>OU015496.1:89888240-90065740 GCA_907164885.2 Dolomedes plantarius | reverse complement strand
AATCTATTGCACATGCTTGAATGAGCTTTTTAGCTACTTTCGATCACAGTCACCCTCGCAACACAATCACCCTCAAGCCGAATTGGAATGTAAAATGCTCATGATTACGTTGAGTAAATTTTTTAATATGACAAAAAAGCTGTTTGATTCTTAATTGATGAGAAAATATTAGCTATTACAAATAGTCTGACTAAGTTTCTATTAGGAAAACTTATCTTCTCTTGTAGAATCAGGCCCTGATATTTGGGGGCCCCAAAATTTTTATTTTAAAAGAAAACAAATCCCAATTATTATTTTTTTTTTTACCTTTTTATAACAATTTTTTTTTATATATCCTTTCAAATTTGATTGATTGGTTCATCATATGTATAGTTAACATTGGTAGTTCATCATATGTATGTTATAGTGTATATAAGAGATTAATAAGTTTTTCTGGTTGCATTGTATTGGCGTTTTAATGATGAAGTTAATATGTTGTATTGCTTTTTGTTATTTGATAATGTTCTACGCTTCTACGCTTCAAATAGCCAATTCATGGTAAAATGGTAATTTTACAATGATTCATGATTATTATTATTTTTTTTTTTTGTGCGTCAATTTTGGAAATTTTACATCCACATCAGTGTTGGGAGGGGGGGGGGGCGTCCCGCGTTGTGCCTATAGTCAAGAATTTTCTAAATCGGGCCCTGTGTAGAATGTTATATTATTAGAAGGGTAATGAAATTGCTATTGATCTGGGTCCGAAACTCGCATATTCAGAATTAGGTAATAGTATGATACATTTATTTCGATTCTTAACATACGGTCGTTCGATTCTTAAAATTTCATGAACATAAAAAAACGGCACGCTAAAATCGGAAACTCACCCACTGAGCCTTGCAAGGGGCATGCGACAGCGAACTAATAGTGACACTTTTTTCTTTTTTGTCGGAAAAATTTTAAGAATTTCCATCCCTTTATTTATAGTTTTAATTGTGACGGTGTGGGTTTTCACTACTTCTGATTGGGTTTGGTATTATAAAGCTCAAAGTGAGCCTAACCTTTTGATGATGCATTGTATACTTTAACCAAGGCACGAGGTAGCCTAGTGGTAGCGCGTCGGCTTTGTGGGTGTTCGGATCCAATCCCGACAACCTCTATTCAATACCTCCGTGTCTAGACCGGATATGGGCAAGTTAAATCCGTAGGCCGGAAAATCCCTCTATGAGGTCAGAGAGGGTGAGAGAGGGTACGATTCCCCCAGATGCAGCCCCTGGATGTGCTCGGTCGAAATAGCAGTGGCACCTGGCTAAATCGGACTCTTGCGTTGCCATTATAAACCGGAGCGGCACCCCTCAGCCCGCTAGCCTATATGGACCTGGTCTGGGATGAATTCCGGCCAGGGGGCATTAAAAACAGACATACTTTAACCATGGTAAACCGCCGCCACTTAACCCTTTCAGGGGCAAGAACCTTGACCTTTGGCATGGTGCAGATTTTTTTCTCTATTTTTTAACCTAAAAAATTCTTGAAAATTTTTCCCATTAAAGGTTGTAATATGATTTTACTCCTTTACGCTGATAACAGATAGCAGCACAAACCATTTTTCTCCTTATTTAACTGGAATACATTGAATGCAAGTGAAAGAAGGACGAGATGTAAGCGTCAAAGGGTATAAAGGTGCGAAAATGTATAAAGTTTTACTCGCTACATGTATATGTTTATATTTTGCATTTATCCCGAAAGAAACAGCCAGAAACATGAACTGCAACCTAAAACAAGGCCGTCGTGTATTTATTTCTGCAAAAGTTAAGAGATCGATCCGTAATCGTCTGATTCTCCAGATATTGCTGTTATTTTTCGCATTTGTATCCTCCGCCACTTACGCAAAATCAAATCTTGCTGTTCATGTTTGCGTACATTTCAATCTTTTGGTGATGCATCAAAAAGCAGTTTGATTTTATCTGTGTGACACGTTAAAACGTATCAGATTTATTAAACACATTCTTCGCCTGTAATTTTTCTCTACTATATCAGCTTTCATCGATTAAATTACCTGAACAAAATTTTCTTGCGGGTAAACGTAGGCATATTGAATTCCTTATTACGTTTAACCTATAAAAATATGACACCAGAATTAATTACCAAACGTTTAATAGAAGATAGGGTGTGAAAATTTAAAACATGCAGCTATTTATAAATTTCAATTTACTTTTATGTAAAAGTTTCTAAGAAGTTAACTTGCCACCTGACATCACTTAATTTTAAGATTTCAAACAAATATCGTTGTAAACTAAAGGACGCTTAATCGTTTGTCGAAGATTAAGGAAATTTTCAATGATATTTAGAACGAAAGCCAAATTTAAGGCGTAAACACTTTCCTCCTAAATCTTTGCTTATAAGTTGCATAAAGCCGACCAGAATATATATATATATATATATATATATATATATATATATATATATATATATATATATATATATATATATATATATATATATATATATACAGGTGGTTATCAAAATAATGGAAACACTAAGAAACATCATGAAAATCTTTATTAATACGGCGCAGGATCACCTTTATTATGTAATACCACCTGATTCACTTTGTAATTGAATTATACAAGTCATGAATAGTGGTTAACAATATATTATACCATTCTTCTGGGAAAAATCATGAAAGTTTCTGTAGAGATGCTGTGGTGCATATCGATACCTGGCTCTATCCGCTTATACAGATCATAGTGGTTGGATGATATATAGTCGGAGGGATTGTACAGGGCAAGATTAGATATTTGACTTCTTTATCATGCTCTTTAAACCAATACTTGATTGATTTAGCTGTATGTATAGGGGGATTATCATCCTGGAGAATGCCATCTCTTGCAAGAAACAATGTTTGCTCCATGGGATGAACTAGTGAGCTAAAACTTTGACATAGTCCTTCCCATTTAATCTCCCTTTTAGGGTTACAATAGGGCCTGAAGTAAACCACAAGAGGCCATCCCATACGATGATAGATATACCTCCATGATTGACAGTTGAGATGAGACAACCAGAATCTTACGCTTTTGTAGAGGTTCTCCAGACATACGCATGTCCTGTTGCGAGGAACAATGGGAACTATGACTCGATGGACAAAATGCCATTTTTCGACATATTACTCGACCAGGATTTGCGCTCGTGGCATAATTGTAATAGATTCTAATACAAAATATCGTCCACAAGTGGCTTGGTAATAGCTACTCTTCCGTAAATGCTTTGAAGTTCCCTTCTACCTCTAATTGTTGATATTGGAACAGATGCAGATTGAGCTCTTCGGTCATTTTGTTTGCAGTTGTTCTCTTTCTTCGTGTCACAATCCACTTCAATACCTAGTCTCTTTCACACAGCTCTCCCTTTCGTCCACTAATCTGTTTGGCAAAGGGTGTTTTTCCGTGCACTCTGTACGCTATCATGACTTTTGATACCATAGCTCGAAAAACACCCATTAGGTTAGGGGTTGCATTAATAGATACTCCAATTTAAACGCGCTCCAAGAATTTGCCCTTTTTGCAAGTTCTGCAAAGTTTGACATTTTACGCTGTTCCCCCAAAATCACGATGCCCTTAGCTTCATTACTGCTACCTGACAGTAGAATAATACATGCACTATGTTATATAAAAAAAATAAGGCTGGCCAGACTTGTTTTTTAAGGAATACGAAGCACATTCATAAACACCACTAATACTGATAGGTGTTTCCATTATTTTGATAACCACCTGTATATATATATGTGTGTGTGTGTGTGTGCGTATATATATATATATATATATATATATATATATATATATATATATATATATATATATAGAGAGAGAGAGAGAGAGAGAGAGAGAGAGAGATAATTTTGAAGGGGTATTGTTATTCTTGAACTTAAGAATTATCTCAAGGGCTTCCGTTTTCTTATACTCAAAACCGCATAAAACTTTAAATGATGTTTTAAGAAAGAATAAAAGCCTACCGCTGATCCACTAACCTGAGTAATTACATTGAAAAGAGGCAGAGACAAGCTAAGTATTAGTTAAATAAAAATTCTTCAAGGACTTGATTAAAATTACATTGCAAAAGACTTATCTGCCATGATATCACAATTTTGGATGTGAAATTAAAACAGGGTAGAACTATTCTTTAGTCAGTACCATCTTCCGTCAAACATTAGGCTTCCTTTGAAGGAATTTTTTTTTTACAAATCTAACGCATCTATGTGTGTTTCAACCTCACAAGATCAACTCACTATTATGCCCACTTAAAAGAAATTTTATACGAATATATTTATCGCATTCGTGATCCATTCGACTTTAAAAACTTCACTTGAAACGAAATCACGTCTGACCGATCCAATTAACCTGATCAATTATTCGTGTTTTACTTTTAAATAACTGAAATGTGAAGGCCCGACACTGTACAAACATAAAATAAAAATATAAAATAACAAACATAAAATCATTTAATATGAAATAAAATAAAATTACAAACATAAAGTAACTTAATAGAAAATAATAAATATATAATAACATAATATTAAGAAACAAACATAAAAACAAAAGTGGCATAGTACCATATAGCATACATAACATAAACATAACAAAAGTAACGTAATATAAAATAAACATATTATAAAATAATATACGTATAGTAACATAACATATAATAACAATGTACAATATCAAACATAAACAAATATAATATAAAATAACAAATATAAATTAACATGTAAAATGACAAGCATAGAATAACATTATAAAATTTTCCGTTTAAATTTTCCGTAGATTGCATCATTCCTCCTTTCCCCAAAAATACTAAAATAAAAGAATTTCCTAACAAAAGCTAATTATTTTAATTCTAGCACATCATCATGAAACTTTCTTTACGTACCCTAATAAAATAGTATTGAACTCTGATAACCGTATGCAGAAAGTCTTATAGAATTTTAATGGGATATAGCTTAACTAAATTTCCGAAATACAAAAAAATAGGATTCACGTTAAATCGGTAAAGAAAATTTAAGTTTCGTCTAATAACTCCCAGTGGATCCGCGTTCTATTCAGAATACTCTTTAACTAAAACATTCAAGCCTAATTAAATCTACGAACTTTTTCAGGGCTGCGTTTACCACACAATAGAAAACTACACAACACAAAATTTTAAATTCACATCAAGCCTCATTATCCAATGTCAGAAAATTTTATACTAAATTTATCTCATTATCTTTCCTAACAAAGGAGAGCGTGGCAGTAATTACTAGATTTAAAAATTTTGTTTCTAATTTCTTCTTTTCTAACACTTTTCACACGAAAAGAAAAGCCTATCAACCGGGGAATATTATCTGATGGTGGCACTTTCAATTAGACAAGCACCTAATGGCCTAAGTAGTCAAAGAATCGGTTGTGTTTCTGCTTTTTTTTTAATTTCAAGTGGAAGTGATAGCTCACAAATAAAGCTTCAATGAATTAATCCTCTTTTAAAAGGGGTGTGCAGTGTATACGCTAATGGGTCATTGATAGATAACGCTACGTGGAGGGAATTTGCGATACAGAGGAGAACGAGATTGCATATTTCTGTGTGCGTTTGCATTCCCTCGTTAAAAATGATTTATAGAAACTTGGACCGTGGACCTTCATTGTTGCTAGTTAAAAGAGAACTTATTATAATTCCTTGACACATTAAATGTTAAAGAAATAATAAAAAAAATGCTCCGCAAGTGAGGGGATTTCGCAATTAGAAACATGGATTTGAAACGTCAGTTATTCGTTGCTATACTTACAGGTAATATAAAAGGCAAAACGTCAAAAACATTAATTTTTGTATACTTCGCGATTCCTGATATATAGAATTACGTCTGACCAATTCAAATAACCTGATCAATGGTTCGCGTTTTACTTTTAAGTAACTGAAATATGAAGGCATGAAATTGTACAAACGTAAAATAACATAATATAAAATAATAAACATAAAATAACATAACATGAAATAGCAAACATAGAGTAACATAACAAAGAATAACTAACATAAAGTGACATAATGTAAAATAATAAAAATAAAGTAACATAATATAAAATGACAAATATAAAATAACAATATAAAATAATTACAAGACAAAAAGAACTTTTATATACCATGTTTTTAAATTTTCTGTTGAATCATATAAACTTGACAATTCTATGTATTAATAAATACTTTTTTTGCATTTTTTTGATGAATTATTCCATCAACTTGACAGAAAATGAAGCTAATTGGAAGTTAACTTGCGTTTAACTTTTTGTTCCCGTCCCGGCTGATAGATGGCTGCACCAGTCTACAAAACAAAATTAACTGAAAACAAATTCAATTCTGCTTAAAGATGGCTAAAAGTATTTAAAAATGCATTGTCATTGTGTTCTGTGCTATTCTAAAAGTTTCAAATGTTTAGCCAGTCGGGAAGTTAGTTAAAAATCGATTGCAAGGTTTTTACCGGAAAAACAAACCCACACACACAAACAAACAAGATAGTGAGTTAATAAAAACATTGTAATAAGAAACATAGAGTAACATAATATAAATTAAGAAACATAGAATAACATCATGAAATATTCCGTTTAGATTTTCAATAGATTGTATCATTCCTCATTTTCTCAAAAAGACTTAAGGGAATTACGTAATAAAAACTAATTCCTTTAATTCTAGCACATCATAATGAAACTTTCCTTACGGACCCCAAGAAAATAGTAGGGAACTCTGATAACCATATGCAGAAAGTCTTATAGAAAATTAATGGGATACAACTTAACTAAATTTCCGAAATACGAAAAAGGATTGACGTTAAGTCGGTGAGGAAACGTTTAGTTTCACCTAATAACTCCCAGTGGGTCCGCGTTCTATTCAGAATACTCGTTAACTAAAACATTCAGGCCTAATTAAATCCACGAACTTTTTCAGGGCTGCGTTTACCACACAATAGAAAACGACACAACACAAATTTTAAATTCACATCAAGCCTCATTATCCAGTGTCAGAAAATTTTGTACTAAATTTATCTCATTATCTTCCCTAACAAAAGAAAGCGTGGCAGTAATTACTAGATTTAAAAATATTGTTTCTAATTTCTTCTTTTCCAACACTTTTCACCCGAAAAGAAAAGCCTGTCAGCCGGGGAATATTATCTGATGGTGGCACTTTCAATTAGACGAGCACCTAATGGCCTAAGTAGCCAACGAATTGGTTGTGTTTCTGTTTTTTTTCTTTTTTTTCGAGGTGGAAGTGATAGCACTCCAATAAAGCTTCGATGAATTAATCCTCTTTTAAAAGGGGTGTGCAGTGTATACGCTAATGGGGTATTGATAGATAACTGCGTGGAGGGAATTCGCGATACACACAAGAACGCGATTGCGTATTTCTGTGTGCGTTTCTATTCCCTCGTTAAAAATGATTTATAGAACCTTGGACTGTGACCCTTCATTGTACTAGTTAAAAGAGCACTTAAAGCATTACTTAAAATAGAATCACGTCTGAGCTGTCCAAATGACCTGATCAGTTATTCGTGTTTTACTTTTAAATGACTGAAATGTGAAGGCTTGAAATTGCTCAAATATTAAAATAACGTAATATAAAATAACAACCATAAAATAAAGTTATATAAAATAACGAACACAAAGTAACATAAGATAAAATAACAAACATAAAGTAACACAATATAAAATAACATAATATAAAACAACAAACTGAGACAATAACATTAGAAAATTTTTCATTTAGATTTTCAATAATATAATTCCTTGAGACAGAAAATGTTAAGGAAAAAATAGAAAAAATTCCGCAAAAGAGGAGATTTAATAATTAGAAACTTGGGTTTCAAAATTCTTTGCTATACTTACAGGTAATATAAAATGCAAAGCTTCAAATACATTAAGGGTTGTTCCTATATACTATAAAAGGGAACAAAATTCCCTTTTATATAGGAAATGCTAATTTAATTAGTTAAATCAGTTGTAAAAATGTGTTCCTTATATGTATGCGGTTTTAATATATACCCCTAACTATGAAATGTTTTGAAACGTGCATTTATGGCAAAATAGCAAAAAATATCTTACGGCTAAATAGGGTCTTTTTGCTGAACTCGTATTTATTTAAACTTAGATATTATTTGATTTCTTTACTCAGAACAACGTTAATACTAGTGGATGTTCCATTGTTTTTCTCAGTGATCTCGAAAAGTGAGTTAAAGCGGATATAAGCAAGTAAAAAAGTAAAACATAAGCTTCAATTTTTAGCAATTTTTCTACAACCCCTTACAAACTATCCAAAAATGAATCCCGTTTACTCTAAACAAAACAAAAGTTTTCAAAGAGTTTTACAGAAACTGATATTTGGTCCAAATTTTATCTTACTTTAAGACTCTTTTTTTTGTAACAACTGCATTGAAATCTAGTTTTCATTACTTTTACAGTTATCGTAAATTTAATGTTTATTTTTGTACGGTTGTAGAACCAAAACTGTGAGTTTCTTTGCCTGAATTTCAATATAGCCAAAAAAAAAAAAGCCCAAAAGTTCCATAATTGTAAGACATTCCTACCAATGTGGTGTTCCTAAATTAAAGTTAAAAACTAATTTGCCAAATATTCATTTATGTAGGAAAATAAAAAGTTGGAAGCTTGGATATCTAGAATTCTTGTACCATAAAATATGAATGTTACTCTCGTAACTATAGCAACGAAAAATGGGTCGCAACGATGTCAGTTATCGCGCGAAAATTTTTCCTTCTCTGTATCACGATCAGATCGAGAAAAAAATGTTTAAATTAATTTGACGTCACATTGACGCAACACATGCAATTTTAATTCATAAAAATGATGTCACTCTTATGCTCTCTTGTGCTCTTTGATCGCAACTCTTACGCAATTTTAACTCTTAAAAATGACGTCACATTGATCGAATTTTTCCTCCATCAGATTGCAATAAGATTTCCTAAAGTTTTAGAGAATTAAAAAAACGAATCTTAACGAAATCAATAGATTTATTTAGTTTCAAATAAAATCTATACGCATAGAAAATATATAACTAGCTTAATATTTACTGCTTCATAAAAATGATGTCACTCTTATGCTTTCTTGTGCTCTTTGATCGCAACTCTTATGCAATTTTAATTAATAAAAAAAGCGTCACACCGATCAAAATTTTTCACTCCGTCAGTTTGCAATAAGGTTCCCTAAAGTTTTAGAGCATTAAAAAAACTAATCTTAACGAAATCAATAGATTTATTTAGTTTCAAATGAAATCTATACGCATAGAAAATATATAACCATCTTAATATTTAATAAGTTTAACGTTTAACCAGCTTAATATTTAATTAATATAACCAGATAAATAATTAATACGGTATTATATAACCAGCTCAATACAACGGTGCCACGAATTACAAAACATGAAGTTTTTAATTGCTTACTATACAAAATTTATAATAGCACCTCTTACTTCCAGCATTTGAAGAAGAAAAAACTGATTCGGAGACATTCCTAGCTTTTACTTTCAATTAAATATGAACATTGTGATCACGACCAACAACTAAGACGTTTTTCTTTCATAATTTACTCGACCAAAAACAATTTAAGGTTTTCCAATGAAGCTGCAATAATTAATACGGTTGTATGAGAGGATTTAATGAATATGCAAATGAAGACATTGATAGATTGCTCTACGTGCGGAGCATTCAATAAAAGGTAACTATGGGAACCTCACCAACTTCACAGTGTTATTCAGGAATAATGCCTCCTGGTCAGTGTCACACATAATTCGTATTTTTCACGGCTTTTATTACGTTATTCATTCGCTCATTCCGGAAAATGTGATAGGACTGATGTATTTCACGCTGTTGGAATTGTTTTTATAAATTATGCAATTCTAAAATTTTTATTGAAAACTTCGCTTTAATATGATAATTTCATTTTACGCTAAGAGTGTGAAAATTTTTTGCTGATTGTCTGTTATTAAACTAAGATTCTAAGAATGAATTGTTTTGTGCGATTCCAGTTACTGAATTCTTTACGTGTCTTGCATACATAAGATTCGCTACACATATTAATATTAATATTAATATATATATAATCTATATATATAAAAAAGTTCCGTAACTGACTGATTCACTGACTGACATACAACGCACAGACCAAACCGCTGTACCTAAAGGGCTGAAATTTTGCATGGCGATTCTTCTTATAGTGTAGGGGTGCACTAAGAAAGATTTTTGAAAAATTCTTTTTAGATTTTTTAAAATTAAATTTTTAAGCTGTTTCAGTAACTTTTTTTAAGTTTTCCATTAAAATAATAATTTGAGGGTTATAAAATTTCTATCACAGGAACGATCATAAAAATTCCTTTAAAATGAGATCTTTTTCGAGTCTTTACCTCCATTTTTTGATTTTTGATGAATTTTTAAAGATTAATTTTTAGAATTTAATTTATTAAATGCTGATCACGTGATTTCTTTTTCTGGTACTTTAAATAAATTTATCTTCACGTGCATAACAACTGAATAGACAAAAAAAAATTTTTTTTTCTTGCTAATGTGGCAGACGATTGGACATTATCCAAAAAAAATATTAAAATACAGTAAAAGATATTATGTTCCTCAAACTGTACTATATTAACTGTACTATATTCTCTAGTATGTCCTATTACATTTAATTTGAATATTTTCTTCTACATTATTTTGTCTATAAAAATAACCCTTACGATTTTTTATAAACATATTTTTTGCTTTTATTTACATCAATTGTATACCTTGA
Source organism: Dolomedes plantarius (assembly GCA_907164885.2). Taxonomy (NCBI): domain Eukaryota; kingdom Metazoa; phylum Arthropoda; class Arachnida; order Araneae; family Dolomedidae; genus Dolomedes; species Dolomedes plantarius. The sequence goes on along the minus strand of OU015496.1, from coordinate 90,054,959 downwards.
TCGTCGTATTTATTGAAAAAAAAAAAAAATTATATATATATATATATATATATATATATATATATATATATATATATATATATATATATATATATATATATATATATATATATATATATATATATATATATATATATATATATATCTAATATATAAAAATGAATGTTTGTATCTCTGTAATTGTATAGAAATCCACAGTTTAGGAGCAACGATCGTGAAATTTTACATACAGGCGTCTTTAAAAACAGCCGAGGGTCTGAAGAACTTCAAAAATCGAAATTAATTACCGTTGATTTTTAATTAATAAAAAACCAAAAATTTTGAAACTAAATGTAAGATGTTACACTTTGTGGAATCACCCCTCTGAATATGGCGTCCACGTTAGGGTTAGCTGAAGCGAACAGCGAGCGAAAAGGTAAAAATAAATAAAATCAAAAAGTTTCAAGTTACATATTAGGCCAGAATAATAAATGAAAATAATAATCTTTCAAGTCAGATTTTATACTCTAAAATAAATCGGATCCAACGGCATATTGACACTATCACACGCGATGGAAAATTCGAATCAACCACGCTAAGTGTCACAAGATCATTTTTAATCGCTACTGCAACCCCCCTCGCTTATGTCTTTGTGTCTATTGAAGAGTTAAAGACTAAGCTTCTATCCTGCTAACTTATTTCTAACTTAAAACTCCTCTTACTCCATAAATACATGTATATTCACCAACCCATAACAACTTTCCAGTAATGTTAGTACAAATATTCTCCTATTTACACAATACACCAGCATGTTATTGTGGCGCATTCGGTAAGAGCGTTCATTTACTACACTACACGAAGCGGGTTCGAATACGGATCGTACAGATTTTGCTAAACCTGTATTTTCAGCTTTTATTTTATTATTATTAAATTATTATTATTATTATTTTTATTTATTATTATTTTAAATTATTTTTATTTTATTTTATTATTTTTAAAAATTATTATTTTTATTTTATTTTATTTTTCATATTATTAATGTGTATAACATTTCGTATACTTTTTTTTCTATGTTATTTATACTGTGTTTATTTTTTTAATGGATTTTGGTAGGTTTATTATAAATTTATGTATTTTATGTTTTACTTTTCAGGAATTTTGCTCCAATGATAAAGGCTAAATCTTTTCTATGTTATTTATACTGTATTTAGTTTTTAAATTGATTTTGGTTAACAAACATTCGACAATTTGACATTTTTACTTTTCAGCTTTACTTTCCTAAAGACAATTTGACATTTTTCCTTTTCAGCTTTTAGTGGTTTATTATAATGTATATATTTTATGCTTTACTTTTCAGGGTTTTTTTGCTCCAATGATGAAACGCTAAATCTAGCTGAATTCTGAAGAAATTATTGTAAATTTATGGTTTTTTATGTTGGGTTTTCTTTTTATTAATGTGTATAACATTTCACATGCTTTTTATTCTATGATATTTATACTGTGTATTATTTCTATGATATTTATACTGTGTATTATTTATAGTTTTTAAATTGATTTTGGTTAACAAACATTCTTAAAATCCTGGGCAACGCCGGATAAATTATCACCTGTGTAGGTTGATAATTTATAAATTTTAAAACTGTTACCACATGTATATTTACAGATCCACAAGAACTTTCCAATATTTTTAATTAATAAATAACCAACAACTCTCGATTCACAAGCGTATAGTAGATGGCGCCACTATTTTAATTTTTTGTGTGTCTATTTCGTTGTTATGTGACGATAAATTTATTTAAAGTACCAGATAAAGAAATCACATGATCAGCGTTTAATAAATTAAATTGTAAAAATTAATCTTTAAAAATTCACCAAAAATTAGAAAATGGAGGTAAAGATGCGAAAAGAATTTCATTTTAAAGGAATTTTTATGATCTTTTTCGTCATATAAATTTTACAACCCTCAAATTATTATTTTAAATGCAAACTTGAAAAAAGTTACAAAAACAAATTAAAAATTTAATTTTAAAAAATCTAAGAAGAATTTTTCAAAAATCTTTCTTAGTGCACCCCTACATTATAAGAAGAATCGCCATGCAAAATTTCAGTCCTTTAGGTTCAACGGTTTGGTCTGTACTTTGTATGTCAGTCAGTCAATCTGTCAGTTAGTCAGTTACGGAACTGTTTTATCTTTATATCGTAACGTCAACTTCATGCACGAGCATTATTTTCTTATGCTTTTTTTATTATTATCATCTTTATAATAGCTTTATTTTCATATGGTTTTAAGCAACTATCGTTTTTATTCATATTATGTTGGTTTTTTATTAATTAAAAATTAAGGGTAATTAATTTCGATTCCGGAAGTTCTTATCTTTATTTTCATATGCTTTTTCATTTACGAATTATTCAGATGTTGGTTAAAAAACTTTTGCGTAATTTATATATTTGTGTGTATTTAATTATTGAAATTAATAAATTTATATTTCTGGAGAGGATGTTTCAGATTTTTGTGGTACTATGATGAAAGGCTGAATATACCAAAATTCTGAGGAGTTTATTATGGAGAGAAAAGGAATTTAATATGTAGAGGATGTTTATAGGAGTTAAATGTGGAGAGGAGTTGAATGGTTTGCAGCCCTCAATCAAACACTTCATTTTTTTAAGAGGCAACGCTGCAGTCATATCATTGTTCTATTGGAAATTTCTGCTGAACCTGTAATTGCAGCTTTTTTTTACCCCAATGATGAAAGGCTAATTCTAGCTGAATTCTGAGGAGTTTATTATAAATTTATATATTTATAGATTTCACAAGGTTTTTTTTCTATGTTATTTATACTGTGCTTAGTTTTAAATTAATTTTGGTTAACAAACATTAGAGAATTTGACATTTTTACTTTTCAGATTTTAGTATTAAAATGATGAAAGGCTGAAATTGTGAGACGTGTATAACATTTCACATATATTTTTTATGTTATTTATACTGTGTTAATTTTTAAATTGATTTTGGTTAACAACAAACATTCTTAAAATCCCGCGCATCGTCGGGTACTTCAGCTAGTATATATATATATATACATATATATATATATATATATATATATATATATATATATATATATATATATATATATATATATATATATATATATATATTTATATATATTTATATATATATATTATATATATATATATATATATATATATATATTTATATATATATTTATATATATATATATATATATATATATTTATATATATATTTATATATATATATATATATATATATTTATATATATATATATATATATATATATATATATATATATATATATATATATATATATATATATATATATATATATATATATATATTTATATATATATATATATATATATTTATATATATATATATATATTTATATTTATATATATATATATATATTTATATATATATATATATATATATATATATATATATATATATATATATATATATATATATATATATATATATATATATATACAGAGGCTGTTCGCACATTTTTTAGACGATTTTGGTAAGCGGTAATAAAAAATCATTTGCTGCAAAAGAAATAATTCCAATTGTACTATGTTTTTAAAAGTCAAAATTATCTTCTGCGGCTTGAAAGTTTTGTTCTTATTCAAAATGGTGTTTTTAACAAAGCAGTGGTTCGAAGGCTACATTTATGCTCTTTCCGAAGAGAAATATGCATACTTCGTTATCCAAAAACGATGTGAGAGTCATGGTTTTGTGATATCTAAGGCATCGATAGGTAATATCGTCAACAAGAAAGGAAAAAAACGTCAAATTGGAGCCTCAAGTGGGTCAAAAATTCCAAATAAGTATCCAAGGAAAAAAAGGACATCTTCGACTATTCCAAAGGTACGTTGTTTAATGTTAAAAGAAAATCCCCCTAGTCAAAGGACAGTTGCAAAATCATTAAAATGCTCGGTGTCCACTGTAAACAAAATGATAAACGTTGATTTAAATCTTAAGAAAGTGAAAAAACGCAATGTGCATCGTCTTCTTCCAAATCATATCGCTGAACGCAGGACACGCTGCAGAATTCTATATGAGAAACACTTATCCAAAGAAAAATGGAAAACAATTGTCACAATTGTTTATTATAATGGTTTATTATAATGGCAAGTTAAAAATAAAGAGAGTAGAAATAAATGTCAAGATTAACTCCAAATACTATCAGGAACATATTTTATCGCCAATTTTTCTGAATGAAATACCATCGCTTTACCCACAGTGCCATCAATCTGTGAGACTCCATCAGGAGAAAGCTAGCAGTCACACATCAAAATTCACTGTAAATTTCCTAAAAGAAATGGAACAATAAACTGGTATCAAGGCCATACCCTTCACTGATATCCCTACTAAATCTCCCGATGTATCACCTATGGATTTTTGTGCTTTCGGACTTTTAAAATCTGCATTATCCAAACGTCGTCCCAAAACCCTTACAGGAATCTGGAAAGCTGTTCAGGAGGGATGGGATAGAATACATCTTCTGACGCTTCAAAAGGCATTATTATCCTGGAAATTGCGGTGTCGAAAGATAGTTCAGAATAAGGGATGTCAAATAGAACATTTAAAACACAAGAATTTTATGTAATTTAGTTTTGTGAATACAATATACATCGTCTAAAAAATGTGTGAACAGCCTCTGTATATATATATATATATATATATATATATATATATATATATATATATATATATATATATATATATATATATATATATATATATATATCTCAATCAATAAATTTAAATTGTGTATGTCATCTGCCCAATTACAATAGTTATGTAGACACGGCACATGGTCATGTAATAACAGGCATTTTGGAAATAGTGGATAATTTAGCACTGCGTGAGTTGATGAGTTTGGGAACTAAGTATAGATTACCTAGTACTAATAATAATAATAAAATTATAAGTTTCTTAAATGCTGATTTAGATAAATTTATATACAAAATAGCTATTAATTATTCTATACCTACAGAAGCCTTCAACCAATGGAAAATAAATTTAATTAAGCTAGTACATTCTAAACTACCCAATTATAGTGATATCATTAATAATTCCTATAAACACTTGAAAGATGCTATAACAAAATTACAAGAATACTTTATAATCACTTATGTAGATAAAGCAGCCAAGAACTATGCAATTATGTGCAAAAAATATTTTGCCATAAGTTTAAAAAAACAGCTAGAAAATAGTGATCTTTTTCAGCCTTTAAAAGAAACTACTTGTATTATTATTAAGAAAATTATAGCAAAAAATAAACTACTAGGTATATCATCAAACAACTATCTCTTTCCATATATTACTTTAGTTCCTAAATTTCATAAAACACCTATTGATTTTAGAGCAGTAACCTGTGGTCACAACACTTATGCTACTAAATCAAGTGTAATATTATTAAATTACCTTAAATTAATCTATAAAAATATAACATCTGGTGTTTGTGGTATAATTGATAATAGCTTTAGTCTAATTAAAAAACTACAAACATTAGGTAATTGTAAAACAGTAGTAACTTATGATTTTAAAGATCTATTTAATAATATCGATATAATTGATTTAAATAGAATAATCATAATGTTAGTACAAAATAATATCCAATACTTAGGCAACGAAATTAAACTAACTCGTTTCAATAGGCTCCTAGATTTTGTAACTAAACATAATTACATAGTTCATAATAATGGTATATACTTACAGACCAAAGGTGTACCACAAGGTGGAAATGCTTCAAGTATACTAGCTAATTTATACTTACATTATTTTGAAATTAATAATATAGATAGTTGCAATTACAATATATTTAGGTATATAGATGATATAATAGTAATTAATAAAAGTAATAACCATATAGACTTAAATTTTTACCCTCCTAATCTGGAATTAATTAAAACTAGCCAATATTAATGTAAACTTTTTAGATATTAACATTAAATTAAATTCTCATAGTAAATTTACTTTTGACTTATACGAAAAAAGATCAGACTATGATTTTAATATTGTTAAACTTCAAAATTACCTAACCTGTTTACATAAATCTGTTTTTAATAACATTATTGAAAATCAGTTAGTTCGTATAAATAAGCTATGTTCTAAAGACAATAGGAATAAGCATATTTTAGACTTGATAGCTGTGCTAACACGTAATTATTACCCCGAAAGTCTATCCAAACACATAATTGGTTGTTTTAGTTTTAATGAATAGTTTGTTCTGTTGCAATAAATAAGTAAATCATAATAATAAGAAAAAATAGAAAAAATAACTACTAAAAATAAAAAATAAAAAAATAAAAATAAAATTCTTAAGTAAAAATAAAAATAAGATAAAAAATAACTCTTAGTAATAATAATAAAAAACTAAATTAATAAAGGTTTAATAGTCCTAAAACACAGTATCCATAGTAGGTCAGTTTCTGTGTTTCCATAATCTCCATGGTTGCAAGTTTTGTGACATCAGTCATCTTGCGGTTACTTATTCTTAACTTCCACTCTGTGGTGTTCTATGGTTAAGTAACTATTTATTCAATTCTAAAGTTTTTCATGGATTGTACGGTGTCTGAGTATGTTTATTGTATAGATCATACTTATCTGAAACAATCCATTGGTTTTTAGACAGTATTGACATCGCTGAAGATGAAATATTGTCTAAAACCTCTTTCAATCTTATCTTTTCCTGTTTTTGGTTCCTGGCTGTAGTAGCTTTAGTGCTCATACTGGTTTTTCTCTTTCAACTTTATTATATATATATATATATATATATATATATATATATATATATATATATATATATATATATATATATATATATATATATATAATCATTAAATGTACATATGTATATACACTTAATTATTTGTTTATAACTGCCACCATAAACTTTGGGATGCTGTGATATTTACCGAGTTTCTTGCTTTCTTTCTTGTCTTACAATCTCTTTTTAAGGATTGTCCGGTGCCAAGAAGGGCTTATCTGCAAGTTTACTTCTGTCAGAAATAACCTTTCGTTAAATGAAAATGTTGGCACTGTTGATAGAGAGATGCTTTCATTAAATTATTTCATTCAGTTTTGGTTTGGTTTATCTTTTGTGTGGCAATTTTTTTTTTTTTTTTTTTTTTTTTTTAATTTATTTATATACTTATCTTCGGTATGAAGAGCGTGTTGTGTTTAGCCTTACTATGTATAATTTAGGGTCTCCATCTATAAAAGTTTTGTAGTTTGGAAAAAAAAAAAAAAAAAAATATATATATATATATATATATATATATATATATATATATATATATATATATATATATATTTTCCAAACTACAAAACTTTATAATTTTTATAATATTTACTTATATAATTTTTATTTAGCTTAGCGTCTAGTCACTACGATATTATATCAAAGCACAATTGGACTTACTCTTTAGTTTCCTTATTTAAGATTTAATAAGTGTTTCACCATCTAAAAACCAAAGAAAAACATATTAATTTTAAAAATTACAATGTAAATAAAATTATGAAAATATTTCTCGATGTTTTAGCTAATATATTCAGGAATAGTTTTTAAAAATATATGTAATTATAGTGGTAACAATGAATATTTGATAATATAGAACTTCTGTCACTTGTATTCATCCAAATTTTCTTTGCCTGTAAAACTATTTCTACCTTGACTCTATTGTTAGTACAGAGAAACAAACATAACTTCGACCACAGATTAGACCGTCAATGAAACTATGAACTTGAACCCAGTTTGTTCATTTCTTATTAATTCACGATTGTTTATGAATGACAGTTATACTTTAAAACTTTTACTATATAAAATGAACTAATCATAGATTTAAAATGTACTAAGTATATTGATTCAAATAGGCCACCAAAGTAATTAAATTTAGAGATTTTCTGTTTTTCTTCAGGGGAAACTTTTATTAATATTTATGAATGATGCTGACATACTTCTGGAAAATTTTAAATTAGTTTCTGAATCTTTTTTTTCTTTTATAATGTGCAGATATTGCAATTAAATATTTACAATTATTTTTTGTAATCAAATCGATATTCATTTTCAGAGAAATAAAATTACGCTAATTATACTGTATTTTTTTTATTTCTTGTTGTTAGAGTGAAATAATAATTACAAGATAAAAAGAACTTTTTATATATCATGTTTTTAAATTTTCTGTTGAATCATATAAACTTGACAATTCTATGTATTAATAACTACTTTTTAAAAAATTTTTGATGAATTATCCAATCAACTTGAAAGAAAATGATATTAATTGGAAGTTAACTTGCGTTTAACTTTTCGTTCCCGTCCCGGCCAGTAGATGGCTGCACCAGTCTACAAAACAAAATTAACTGGAAATAACTGAAAATTAATTTAATTCTGCTTAAAGATGGCTAAAAGTATTAAAATAATGCATTGTCATCGTGTTCTGAGCTATTCTAAAAGTTTCAAATGTCTAGCTAGTCGGGAAGTTAGTAGTTAAAAATCGATTGCAATATTTGTACGGGACAAACACACAAACACACAAACAAACAAGACAGCGATTTAATAAAAACATGGTAATAAAAGATCATTACTATCATTCTTTCAAGTAAAATATAATTTTCCTGACATAAATATGTTTGTGTCACGGTATCTTTAAAGAGTAGGAGACTACGTTTGCCTTCTGTATATTAAAATCATTTGCATCAAATTTTCTTTATTAATTTTGGCTTATTAGCCCACGGCATCCTAGTGATTAGCACTAAGCGCGTTCGATTCACATTCCACCAAGCACCACAGAATGCTTTCGAATCTACTATGGGCATGGGCACATTAAATCCATAGTCTCTCCAAGTGGTATGTGGAGGGGGGGGAGAAGGGTTTGAGCCCACCATATGTCACCCCTGGGGGTGCTTAGTCTAAACTGGGCTGGCATCAAAGGGCTATGTTGGTTCACTTAAACGGTACTCCGATTATAAGAAACCTACAAATTTCATGGTGTAGTGAACGAATATAAAAAAACAATGTGCATGCCGTGTTGAAAAGAAAAATGTATTTTGGCTTGTTTGAAGCACTCCGCGAAAGCTAATACTCTAGCAGGATTTAAATCTCTCCACTGTAGGGAGCGAGAGTTAATTCCGTAACAAGTGAAACAATAGCATTTCAGAATAATATTATTTCTTGCGTTCTTAATGGTTGTCTCATGCTAAAGAACCACCGATACAGACGATTCCGAGACCTATATCTGCCGTCTTATTACTCGAGACATGCGAATAATGCACACATTTTTTTAACCCTCTATACATCTGAGACGCATTTTTTTCCGTAACATACTTTCAACTTGAAAACAGTTTGTGACAGATTATTCCTTCTTTAATCTGGTGCTCAATAATGTCTCAGATGGTACAATTTGACGCTTTTGATGAGCAAAATAAAGGATGGAATAATTCGTCAGAACATTCTTTTCCAGCTGAAAGTAAGGGATAGAAAAATAGTCTCCAACGCTTAAGGGTAAAAAATCAATTTCATTTTTTAAGGCATAAGGTAAAGCATGTTAGGCAAATTTGTAAGAAATGGTATTCAGAAGATGAAATACCTCCAAAGTCGAGGAGATCAAGCTGCTAGTCTGCTGGTTTGGAACCCCAGAAACTGTAGGTTAGGTTCCCCCCCCCTCCCCCCTCCTGCTATAGCTTACTGAAGGTTAATATACTATTCCGTAAATGTTAGGAAATAATGGTAAATAAGATCTTTTCAAACCTTCTCATACTCTTCTTGTTTCTAGCCTAGTTTATGCAATTAATCAGGTGGTACTATTCCTGATCCTATATACACTACTAGCTGAAAACCCGCACTTCGCTACGGAGTACATTCAAATTAAATACAACGGTCAATGTATGCAATTAATGCCAAATATATATATATATATATATATATAATAAATACGATGATCAATGTATACAATTGATGTAAAATATATATATATATATATATATAGTTTACAAATGTAAATTACTTAATATGAAACAAAAAAGAGTAAATAAATTTTAGGCGCTAAGCTGCTCACAAAAATATTTACGATAAATAGATAAATAAAATTAAGATAATTAAAAGGGCAGATGTGACCATTTAATACTCCTCTAACCTTAAATAATATTGACATATATAAATAGGCAAAAAACGGAATCGGAGGTGGTATAGTTGATGACTGGGGGGGGTTGTGACCCCCCAACCCCGGTTAAACATGTTTTAAGCCAGGCAACACTCCCGGAGGTCGGCTATAACACCAAGACAGTAATAAAAAATTATGAAGAGGAAAAATATTTTAGGTGAAATAGATAAGTTAAACCAGATAGTTTACTAATGTAGTCAACTAAAACATAATTACAAGATGAATAGAATGAAAAAAATCTTAATACTAAGTTACAGAAATAGAATAATACTAATTAACTAAATAATTATTCACTAACATATACACTATATATATACAAAATACTTAGCTCCCACCAAGCAAAGAGACACGAAACCCTTGCACACTCACATTTTATAGACATAGTAGGGATAAATATCGCCGTATTAGGGAAATTTTTTTAGTGTTGCCAACTTATTTTAAAACGATTCATACAATCTTTATTGTCTAGATTAAAAAACTGGGTTAGAATAGATACGAGGAAATTGACGGGAAAACCCTGGTCAATAGCTATAGTTAAGAATTTAATTATACTGACGTCCATAGTTTTTTTGTTTGAATGTAATCGTTTACAACGTATTAACTGGTTAGTAACTATATTGCGTTTAATATTTAAATGTAGAGCATTATTCCAGTTCATAATCCTAACAGTTTTAAAGTTGTAAAACTCGCGTTTATCATATAGACAGTATGATATTAGATTTTGATTAACATTTAAACTCAAGTCTAAAAATACCAAATTTCCATAGTTATCTTTATCAGTCTCCACTAGTTTAAGATTTTTAGGGTAAAAATTAATATCTATTTCATTTAAGTTTTCATTAAAACATATGAGTATATCATCTACATATCGGAAAAACATAAGTTCATTTAGAATCATTACACCTCTTTCATAAAAATGAAGGTATATATCTGCTAAAGCAGATGAGCATCCTCCACCCAATGGTATTCCTTGTATTTGTTTAAAGAAGTTACTACCATTATATAAAACAGTTTCATAAAGTACAAGATCTAATAACGCACGATATTTATTTTCAGCTATATACGTCTTTAAATCATATTGATCGTATAATCCATGAATAATACTATATAGATCTTTTAGGTCGATAGAGTTGAAAAGATCCGTAAAATCGTAGCTTTTAACGTTTGTTATATCACCTTTACCTTTTATCTGTTTAACTATTTCTAAGCTATTATTGATGAAATAGCCACCCTCTTTACTTATTTTTTTATAAACTATTTTAAGTATGTTTAAAAGTTTATTATTAGCAAGCGTTAAGTATGTATTGCAGCCCACAGTAACAGTTCTAAATTTAACAGGCGATTTATGAAATTTAGGGATTAAGACTAAATAAGGAAACCTAAGATTTTTAATATCATAACCTGCACGACGATATAACGCTTTGATACGATTTTGTATAGTACAAGACGTAGAATCTAGTTTTTTATAAACAGTATTATCATTATAGCACTGTAATAGTTTTTCACAATAAAAGTTTTTGCATATAAATGCATAGTTAGCAGAAACTTTATCAACATAAGTTATAGCAAAATGATCTTGTAAAGCAGTTATAGCCGGTTTTAAGGTATTCAAATTTACATGAAGATTTTTTGGTTTAGTTCTCAGATAAGCAATTTTAAAATCACTTAAATAATGAAATTTCCACTGTTCGAAAGTACTTACAGGTATACTATGCTTTATAGCTGTTTTATAAATAAATTCATCAAGATTACGTTTGAAAATTTGGAATACATTCTTTTTATAACCTATGCGAAAACCAGTACCATAATTCATTAAATTAGACAAAGCCGTATTGTCAGTAATTTGAGTATTTCCTGTTATAATGTGGTTGTAGTGTTCATTGTAACCGGTCATATTATGTTTACAATTGCAATTTTCAGGAGAAGTATCAACAACATTTTTAGATATATTATTATAGTTGAAAACATAGCGACCAAACGGTCTACTATATTTGAAGCTATTAAATATTTTTATATTGTTCAAAGGAAAATATTGCAAATTTTGATTTAAAATTTTTGTAAAAGGTATTTTATCGAAACCATTGTTTGCATACTCAGTTATACAATAAATATTGCTACAGCTTTTAGTCTCGTATTCATGTAAATTTATGCCACAATCAGAGCTTTTATTTTTGACTAGATCTATAATAATAGGAATGAAATGTGTATTATTAGGAATAAGATGTTTTAAAGACTTCCCAATAACCAACTTCCACAGATTATTTAGCCAGACTTTTTTACAACCATAAATGATGTTTTTAATCCATTTTATTGGATAATCCGGTTTTAAATTTATAGTTTTACATAGCCTGTTGAAAGAGTCGATATAATCTTTATATTTATATTTATTACGACGGCCACCTCTTTGCTTACGCTTTAGATAGATATTATTACAGGAATAGTTAGAATTCTGTTTCAATACACTTTGTGTATTGGATTTAACAATATAATTCCAATTGTAATTTTTATCGTAAACGTTGGTGTTAAGACCGTAAGGGTAAGCAGTTGAATGTAATCTAATATGATTACCTTCCCACCAAAGTCTAGTTTTAGTGTCAGGAATCACATCAATAATAGACACAATAATACTGTCTACACCATGATTTTTAAAATGTATGATTTCAAAAGAACAATCTTCAGTATTAGTATCACAGCGATAAATACTGCTACGGTGTTGATTTAATCTGATGTTTAAAGTGTTCTTAGTTTGTCCTATATAAAAATCACAAGGGATATTTTTAAAGACAAAATAATGTAGATGAAAATATACAAATTAAATTTAATAGGACATACTAAGGAATATAGTACAGTTAATATAGTACAGTTTGAAGAACATAATATCTTTTATTGTATTTTAATATTTTTTTGGATAATGTCCAATCATCTGCCGCATTAGCATGAAAATAAAAATTTTTTTATCTATTTAGTTGTTATGCACGTCACGATAAATTTATTTAAAGTACCAGAAAAAGAAATCACGTGATCAGCATTTAATAAATTAAATTCTAAAAATTAATCTTTAAAAATTCACCAAAAATCAGAAAATGAAGGTAAAGATTCGAAAAAGATCTCATTTTAAAGGAATTTTTATGATCTTTCCCGTGATATAAATTTTATAACCGTCAAATTATTATTTTAAATGCAAAGTTAAAAAAAGTTACTAAAACAGCTTTAAAATTTAATTTTAAAAAATCTAAGAAGAATTTTTCAAAAATCTTTCTTAATGCACCCGTGCACTATAAGAAGAATCGCCATGCAAAATTTCAGCCCTTTAGGTCCAGCGGTTTGGTCTGTGCGTTGTATGTCAGTGAGTCAGTCAGTCAGTCAGTCAGTTACGTATAGATAACGTCCCCAGATCCCCAGCTCTTTTCGGTACCACTGCTGAAAGGGGTGGCTCGAGACCCTCTTGGACGCTCATGCATTCTAATTCCTAGACACCACAGGGAGGGGGGGGGGGGGGTTCCATTGAGAGAGGGAGAGATTCGAACTGACTCGCAGCGAAAACAGTTGTGCGAACACAGCATTGTTCGGTCGCTGTTCGGGGTTTCGGTTTCGGAGGGCGACTCCAGTGTGGGCAAATCTAGCTGCCTAGATATTAACTGGAGGTGATCCATTTATCGAGAGTTGAATCTCTCGGGTTAAGATGGAAGATAGAAAATGGTCATATGTATAAAAGTGTATATAATCTGTATAATAACTGTGTACTTATTAAAGGTTGTAGATTTTAAATGTTTCTGGCGTGTTCAATTGACGGAGAATGTTACAATACATTATTTTACACTCGCACATGGTGATTTATTTATTTATTTATTTGTGTGTATGTGTGTCAGTACAATCCCATGGTCTTATATTCGTCAAAAACCTGTGATTTTGAATATCATGGGCAATTTAACACCACTGTCGGCAATTAAATGAAAAGATTGTTGTTTCGAGTTCTTAATTTTAACGCAATGAATGATTTTAATGAGCACTCATTACATTAAGAATTAATGTTTTGCATGTTATAGCAGACACGCAAAAGATAAATTTAGAGAGCGTGAGCATCCTTGAAAAATGAAATTTGTTAACATTTATCTGAAATTCAAATCAATGATGATTCCTATTGTGTTAGTGATGTTTGAAATAATCCATCTATCTTCCTTTAGTTAAAACAGCATCAAATGCCAAGTTTAATCGTTAGCCATCCACCTCCCCTATCAGTTCAATACTTTCCTTTCACTGTGAAAGGAGTATTAATCGAAATAATCCGAACATATAAAGTGGAAAAATGGATCAGCAAAAGGTGTTAATCCGAATCATTTTCAATTAATCAAGCACCCATTGACCACAGCCGACGAACTGAATTGCCTTTTTTTTTTTCCTTGTATGTGTGACTGTTTAGGAGAAAACGATTAAGAGCACGTGACATGGGGTTGCTATAATTAATCTCCTCTTAGAGGAGGTGTAGTTAATATGCTAATTGAAGCGTCGTTAAGAGACGTGGAGTGCATGCATTAAAAATATCTCCAAGTCCCTTCTTTCTCTTCATGGTTTCCTAAAGGTATTATTAATTGCATACAGGAAGTATAATTCATTTTGATAAGTGTTTTCATTCAATTTTTCCATAACATAACGGAAGGAAATGCATAAATCAAGTTATATAACAAAGTCGTTTGAGCATCGCTGCTCTTGTAATTTTTCCCTATTGTTTAGTCCCAAGAATGTAGTTCAATTGAGCTCGCTTGAAATATCATCCCAATTAAATTAAAATCCTAAATTTGTGTCGCATTATAGCGAAAAATAACTAATACGCCTGGGAATGCTGTCAAATTGCAAGATTACTATTTTATATGTATAATGATCTTTATGTAGAAACACTATTGGGGGGAAAGATTAGGATAAAATACGGGTAAAAAAAATCCCAGGTCACTTCTATCTTACAACTAGAATCGGCGTGCATGAAACGTGTGTATCAGAATATACCCATACTGTTTCTCACGTAATTATTCACACATTTCAGATATGCCTTGGGAGTAAGCGTCAGTAAATTAGTCAGTAGGAAATGTCTGATATCTGTGGTGTCTCATTTCCGATTTCTAAGTGGCAACAGCGGATAAAAAGTTTTTAAATAACTACTGATCGTTTGTTCTTTTTAACACGTAACATTTTATCTTTTTTACTGCTATTTCTGAGATGATTTATTTTCTTAGAAATTCGTTTATTTTTATATAGTTTGTAAATAGTAATTTTTTCTATTAAATGAAGTGATATAGAACTTTGTTGTTGCATCATAAAATCATTCTACATATATGGTTAAATCCGGGAACCATATATCTTTCAAATTGCTGCCTTCGGTCAAACATAAACTGTAACGATTAGTGTCCTCTTTCCATTAGTGGTACTTACGACCGCACAAATATCAACACGTTCTTCGCTAACAGCCATATTTCGATCCAGTTTCAGTACGTTTCTTTTACCACATTTCGTCAGGGAGTGGAAAAGAACAAACAGTCCCTCTTTTCACATAACACAACACCCCCTGATGTAGCACATCCTCTCTTGAGTGCATGTCATGTTCTCGTTACGTATTTTCGTCCCGTAAAGATTATGATAGGAAAATATCGGCTAATTTCCGGTCCAATTCAAAATAAATAATTACAAGATAAAAAGAACTTTTTATATACCACGTTTTTAAATTTTCTGTTGAATCATATAAACTTGACAATTCTATGCATTAATAAATACTTTGATTAATAAATACTTTGACAATTCTATGCATTAAAAAAATTTTTTGATGAATTATCCCATCAACTTGAAAGAAAATGATCAAATGCGTAATAAAGAGGTATCAAATGCGTAATGAATCGTTTAGCTCAGGAATTGGAAGTTAACTTGCGTTTAACTTTTCGTTCCCGTCCCGGTCGATAGATGGCTGCACCATTCTACAAAACAAAATTAACTGAAAATGAATTCAATTCTACTTAAAGATGGCTAAAAGTATTAAAAGAATGTATTGTCGTCGTGTTCTGAGCCATTCTAAAAGTTTCACATGTCTAGCTAGGCGAAAAGTTAGTTAAAAATCGACTGCAAGATTTGTACTGGACAAACACACACACACACAAACAAACAAACAAGAAAGCGAGTTAATAAAAACGTGATAAAAATAAATGAATTTGTTTGTCCTCAACGCCTTAATTGCTGATAGTCTTAGCATTATAAATGTGTCAACTTACTAAGAAGTACGGATTTTGGAGGCTGTCAAGCGAAGACTACCAGTCCTAATGTGCGGTGTCATATCTTACTCGTAAATGGTCGCAGACGTATTAACCCTTTGCACTCCTTGGGCGCCGCTAAGGAGACTAATTTATTTTGTACTACGACTCCATAGGCACCGCTATGGAGACATCTAAAGTATGTACTATAACTTTTCTTCACTGGAATGAGGTGTAGTGTACTTCAGCACTTTTGTGAACTGTGCAACGACTGGTGTGTATTTGGTTTTATAAGTTCAAACTATTTTAAGCGTTGAAAATGGAAGAAGATATTTGTGAGGATTTTGAAATTTTTGACAGAGCAGATGAGTCTTATTTTATGCGTATATAAATAACGCTATAGTAGATGAAAATGAAATTTATGACAGTCGCGAAAGTGAGATAATAGCACATAATTACAAGATTATAAGAACTTTTTATATACCATGTTTTTAAATTTTCTGTTGAATCATATAAACTTGACAATTCATAAACACTTTTTTAAAATTTTTTTTGATGAATTATCCCATCAACTTGAAAGAAAATGAAGTTAATTGGAAGTTAACTTGCGTTTAAATTTTCGTTCCCGTTCCGGTCGATAGATGGCTGCACCAGTCTACATAACAAAATTAACTGAAAATAACTTTAAATTAATTTAATTCTGCTTAAAGATGGCTAAAAGTATTAAAATAATGCATTGTCATCGTGTTCTGAGCTATTCTAAAAGTTTCAAATGTCTAGCT
Source organism: Dolomedes plantarius (assembly GCA_907164885.2). Lineage (NCBI taxonomy): Eukaryota > Metazoa > Arthropoda > Arachnida > Araneae > Dolomedidae > Dolomedes > Dolomedes plantarius. Next base: position 90,037,762 of record OU015496.1, on the reverse strand, counting down.
AGTCGGGAAGTTAGTTAAAAATCAATTGCAAGATTTGTAAGGGACAAACACACAAACAAACAAGAAAGCAAGTTAATAAAAACATGGTAAAAATGAAAAGGAAGTACGTTATTCGAACTAACGAATCCTACAACGCTTGCCCTATAAGCTTAGGATGTGTACGGGGAATGCTTTTACAGATACCATACTAAGACGGACTACAAGCCGTTATAATTTCATTTTGCTGTTTACAGCAAAATGAAGTAAATAGACAATTGCAATTGCAGTGGAACCTCGCATAACGAGCATAATTCGTTCTAGTCTTACTCGTAATGCGAAATACTCGTTAAGCGAAACAATTTTTCCCATATAAATTAATGTAAAATACGATAATGCGTTCCATGCCAAAAAATACTCAAAATTTTTTAGATGTAACGTTATTTAAAGAAAATTACTTATACATAAATTCTTAAGGAGCAAAATCATCCATATGTAGTTTATTATTTACAAATTTATGACACATATCTAATTTTTTTTTTTTTTTTACTAGAAAGCTATCTAGCGACATTTGTTTTTCTCGGCGCTTCAAAATTTGCTGAAAATGTGTCACCGCATTGTCATGCAATAAATTTCTAGCGCGCATAGCCACTGTCTTATCAGGGTGATGCTTTGTAACTTACGGTGTAACAGTTTCCCATGCTTTCATCATTTCTTTTATTGCGCCAGAAGATTGCTTCTTTGCTGTTTCTTCGTCCTTCTCCACTGACAAACTCTCCTCTACAACTGCTTGCTGTGAAAGATACTGCAATTCTATTAGCTGTTCGGTGGTCAGCTCGTGGTTGTGCTCTTCCACAAGCTCCTCAATATCATTGTTATCCTCCAGTCTCATGATATTTGCTTCTCGAACCATCCATGACTACCCTTAAATATTTATTTTTCTGCCGTTGATGATCCTGGTGACGTGAAGATCCGAGTGACGTGAAGAGGGGACAACCTTCCACGTCACTCGTTAAGCGAGCCATTTTTTTACGATTTATTTTGCTCGTTATGCGAAATACTCGTTATGCGAGGTGCTCGTTAAGCGAGGTTCCACTGTATTTAGAGACCGTTTATTTGATAAAATAAAACGTTTCATTTGTTACTAGCATTAATAGCAAAAATCCCTTTTAGTTGCTGATGTGTCATATTAAAAATTTGATAGGAGTACGAAGGGTTAATTTTTGCGTTATTTTATAGCCCACAAGATGTGTGCGTGTGTATTAGTTATTGAATAGTTAACACATTTCGAAGTATTAATCAAAAGGCTCTTCAATAAGGGCGGGCACAACCATAGTCCATTTCTAGGGGGTTCAGCGTTTTGGGTAGGAAATGGATTTATTGATAACAAGTAGCACTGGTATAGCATTTTTTTTTATTGATTTTTCACCCGCTGTGGTGGTTGATCTATAACTTCCCATGGTGGTTGTTCCCCTGTTCCTCAATCTATCTTCATAACAGACGAATACTTGAACCTTATCAGAAAAAAAAATCTTAAAGCTTTGAATGCTTAACCTGTAATTCGAAGTTTGCGTGACAAAGTCTCTAGAATTTCAATTTTGTTTCTTCTCGAAATATCAGGGAGTAGCTAGTTAAAAAAAGAGAGAAAAGGGTAAACGTAATTCGAACATACGAATTGAAATTTTTCCTTCATGCAAGCCCAAAAATCCATTGAGACGGCGCACCGGAATTACTTTTTTTTTTTCTTTTGGCTAACATTCTGCAGGAAAGTATGTTATTTTTCCATTTTAATTCAGAAAATGGGATTTACATTTTATTTGGCTGTTCGAAATTCTTAAAACTCCGGGGGTTCTTCTGCGAATTTAAAATGGAATCTTCCTCCTCCTCCCAGACGTAAAAGCATTCGCCTCGTAATTCATATTTCGCGTGACGTGTATCTTTATTTTTTAAGTGACCATAATGGAAAAAAAAGGAGCGAGGAAAAAGTGGTTAAATTTTAAGTTAAAAAACCATTTCGTTATTTCATTCCATGCATATTTGTTTTTCCTCCCCACTGCATTCATTTTGAATTCAAATATATAACTCATATGAGGAATTTTATCTCGCACGAACTACAAAAATTAAAGAGTTCTTCTTAGAGTAACGCAAACATGGATCACATTATATTTCTTTGAATTAAAATTTAATATTCATAGATATAAAAATCGTGATTTTAAACAGGTTTCGTTTTCAAGTAACTGAAATCTGTCAGCATTTCTCTTACGACGTTTTCTATTATTAACTAGTGGTTAGCCCGTCAAAAATGACGCGTTAATTTTAATTTTTATCAATTTACATCAGCAAAGTCAATATTATTTGTATACTTAATAGCTTCTCTACTTTCTTTTATTTAAATTATACTCATTTTTAATTATTTAAAATTATGCAATATCAGCACTATTATGATCCATTTAAGATGCAATTTTTTACCATGTTATTATTAACTTGTTTGTTTGTGTGTGTGTTTGTCCAGTACAAATCTTGCAATCAATTTTTAACTAACTTCCCGACTAGTGAGACATATGAAACTTTTAGAATAGCTCAGAACACGATGAAAATGCATTTTTTAATACTTTTAATAATAGTAATAGAATTCTATTTTTAATAATAGAACTCCACATAATAGCATCACTGTGCTTAATTCTATTGTTTGTATTAATTATAAAATATTAAATTATGTCTGTTAACAGTATCAAACGTAATAAGTAAACGTATTAAAGTAAATTTTCCCGTAACGCTAAATAATAATTAATACATTAACTGCGGTGGGAAAATTTAACTTAGTTGTTTCGTAATTTTAATTCATATATGAACACGCACCAAATATAAACCACTGAGGTGTTCGGTATTTTTCATTTAAAGATGTTAAAAGTTGAAAAATATTTTTATACTAGAAGGTAACCCATCATTTTGACGTCATAATACTAATAATAACGTAATAATGGACCACACACACCCACACACACACACCAAAAGAAAAAAAATTTGACTCTCCCCTTATTAATCAAAATTTTATTCATAATAAACGGTTTGCGGCCACCCCTGGGTTTGGTCAGTTAGGTTCAAGAAGCACCTTTTGCTACCCCGTGAGGAACGGTCCTGCCCGGAACCTTTTGCTTTAAAAACTGCTATACAGACTCTTATGCCACCATGTCATCATCCATTTGAATTAAATGAATATTCTTCTCCTCCTAGATCGGAGAGACCGTTTATTAACGGTCAAATCATTGAATTTTTTTGTCTAGCTTCTCCTCTAACGACTATTCGGGAGAAATTTAACAATTACAGTGATACCTCGACTTACGAGTTTTTCGAGATACGAGCATTCTCTCGGTAGATTTTTTGCTTCGAGTTACGAGCAAGCATCAGATATCCCACTGCTAGTTTGAGCAGCGAATGCCATGTTACGTGCTCATCAAATGAGAACACAAGAAGCATATAATATTTACAACCTTTATGTACAATAATCATACAATTGTATACATACTATTCTGAGACTACTATCCAGTCTTAAACCGAGAGATTAACACTGAACAATTAACACCCGGGGCAGCTTGCTCAGCCCAAACTTGAGTAGCCCTCTGAAACCGAACAGCGCCCAACCTCTCTCGCAGAGAGATTGCTTCAATTCTCTCCCCCACACTGGAACTCCCATGGGGTCTAAGGGATGGGATGACCTTGGTCCTAGGATCGCAAGCTGTCCCTCTTCTACGGATTCTGAGAAAACGTTCTTCGGATTCTCAGAAAGAAGAATCTGGACATTACAACCACAGTGAACGATGCAACAATCGCTCAGCTTCCGTGCCTCACTTTAAGATAATAGCTGGTAATAAAAGCGAAAGTGAGGAAAGCGGGGCATAAAGGTCGAAAATCAACGAATAAGATTTAATTTTTTAGTTCAGCCTTTCTCCTCCTCTTCCATCAGCATCTTCAAGTCTGATCTCCAAGGTAAATGTTGTACATTACACTTAATAAAACAAATTTATTGCAGTACATTCTATTGTATTGCGTTTTTATACAATGTTCGTCGTTTATAAGCACGTGTTTCTTATCTAAGAACATGTAACAAAAATTTCCGGTGTTTTAGGGGAGCGCGGAACGAATTAATAGCATTTCCATTCATTTCAATGTGGAAAATTGATTCAAGATACGAGTATTTCGAGTCACGAGCTCTGTCATGGAACGAATTAAAGTCGTAAGTCGAGGTACCACTGTATTTTTTTCCTTTTTCTCATATTCGAAAAAAAAAACAGCATAACTCACCCGAAATTTTATCCCGATATTTACTGTTTCCCGGACGGGGGACCACTGACTCTTATACTATTAAACCGTGTCATTACCCTGCCGAATCAACTTTAAATCCCCCCCCCCCCGTCAACAAAGGAAATCCGAGGAAGCCCATAACCCCAAATCACTTCATTTTTGTTCGGCCACCACTGAAGCGGACGCTCAGTCATGTATTACCAAACATATTTAATCTCACTCTTGAAAAAACTTGCGTGACCCAAAAATTAAACCCTAGATATTTTGCATTTCTGGGCGGATTTACTAATTCGCATACCATTAAGCCGTGTTATTATCCTTTCCAACCAGTCTTATAAGCTCCCCTCCAAGAGAAAGACCTGGGAAATCTCTGACCCCACCGATCAAATCAATTAGTGTCTGCATGACCTCCATTATAATGACGATTAAGCTATCCACTATCATACAAAATGCGCCCATAAAGTAACCGGACAAATTAAAAGATCAAACGGTAAAATAAAAAGTGAAAGAATAATCGCCTGGATAGAAAGAGCCAGTTTTAACTGGTTATTTAGTCGTTTGCATATCAAAATGCCGCATTAATTTAATTTACTGAGAAGTCATTGAACAAAAAAAAATTGCTTCCGAATGGAATTACGTTGCAACATTAAATTTTGTTACAAATTAGACAAATCTGCTACCGAAACTTGAGGATTCCGAGATGATTCGGACAGTATATAGTGATGTATCGTTATCAAGAACATAAGTGTATGAGAGGCGCAACCGCTTTAAATGTGGGCGAGGAAGCATTGAAGATGAACCAAAGGCAAGGCGCCTTTCAACTTCAAAGAATGAGGAAAATGTGGAGAAAATTCGTTCTTTGGTAAAAGCTGATAGACGTGTAACAACTCAGCAACTTCCAGACATGCTTGAGATAAGCAAAGAAAGCTGTAGATTAATTTTAATTAAAAATCTGAAAATGAAAAAAGTTTGTGCTCGATTTGTGCCTCTGATTTTGACAGAACTGCTAAAAGAAGACAGAAAAGCTTGCTGTGAAGATTTGCTGACTACTGCGCAACAGGACAACAATTTCTTAAAGTGTATTATAGCAGGAGAGACCTGGTGTCTACAATATGACCCAGAAACAAAAAGATAAAGTGCACAGTGGAAAGAACCGTCTTCTCCCATACAAAAAAAAAAAAAAAAAAAGCACGGGTGTCAAAATCAAAGGTGATGCTGATTGCATTTTTTGATTACAAAGGACTTATTCACCAAGAAATTGGTTCCTGAAAATCAAACAATTAATCAGTATTTTTACAAGGAGGTGCTTTTTCGATTAAGAAACAGAATAAGTCGAGTTAGGAAGGAACTGTTTGATTATCGGCAACGGTTTCTTTTACACGATAATGCTAGGCCCCATACAGCAATTTCTGTACAACAATATCCTGCTAAGCATTAAATTACAGTGATAAATCACCCACCATATTCTCCCAACATATCGCCAGCTGAGTTTTTCTTTTTTCCAAAGCTTAAGATGGCCATGAAAGGACAGATCTGAAAACGTCTCGGATATTAAATCAAATGTTACGCGTATTTTGCGAACGGTTAGTTCCAACGCCTCTAAACAGTGTTTCGATGACTGGAAGAAACGTTGGAAAAATTGTATAGACTCCTTTGGCGATTATTTTGAAAGAGATAAATTTAATTGAAGGTGAGTAATATTTTTCTTATTTATAAAAAAAATCCGGTTACTTTATTGGTGCACCTTATAATTCCTTTTTCTTACCCTTGAAAAAAACTTTGCTTCCCCTGGAATTTAACCCGAGATCTTTTGCTCTCTGGTCATATTGACTGACTCTTATATCAAAATGCTATTGGAGCTGAACTATTATGTTTAAACTTTGCCATTAAATGGATCATGAATCGAGATAGTTCTGACAAAGATTATCTCATTTGTACCAATTCACTTTCATCCTTGGAGACCTTAAAATATATTTCTTCTGCCAATAGCATTATCGTCGAAATTCAAAGGCAACTCAAAACCCTTGAAAGTAAAAACGTCTCTGTTTTCTTTGCTTTTGTTCGTGGGCATACTGGTATCTTTGGTAACGAGCGAGCTGACTTCCTTGCCAAGTCCGCCACAAGGCGTGAAATTGACATTAGTGTCAATATTCCCAAATCTTTTTTTAAGAAGGTCATGTTTGAGAGTATGGTGGAGTCATGGAACCAAAAATACGTCAGCTCAAATAATGGTAGTTTAACCAAGAAATTTTTCCCGTCCATTAGAATGAGACTCTCTTGCCATCACTTCTTTGCTAACTACAAATTGACTCAGTTCCTCACAGGACATGGAAATTTTAAGAGCTATTTGAGTAGATTCAAACTGTGTTCGGCGACCCCCTGTGACTGCAGCGTTGGTGGCGAGGAAAATGCTGAACATGTTCTGTTTTTGTGTTCGAAGTACCGCAGGGAGAGAAATATTTTTAAATTGGCTCTTAAGGACTTAAATATTAACTGACCTCCCAATTTCTTTCTGCTCTTTTCTGGGAAGTGTGCTTTCGGCTTATTTTGTAAATGTATTGTAAATATTTGTAATTCTTCTTAGTTTCTTTTATTTGTTTTGTTTTGTCTGTTTCTTCTGTTTTCTTAGTGTTTTATACTTACCTCTGTAAGTCCTGTGTGATACTTTGTGGTACACGGGAATTTTACGTGTATTTTTTAATTTAAAAAAAATAAAAAAAATAAGTTGGGTCATTATCCCTTGTAGTTAACCTTATACGCCTATCATCTCTCCAGAGATGGCTTACGATTAAGATAGTTATAGAAACAAAGCACCAACTTATTGAAATATGCTGCCTACATGGTATAGTGGTTAGCATCGTGAGCTTCCACGCTATGGGCTTGGGTTCAAATCCCGAGAAAGGCATTAGCATGTCGGCCCCTTAGGGGTCAATGCTGGCTCACCTAAATGACTAAAATGGCAAAATTGCTCCAATAATAAAGTAGCCAACAAGACAAGGCGAATGTCTCACAAGTACCTATGAATTAGGGAAGAAGAAAAAACATTGAAATTTGCAGGGAATGTGTTTCAGTGCAATTTGAGGCCAAAGCTCTACTATTTTAAAAAATCGATATTTCCCCATTTAATCAAAAAATCGTTTATCAAAAGTCATTAGTTTTTGATAAAAAAAAATTCTAAACACTATAAGAAATATTGAATTGCAATCTTTGCAGCTCTAATAACAAGAATGGATTGAAATATTTAATTCAATTATCTAAAGATAAACACCTTCATTCGCGTATAACATTGACCTCGATATTGGATGGAATTTTTTTTCACAACCAATGAACAGTTGCAGACCCAATCTGAGGCAGTTGTTCTTATGTGATATTTACACTCTCAATTTGTTCGTTATTCAATACAGCAAAAACAGAACACAACTGCACATTACTGTAACATATTCCAAGATCTGGTATGAACAAGTTACCTTAAAATCAAGCTATGAGTCACCAAGTAACAGATATACTAATTATAATTCATAGTGAATTCACTATTGAACCTAGAAGAGAGATGGGTTCAATTGAAATTTCATAACAGCCATTCGTCGAGTGAAAGCATAATCTTTTCTTATGCATGTCGTTTAGCATGTTAAATGTGTCATCTGGTGACTACATGCTGATAATGAGTAAATAACTCAAACTGTCATCCTGAACTCTAGGTCTTCTGAACATTACCAGGATTAAATCATTACCCAACATTTTAAATAATTTCAAATTTTCCTAATTTTTCTCTGACTTTTTGACATTTTCCCCTATTTTATAGTTTTTCTAGACCAACAGTAAAACATCCCATTTCTGGAATGCATACAATGAACATATATATAGATTGTTATAAAAATCCAGTTGTTTCAAGATACTTTACTGAGTTTAGCTATCTTAATTGGATCTATAAATATCAGTAACTGACACATAAACTGGGCAAATGTTGAATTTATGAGTCTGAACGTCTTTAAGATCACATAACATGCCTTTTGAGATGGACGACAACAACAACAAACAAACAAAAAACAAAAAAAGTGGAAGAAAAACATGTTTGAATTTTGTGCTGCACTCTTCAAATTTCCTGACCACTTCCCCTGGGAATTTAAAAATAAATAAATAAGTTAAAAATGAAGAGAAAAAGTGTGTGTGTGTATGTATGTGTTGCGCAATTTATTTTACCCAAGAAGTCATCGCAAGCCAAATGCCCAATCTTCTGTTCCCGTAGATCAGTGATTCCCAACCGGTGGTCCACGAGAGCCCTGGGAGTGGTCTGGCACCACAAATAAAAAAGTTGTCAAATAAATGGGGATTTTGAAGGCAATGTTCATTGAACTAGATGGACCGAATATATCCGAGGACTATCAGGTGTTGAATTAAAATTTCTTAAAAGTTTAACATAAATATTTTATTATTAGAATATGATACATAAGAATGTGAGTATGTTAATACTGTATCCCTTTTGCCTAAGGGATATTCTATACCCCCCATATCCTCGGAAGGATCCCCTCTCAAGTTGGTGGAAGTTAGGGGTCTGCATATGGTTCATTTTCTGGCTTAGTGGTCTGTCGGGTTGAGAACCACTGCCATAGATCATCAAAGGTGTTGACAAATGGATTCATTATGTGTATAAATAAATAAATAAATAAATATATACAGTGGAATCTCGATCTATCGTTTATCAAGGGACTGATTGAAATGAACGATAAATGCGAGAAAATGATAGATGCGGAAACATAACAAAGCAATATGATCATTGGGACTGGATAAAATGAACGACACATACGGAAAAATGATGGATCGAGATTCCACTGTGTGTATATATATATATATATAATAGGCAGGCAGCAAGAGAGAGATTTACACTTATAAATTATTTTTGAGATACGTTACAGGATATTGAAGTAAGTCAAATTCTTGCTAACAAAATTTTATATGAAAACCCAAGAATGAAATTACTGAATCATGAGGGAAAAAAAATTATCATACAACAGATCGTTTCAGTAATATGCATAAAGACTGTAGTTTTTTAAAAAAGAGTCAATAATTTCATAAAAATAAAAAGTTTTAATACAAATATTTACACAAATAATTGTATTTACAACAACTGAACCCTGGATTCAATTTTTCTCTTCATATCCTCAGACTCTAATTGTTCTAATGTAAGCAGTGATATGCCCAGTTGATCCTCCTATAACAAAAAAATATACAAATAAACAACATAATATAAATTTCTTGTTTCTGTTGCATCTTTATTTTATTCCCAAAATTATCATTAGTGAATGATTAGAGATGTAATTAAAAAACCCTAGTATAAAGCTAAGATAAAGTATGTAAGCAAACAAACAAACAAAAAAAACTTTCCTTTTATCATATTTATTGGAGAGTTAGATAAACTTCTCTGAAACTAAAAGCTAAGCCTACTGTTTATGCTTTTATAATTTTTATTTTCCTCTTCAAGTGATACAAAACATCAGCTGTCCCTCATGCATTGCCCATCTAATTAAAGTTTAATTCTTGTGAACCTTCCCAATATCCAATGCATAACTGAAACAATATCAAGTATTATCAAAAAGCAATAATGAGGAGTTATATTAGCTATAAAACATACTGATATTTCTAAACATACTTTTAAATAACTTTACAATTCTGTAAAATTTAAGTTCAAAAGAGAATATAAAAAACAAATTATCATAAACGAACTACCTAGGATATATGCACAATTTAAAAAAACTGACTGATAAAGGAATGTATGCTAAGGTAACCATCCCTTCAACATGGACATAATGAACATAATTTCACTCAAAATTCTTTAAAGTTCTCATTAATATCTTTAAGTAAATATTAAGGCCTTTTAAAGACTTTAAAAGGCCACTTCCAACTTTTTTAAGGCTACATAGCTGACGGTATTCTGAGAAATGCATTTAATTGTCCATTTAAAACACAAAAAAAACCAGTCCTTAGTCAAACAGATACAGTTAAATTTTTGCATAAACTTAATGAAACACTTAATGGTGTCTATTGGAAGGTAAAAAATAAATAAGTAAATAAATGATAAATTCTTCTATTTATATTAACAATAAAATATTAATTGATGACATTAACAAAGGCAAATCTGCTGTATTTTTTCTAATCACATTACATTTCAGATGATTGTCAGTACAAAACTTTCATGTTGAAAGAAAAAGAGAAATACAGTAGAGGGATTTAATAATAATAATAAAAAGCTAATTTAAGGCTTTATAACAAAATTATGAACTTTTCAGGCCTTAAAACCAAAATAAAAGTCATGTCGAGCCCCAAAAGCAAACAAAAATTAAGACTTTTTTTTTTTCTTTTCCGAGGGAACCACATGAAAAAACATATATCACTTACAATAAACAAATATACAGGTTAATAAACATATGATAACTAAAATAAATAAATATATGCTCACCCTTGTAAAAGGCTGTGCCATTTGCCGCAGAAACCTTTTAGCAATCTGAACTGCCTCCTCAATAGATAAATTGTGAAGAGATTCTGTTAAGTATTCTTGAATCCATTTAGGTAATTTGCCATATTTATCTGCTCGAGAAAACCTCTGAAAAATATGATTAGATGTAAAACATCAGAGCACACACATACACATCTTTATATCCTTTCCATAAGAGTTTAATGAAGGAACTTAAACAGTGTAAACTATAAGTAAAAATTATTTATTGTAAAGGAATATTCAAAATCAGTTTTACTAACAATTTATTTAAAAGAAAGAAGAAAAGAAAAAAATGTTCATCATCATCGTTATAACAATAATTTTACTACAAATATGTAATATTTGTCAAATTTTAAGCTTTTATTAGCAATATTTAAAATGCTCTGTATTTGACTTGGAGATCTATCCTACAACAAAACAATAAAATAATGTATCAAAAAAAAACTGAAAATCTTCAAAATTTGAAAAAAAAATCTGAAATTATGTCATTTTAAAAAACAAAAAGTTAATTAAAATAGTAATTAAAAGTTATTTAAAATAGTAAAAATATATAAGAGTAAAACATATAAACACTTATTACTGAAATAAATAAATAAATGAAGAAAACAATTGAATTTTAAAATTATATAAATATCACAAGAAGAGCAAATACAATTACTCACATAAGGTCTTACTTCTAGTTTTAGATACAGATATAGTGTTGCATTACAAAACAAACAAAAAAAATCTTTTAACTACTTCATTTCCCCTTCAAATTTTCACTTCATTCGATAGATAAGAAAATTTAAAGAAGCTAAAGCATATTTGATCCCACAACCATAATGAATTTTAATTTTCATTCTGATATATTAATTTACATACTTTCTCACTGTAGAATGTTTGGCATTGCTGTAAAATTAAATTTCTTTAAAGCTCCTTCTAATCAAAAGTATATCGATCATTTCTATCGGTCGATCTCAATAAACTGATAAAAAAAAATTTAAATATATTCACTTTGCTTATTTCTTAGTATGGAAGCACAATTATTAAAAATGGTTTTTTTTATTATTATTATTATTTTAACCATATAAATGTACACAGACCTTCAATCACAATGTACATTCATAATTTACCATCTTTCAGATATTTAGCTTACATTCAGAAACATCAATATATTACATAAAATACTTAAATAATGAAAATTTGAAAATTCATGTAACAACATTAAAATGTTTTACCTTGTCAGCAAAGATCATAATACCATAGTCAGTTTTTCCTCTGATAGCTCGTCCAACACACTGAGAGGCATGCCTCAAAGCATCAAATGTTAGAAAGTCACTTTCTCTGATTTGAAACTGATCTCTTAAATATTCAAGCCGGGCCTAGAAAAGAATACTTAAAGTTTGACAACATCCCCATAAATGAATTAATTTAAAAAATAAAAAAAATTTAGTAAAAAATGTACCTTTAAAATTCGACTCTGAGTATAAACAAAAGGAATTCCAAACATAATGACACATCTGCCAAGATGGTGATCTAAAATTAAAAATATATAATTTACAAGCCTTTGATAATAAATAAAATATATCACACACAAAAATATAAGAAATGTATAAATGGTATATTCTTTTGAACAGATAAAGGTAACAATTCAAACCTATACAAAGTTCAAGTTACGAAGGGGTAAAATAAAAAAAATAACACAATAAGTATGAGAATCAAAAAATTTCTATATACATACCAAAATCTACTCCTTCAGATACCTTCCCTCTCGCAACAGAGAGAAGAACAGCACCTCTACCATTTTCACAAGCCTGTCAAAATTTAACCTTACATTGTAAAAAAAATCTTAATTCAAATAATTTAATCCTGACTTAAGATAGTAACTACACTACAAAGTTTTGAAAATTTGAAATGTAGAAAAAGACAAATTTATACATGTATATAACAATGGCTATCATTTTATCATAAAAACAAGTCAAAGAAATTTTCTTATTAAATAAGATTTCTACAATTAGCAAGATAATTATTAGCAGGAAGAATGATGCACCATAATGCAAGATTCTGCTACAGAATCTTGCATTATGGTGCGTTGAGTCCCAAGTGCGTGATTTCTGTTTATTTTTGTCTATATTTTTCCTGCTAATAATTATTTTGCTTTGTTGAGTTATTTAATTTTAGTTAGATTGGTCTGCTTTCAGTATGAGGATTTGTTCAATTTGCACAATCTTTTATTGAAAAGTTAAAACTTTCAATGCTAGGGTAGGTTTTCTGTTAATTTGTTTGCCAGTCTATGCCCTATTTATATGCTTTATTTCGTGTTGAATTATTTACATTATTTGTGTTATTTAGTTTATAAGACAGAAACACTATTTATAGATATTACAGTGCATAAATTTAACAATTTGTTTTAAACTTCATGGGTGTAAGACAATGTCTACATACATACACACACAGACACACACATACAGTCGAACCCCATTATAGCAAACCTGGTACTATATAACGAATTCACAGATATAACGAACGAAAATTTTGGTCCCACCGTTTTCCTATTGTACGTTATTTAATTAGCAGTGTGTCAGTTTAATGTAATCGATTTTAGTCATTCTAATTCATTTATGATAATTTTTAATAGATTTTATCATTTTTAATACTTCATTATTGAATACACATTGCAACTAATGAGTTATACATTTTGTGAACTCTAGCATTTTTTTTAATAGTTCGGATATAGCGAAACACTGGATAAAGCAAACAAAATCTTTGGTAACTTGAAGTTTGTTATAACGGAGTTTGACTGAATATATATATATATATATATATATATATATATATACACAGTGCGTCAAATAAGTTTTAAGACTGGGTCTGTAAAAAGAAATGGAAACAAGAAATTAATACCCGTTTTGGTTTTTTATTTAAAATAGGACCCTCCGACTTCAATGCACTTTTTACAGCAATTAAATAATGAATAGAAAGCCTGTTGTAAATCACTTTGTGGAATGGTCTGCAAAGCACGCGTCAAAGCTTCTTGTATGATCAAAATATCCTCAAAATACCACCCTTTTAACTTCATTTTAAGTTTTGGGAATAAGGAGTAGTCACAGGTTGCTAAATCAGGTGAATTCGGTGGATGGTTCAACACACAGACATTATTTTTTGCCAAAAATCGACTAACAATAAGGCAGGTGTGACTGGGTGCATTGTCGTGTAACAAACACCAACTGCTTTCAGTCCTATAGTCTGGACGAATGCGACGATTTCTGGCCATCAAACGCTTTAAAACAGCTAAGAAGTATTGACCTGTAATTGTTTGTCCAGTTGGAACAAATTCTTTGTGGATAATACCTTTACTATCGAAGAATGTAATGAGCATTGTTTTGATTTTGGATGGAACTTTTCTTGTTTTTTTGGCTTGTGGTGAATTTGGTGACTTCCATTCCGCACTTTTTCGTTTTGTTTCAGGATCATATTGGAAACACCAGGTTTCATCACCTGTAACAATGGACTTCAAGAAGTTTGGATCGTTTTCAGCGGCTGAAATAATGTCTCCGCAATGTGCACTTCTCATTGCTTTTTGTTCAGGGGTTAAAGTGTGTGGAACAAATTTAGCATACACTTTTGTTTTGCCAAATCTTCATGCAGAATGGTTCGAATTGTATCTTTGTTGATGTTTAAAGAGTCTTCCATCATTCTCGGTGATGCACAGCGATCATTTGTTACGAAATTTCGTACTTTCTCAATAACTTCAGATCCCCTAGATGAAATTGGTCTTCCACTACGCTGATCATCTTCTACCGTATCTCTTCCGTCCCAAAAACGTTTGTGCCACACAAAAACATTTCATCTACTTAAACAACAGTCACCGTGAACTTTTTTCATGAGTTGGTATGTTTCCGAAGTACTTTTACCAAGTTTTGCGTTAAATTTAATTACAGCTCTTTGCTCCATCTTAAAAAATCAACATGAAAAATATTCACTTCTGCAATAAACGCTCGCCTTCTCTCAACTACTTAACGAAATGCGCACAACTTGTTAGCAGTGTGCCAGCAGACGATGGACGTTATGACGCATGCGGATTTACACTCACAGCGCCTTTACAACCTACGCTCTGGGACGAGTCTTAAAACTTATTTGACGCACTGTGTATAATCATGTAATTGTTTAAGACCAATATATCTTAGACAAGGCGTGTCCAACCCACAGCTTGCAGGCTGCATGCGGCCCTTGACAGCTAACAATGTAGCCCACAAGATTGTAAAATTTATAAGATCTACCTTCCGAGAGAAAAATATTCCTCTCTTTGCCATCATACCACATTCCCATCATCGATTTTGGCACTAGCTACGTTTGTGAACGGCTATTTTCAAAAATGAAGAACTCGAAGTTTAAAATTAGATTAAAAATTTCTGATGAGAAACTTTAAGGACTCAGGTGCAGTGGCCCAGTTGGCAAATGCAGTGAGCCAGAGATCTGAACGTCTCTGGTTCAATGTTGATCGCTGGCAAATCCTCCACCATGTTCACTAATGGTGGCCAATGCATGTAAAATCTGTCGTGGCTACAATGTCCTCCAAGTTCTCAAATTACCTCTGGAGGTGCTGGGCCGGGTGGTCTAGTCCCGCCACTTGAGACTTGGTTCAAAATTCACAGACCATTAAACAGATGCATTGCAGACCCACCTCCTGTGGTGCACCTGGGGCAATGCATGCAGCAAAGTGGTCACACGCTTCTGACTCCCCTCAGAGAAGAGCCTAGGTTCAGTTCTCCCAGACATTGAAGCATTAGTTTCACAAAACCAAGGTAAAATTATGCGCTAGTTTTAAGTTTGTATTGCTCTCTTTTCTATGATATGAAAAAAAATAAAGAGAGCCTTGTTATTTATATAAATTAACTATTATATATTTTATATGCAGCCTGGGGCTATTCCTCTGCACTTAGTGCAGCCGGGGCAAGCCAAAGGGTTGCACACCCCTGTCTCAGACAGTAGTTTATTCAATTTCAACAGATCGGCCCAACACCTCCCAAATAACATATATCTTTAATATGCCCCATCCCACAATAATCTGTGCTCTGAAATCTTGATCAGTGAAGGAAATGAATGACTAGTAAAGGAAATAATAGCTAGCATTTTTGCAGTAAGTAGAAGATTCTGTGCTTACTCCTTATATGGCCATAAGTATAGCTTGATACATTGGGTAAGAGTAAAAAAGAAGCAGAAATTGGTGAAACTTCAAAAAGCATGGCAAAGATTTGCTAATGAAAGGCAAAGAAAACAGGGAAGGAAAGAAATTTAGAATTGTAATATAGAAAAAAGAACCAAAGGGAAGGGACAAATAATAAAATTAAAACACCTTAAATAAAGAGCTTGTTTAACAATTATATTTTGTGTTATATATATATATATATATATATATATATATATATATATGGAGAGAGAGAGGGGAGGGCAGAGCTTTAGAATTAAATAAAATTAACCTTTTATAGAGAAAGCTAATGCTTTTGAATGCAGTAGTACTCTCCTTACTTTTACAGCACTCTAAATACTTTTAACTACAGTGATAAATATGGGATGTTACTAAAGGATCATTAAAGAATCAGAAAAATTTAACTTCTCTTATGCATAGTAGGCAATAAGAAATACATAACAAATATATACAACTGCTATTACTGAGATTACAAGCACTAAAGGTGATCTTCCTTTGTAACACAGTCAACTAGAAGTTCAATTATTGCCACATTTTGTTCAGCATTACCTGTAATGTACATTAGATGTTGTGATACACTGTATTCAGAGCCAGATTTAATTTGCTTCCCCTATTCACTGGAATCTGGCACAATTATAGTAACATTTATATTCTCTAGTAAATAAAGATTTAATTGGACTTTTCTTCAAAACATTTTATAACGAATGTGCAATTTGGACTGGTAAATTTTGATAGTAAATTTACTGAAATAAATTTATGTTTCTGCTATGTGTACCTACACACAAAATATATACAAGAGAAAAGTTAAAAAATTACTAAAATAATTAAACTAGACCATACATATAGAAAATTATACAAATATTTTACAATTTAATTTTTTTAAATGATATAATAAAATTTAATTCAAACTTACCTTTACATAATTCAACAGAGCAAGACTTGTTTCACCAGAATCTTGAGTTTCCAAAAACAACAACTTTCGTTTCAGAATATTGTCAATAATGCCCTGGAGAAAAAATATTAAAATTCATGAGATTATACTAAATGCTGAAATGATACTATAAGTAAATGAAAAAAAAGTTTAAATGTAGCCTACAAGTTTCAACAGTATACAAACACCTAAAATCTGGTAACAGCTTCAAAAGGTGTGAATACTACTAAATGAAAACCCCATCTTCTAAGAACTTATATATAAAGTTTATCATAGTCAAATTCTTTTATGCCTTTCTTTAACCCTTCAGTGGGCACACGTGTTTACATAGTCGAAAATTTTCATAATTTTGAATGGTTTGTTTTTACATGTAAGGTTTGAATGTTCTAAGCAGTTGCTATTTATAGCTATACCCTTTCTAATGCAGATCGCATTTTCTGACCCTTGTATACTTTTCCATTAATTGTTAGTCGTGATTTAACCGTGGTAAACCAACGATTATACTGGATTACAATACGACAAAAGCATTAGTTGGTGTGGCCGATCAAATGTGCAGCTATTACACGGTATCCCGCATATCACGAAGATGAACAATCATTGTTTTTTTAAGTTATTGGACATAATAGGAATCAATTCTCAAGTTGTCTTTAGATCCAATAAACTGGACAATTTTGAAATAAGATGATTGTATCTGCATTCTTTGGCCATTAATTATAAATATATCTTAATATTATCAACATTTTATATCTTGTCATAAAACACAGAATTATTATTTTCAATTTGAAAAAAAAAAAGTTTATTACAAAAGGAATAATCAAGGTTGAAAGAGACGTTGCCCTTTGTACCACGCATGCCTGCTAGTGTTCCAAAAATTGGCAAGTCTGCAGAAGGGTTAAATAAAGTTTAAATTTAACAATCAGACCACTTTAATACGCAATCTCATTTTTTGTTTCTGATATCCGTTTCTTATTTCTTCAACCTCAACCAACCAAAAAAGAAACAAAACTGATGTAAACTTCTCTCTTACTTTAACCCAAACAGAAACAAAAATTTCTATTATTTCACATACGCTTGAAGAAAATCTTCTTTAAAATTACTCTAACATAAATCATGAAAGGCAGAAAATTACTATTAATCAAAAGTATAATATCATTTATGAACAAAATGTCAGTATAACCTCCTAATGGAACATCACTTACTTTAGCAAATCCAATTCTATATATATTTTCAGCAACTCAGCTACAATATAATTTCAGGATAAAAAAGGAACACTTTAACACCTTAACCGATTTACCCGTACAGCATACGGGCTACTCAAACCTGGCCCCAACTGGTTTGCCCATACAGCGTACGGGCATCGATATTTTCTCCTTTCCTCTTTTCGTTTGCATATGTTTTTAGTTTGTAAAGACTAATACTAATACAAAGCCTAGTACAAATATTTTTAACAGATGTCGTAGCTTGTCCATTTCATTTAAACTCATTTAACCCGGTTTTCTTTTATTAAACGGAAGTGCAGGAATTTTTGTTCTTTTGCTTGCAACGCTTGTGAATTCAAACCACTACATTTTTAAAATTAAGGATGAAATAAACAGCGAAAATACTTTCCTGTCAGATGATGGACTGAATTCTGATTCAGATTCGGAACTATCTTCTAATAATCTGGATTATTCTTCAGATCATTATTTCTGCCCTGATTGTTATGTAGGACTTTGTATTACACCATGCTTCAAATTGTACCACACAAAAAAAAAACTTTTGAACAATTTGCAAAAGTGTAAACTTCAAATTTTAAAGTAAGTATGAAAGAAATTTTGTAAGATCTGTCAAACATTCTTCATAGCATGCAGTTTTCTTGGAAAAAACAAACATTGAAGGGGTTTTGTCTTGCAAAATGCAAACATTTAAGGGTTTTTGTGTTCCAAATATTCAAAATAAAAATAGTGTAAAAGCATTAAAAGTGAAATTTAATAAATTCTTTCGTCTTCCTATTCTATTAAGTATGGTATTTAATTATAGACAATGAAAAAATATGCTTTTTTTGGAAATATTTCTAGTAAAAAAATTGACCAGTTAAGGGGTTAAATATTGAAATTCCCTCAAAAAACTATTTACCTGTTCATACCAGCTAGACACAACTGCTTCCATGTAAGTATAACTTGTAAAAAATCCTACAATACCATCAGGAACTATACAAGACATTTCCACAAGAAGATTGCCATAATTACGTATCACAGCTAGAAAAGAAAAAGAAATAATTAAAATGCTATATACTTTACTAGATAGTTAAGAATACACTAAAAATAATGACAGTGAGAATGCATCTAAAATCTAAAAAATAACAATTTGGACACCAAAAGAAATTGAATTACCAACTATTTTTTTAAATCACTTAGATTTCTCTCCTTTAACCTATTATCCAATACACTGAAAAATTAAATAGAATAAGTAAGAAATCTGCCATTCATGAATATTATAAATAAGACTTGAATACACAGCTTGGGCACTATCATGTTGATATAAAAAGTTACTTAAACATACTGCCAAAAATGTAAATGACGTGCATACAAAACAATAATAAAAAATTCTCATTGGGTTTCTCATACTGTACAGACAAACTATTACATTTTCCCTACCTTAATTATTTATACGAATTTTATATTCCACTAAATTTCCCTCTCCTTTTTAATGTAGGATTACATTCCTCCATAACAGTTCTCCGGAAAGCAAAATTTCAGACGCTAAAACCATACATTGTGTCGTTGCGAGTTATAATTTTGGCAGCATGCCAAACAAAGTCTAATCCCTTGGGCAAGCAGTAAGCAGTTAAACAGAAAAGTACCAAAATGTGTCAAAATTTTGACATACATATATATATACAAGGTGCAGCCATTAATTTCCAGCACTGATCTCATAACTCCAGAAAATATTTCATGAAATACATACCCATTTAATAAGTTTCGAAGTAACTCCCACCTGCAGTAATGCACTTCTGTGCTCGGCTGTATAAGTTTCGGAAACAACTTTTAAAGTCCTTTTTGGGAATGCTCTTTAATGTGGACATCACCGTTTTCTTGGTGGCTTCAACATCCTCAAATCTTGTTCCCTTCCGCAAATCTTTCAGTATTGGAAACAAGAAAAAGGTCTGCCGGTGCTAAGTTCGGAGAGTATGGAGGATGCTGCATTTCCAAGACCTCATGCTGGGCCAATTTGCTGAAGGGAACAAGATTTAAGGATGTCAAAGCCATCAAGAAAATGGCGATGTCCATATTAAACAGCATTCCAAATGAGGATATTAAAAGTTGTTTCCAAAACTTATACCGCCGAGCACAGAAGTGCATTATGGCAGGTGGGAGTCACTTTGAAACATATTAAATGGGTATGTATTTCATGTACTATTTTTGGGGGGGTTATTAGATTAGTCCTGGAAATTAATGGCCGTACCTTGTATATATACATACGTACATATATACATAACACATACATACATGTGTACATACAAAAGAGGTAAGCAGCAATAAGTAATCCTACGTTAATAACTCATGGTAGTTTTGTTAGAAGAGACTACCTGAAATTTTTTTTCCAGTTTTCTTTTGAGTAAAATATTTCAATCTATGTTTATTATTCATAAGTGTATAGTAAACAAAATAGTGGGCCATTTTTATATAATAATTACTTAACATTTTTCTTGCTGTAAAATAATTGAAATCGGTGAACATTTGGTTAAAAGAAATTTTAAAAACAATTCACATGAAAAGAATGAGAAATACAATTACCTATATCATCTCTTGTTTCAAATTTGGATGACATTGAGACTTGATCATTCCCTTTGCTCACAATCTGAAATACACACACAACATTGGTTTAAATAAATTATTTTTCAATACTATAAAGCCAAAAAAAAAATTTAACTGTAAAATTGACTTTCATACCATAGGACAAAGACAAGGCCGAGCAAGGGTCATTGTAAAAGATGCCATAATTACAGGTTGAAAATCAAGAATTTTAGGATACATATCCATTGGTGATAATGTCTAAAGAAGAAAAAAGTTTTACTCATTATTTTATTCACATTAAAAAAATGATGAGAAATTTACAAAAACTATGCAATTTTTTATATTTTGATATTCATACGTACACCATTAAATGGGAAATGACA
Source organism: Dolomedes plantarius (assembly GCA_907164885.2). Classification (NCBI taxonomy): domain Eukaryota; kingdom Metazoa; phylum Arthropoda; class Arachnida; order Araneae; family Dolomedidae; genus Dolomedes; species Dolomedes plantarius. Next base: position 90,016,716 of record OU015496.1, on the reverse strand, counting down.
AAATCAATATCATTTCACATAATTGATAAAATTCAAGGATATTAAGAGACATGAATTTAACACAGATTGCACAAACTAAAGATAAATATTAATCTAATTAATCTAATATATGCATTTTTATTCTAAGTTTAATCAAGAAATGGATATTAAACACATACATATACAGTCGAACCCCGTTATAGCGAACCTAGTATATAACGAACTCACAGCTATAACAAACGAAAATTTTGGTCCCGCCATTTTTCTATTGTACATAATTTAATTAGTATTGTGTCAGTTTAATGTAATTGATTTTAGTTGATTTAATTCATTAATAGATTATGAGATCATTTTTAATAGATTTTATCATTTTTTTAATATATCATTATAGAATACACATAGCAACTAATGAGTTAAACATTTTTCTCAACGATTCGGATATAGCGAACAAAATCTGTAGTCCCTTGAAGTCCATTATAATGGGGTTTAGACTGTAAAACAATTTACACTGAATTAGGTTTTTGGACATAAATAGGAATTAATTTCCAAGTTGTCCTTAGATCCAATAAACCGGACAGATTTGAAATGAGGCGATTGTATCTGCATTTTTTGGCCTTAAATTATAAATATATCTCAATATTATCAACATTTTATATCTTGTCATAAAACGCAGAATTATTATTTTCAATTTGAAAAAAAAAGTTTATTACGAAAGGAATAATCAAGGTTGAAAGAGACGTTGCCCTTTGTGCCATGCATGCCTGCTAGTGTTCCGAAAATTGGCAAGCCTGCTGAAGGGTTAAATAAAGTTTAAATTTAACAATCAGACCACTTTAATAGGCAATCTCATTTTTTGTTTCTGATATCCGTTTCTTATTTCTTCAACCTCAACCAACCAAAAAAGAAACAAAACTGATGTAAACTTTTCTTATTTTAACCCTAACAGAAATCTTGTCAGAAAATGCAGAATTTTTATTTTTAATTTGAAAAAAAAAAAGAGTATTACAAAAGGAATAATCAAGATTGAAAGAGACGTTGCTTTTTGTGCCACGTGCGCCTGCTGGTGTTCCAAAAATTGGCACACCTGCTAAAGGGTTAAATCAAATTAATAGATGCATAATCAGCATTTTATATTCATTGTGAATATTAATCTAAAATTTCCTCATTACTGAAATCAATCTATTATGATCTACAGGATCTACTTTTCCTTACCCATAGTGAATTTTTAATTACAGTTGTCTTTTAAAAAATCACTTTAATTCATGTGTATATTTCATATTAATATTTTATTAATATCCACTGAAGTGTGTATTCAAATAAATAAACAAGGTCTGAAAAAGTCTTCAAAGCTCAAAGTAAAATAAAGAAATATCATAAAATTTAGTTTAAAACAACTAACCCCTGAAGTTATTATGACAGTCTGGAATCTTTGAAAGACAGGTCTGATGGCAACTGATGCGTCCATGCAGCTGAAATGTAAAATTGGATTTGGCACAGATGGTGTCCTATCATCAAAGGGCTCAATAATGAGTGTAAACCCTGAAAAGTAAGTATATGATAGAATATTTAGCAGTAAGAACAAAATTAATGATCATGTATCATCATTTACATTTAAGGAGTATTTACTTAACAAACAAGAAGACTACAAATAGGCTGTATCAAATGTTCACTTGGAAGAAACTATTACAAAAACACCACAAAAACCATTAAACTGAAGATGAAAACACGATTGACATATATATAAAACTTCCTCTAAAAATATACGTTTAACATGTGAAAGATTTAGCCAAAGTCAATACATTTCCTAACCCTCTGACAACCAAAGGCCCACTTTGCAGTTTACCCAAAAAGACCGTTCCGGCTGCAAAACAAGAAGTGGCTTTCCCGTCCCCCACAGAACATCCTGATGATTGTACTGAAATTTGTCATGGTGGGGTGCAGCCCCACTATCAGCATCAGGTCATAAAGTAAGCAGAGATCAGTTCAAGACAATAAAATATGATTCAACAGATAAGAGAATGACTCTGTGGTGATGTTGAACTGTTGGTAGAATGACCACCTACCAGGCACTAGGGGGGGAGGGGCAATCTATGAGAATTTCGGCTAGCCATCTGGACTTCTCAATTTTCAGCCAGCTAGGCTGGTTCCAGCCTTCAGATTGTTAAAGATAGGCAAAAAAAAACAGTCAGAATTTAACGCCTCTAATATCGTTCATTCCATTTATAAGAAATTGTCTAATCTGGTCCAAAAAAGGTGTATTTCAAAGCCAAACCTGTCGGTGGTTTTGCCCTTCTTTCCCAAGATCAATCATCAAATTGCTAAAATTCTTAAAAGGTTTGAAATTAAGGTCATTTTCTCTCCTGTCAATAAAATCTCTTTTTCGGATCTCAAACACCCCATTGATCACTTAAATAGCTGGGGTATCTACCGGGTTTCTTGCCAATGTGCCCTTTCTTATATTGGACAAACCAAGTATGCTCTTAAATTCCACTTGAAGGAACACGAGAGTTACGTTAAAAAACAAGAGTCAAATTGTTTGTCCATTGCTCAACACGCCTGGACTTTGAACCATCATCGATTTGATTTTTCTTCTGCCTCCATTATTCAAAAATGTTGCTTGCCTGCCAATCTTGATTTCTGGGAAGCTTTCACATTTTAAAAAATTCGGGTTCTTTGGTTAATGATTTTTCAAGCATCCCAGTTTTTCCTCAATTGTGGAAAGGGTTTATTTTGCCATATTGGCCTGTTACTTCACTTTTTTCACTCTTTTTGCCACTAGATAGTGCTGCTTGCCCTATTTCTGTCTCTTCGCTGCTTCGCGCCTCCGGGTGTGCTTGATATGTGCGGGTACTTAAGTGAATGCGCACGTGTCTAGTCGCTTAGTTTTCAGCTTTTTTGAGCTGCCACTAAGTTCTTTGCACTGATTAATAAGCTCCTTTGTAGCTTTGAAATGGTCGTATGCAAAATTGCATCTTACTGCTATTTGTGCTTTATTTACGTTGGATTTCCTGTTTATTCCTCGAGCACAAAGGTTTTATCTTTTCTTTTCAAAATCAGAATTTAGTTTTTACTCAGAGCATGAAACAGTACCTCATTAATCAAAATTATTTAGGAACAATCTGTTGGAACAAAACTCAAAAGAAATTCTTTTTTGGTGTTGTGAAAATGTCATTCATGCTAGATATATATTTAATTCTGCCTAAAAGCAAACAAATATGCAAAATAATCATGAGAAATAGTTACCTTTCATATATGTACTGACAAGTGTAGCAAAATTACAAAGAGAAGTTAGTGATGACATATCATTTAGCTCAGTAATTTCTAAGGTTCGAATAAGTGACCTTAATCTCTCGGCACAAAACCTGAAGAAAAAAAAAAGTGTTACAAAGGAAAAGAATATATTAGTTCTTTTTATAACATTATATACAACACTTTTATCACTGTTTGCTTATTTCCTTGGGTGATTTAATAGATAATTTTTTTTTAAAAATCCACAGCAGCTATGATTATTATGCCTCATTCAATAAGCTATAAAATATGCTACAAATGGATATTAAAATAGAGATTTTGATTACATAATCCTTATTGAACCAGGCATGATTCTCATTACAAAAAAAAAAAAGTATATTAAAGTTTTGCAGTTTTAAAACTTTCTCTTATGATTTTAATTTATTCTCTCTTTTTAAAAATATGAAGAGGTGATCAGTGTTGACAAAAAATCTTTTATTATTTAATCACCTCAGAGTGGTAATATGCTATTTTTAGCTTTTTTAATTTGAACAACAGAATTCCAATAGCAATTATATATATATAGAGCATATTTTTAGTACCACCATGTTTTCACACGTCATGTCACGGGAGAACAAAAGACTTGCAATTTAAAAAAATACTTTTTGTTTTGTATTGATTCATAAGTTTCTTAAAATTTTGGTTAAGTTAAGCCAAAATAATACTTTAAAAAAAAGTGGGGATATGCCATATCCCCACATACCCCCAGAAAAAAGCCTTGTGTATATATATATATATATATATATATATATATATATATATTAATTAATTGGAGAGAGATATATATAAAAAAGCAAAAAACTGAAAACCCCATAACTAAAGTTAACTTTTCATCTATCAGAAAAAAATGTTCAGCATTTTTCAAAAATGCTAAACAACTTTTCTGATGTTTAAATATTTTTTATTCTAAGTTGCTGTTCCACAAAACATTAGACTCCATATATTTTAGATAATATTTCTACTCTGTACATTCTCTAGCAAGGTATACAATAAAGCACTGTAAATATAAAGACCTGGAAATTCATTGACATTCACATAACTCTATGGATTAATTGGATATCAAAAAGAAATAGTAGAAGCAAGATTACTGAAGTTACCTTTTAAATAATTGCACTTCCTCAAACACAAAATTTACATTAAAATTACAAATACTCACCTTAAAGGTTTTCTTTCTATGCAGACCTTTTGTAAAACATCTTTTAAAAATGATGCAGGACTTTCCTGCACAACATGTTGTACTCTGAGTCTCATTTTAACATATTCTAGGAATCTTTTCAAAAAAGCTATAAAATGTTCTGCACTTCTTATGTTGCCTGGAACAGCCTCTAAAAGTACAGTAAGTTTTCATTTGTAACCTAGACTTTTTAAAGATCCAAGGTGTCAAAAAAACATATAAAAAATTTTAACTTTAAAGTTATTCTTGAACTGATTTAAACTATAAACCTCTGAGGGATGAAAGTTACACATACCTTTGTAAGTATACCTTCATATCCTCACACAAAGCTTTTTTAATTTCATAGAAAAGAAACAAAATTAAAGAAAATGCAAATAAAGCATACTAATACAGCCATACCTTGCTTTACAGCCTAGATACGTTCCGGAAAAGTTGGCCTTAAAGCTAAAAGCCATATAACGAATCAATTATTTTGATGTAAACCCATACAAATTTAATTGGATCTGTTCCAATTTTTTATAAATAATATAGTTTTCAGTTCATAAAGTATTTTATTCTTTTGATTTCCTATAAAAATACTTACATAAAAATAAAGTACAAAACAGTGTAATAATAAACAGAAATTTAAAAAATAAACTTATAAATAAAAAACAAAAGATATCATATGCATACACAGTGGTGTAACCAGGATTTTTTTTTTCTTGGGGGGGGGGGGGGGGGGACCCAAAATGAACGGATAAAAATATTTATAATGCATGGGGGGGGGGGGGGGGGGAGATGAACGGATAAAAATATTTATAATGCAAAATCAATATTCAATATGCAAAATCAATATGCAATTTCTATTTCTTTGGGGGGCAAGGGCCCTTTGGGCCCCCCCCCCCCTGGGTGTGCCACTGTGTACACATATAATAAAAAACCTAAAATAAAATGTTTAAAACTGTTTTAATCTGATAATCAACATTAACATGAAGAATCACTAAGCTATAAAATGTTGCCATCATCACTTTCCGCTGTTGTGGCTGTATAACGAAATATTGTGGGCCATAAATTGAAAAAGTGTCATAATTAAAAAGGCCATTATAGAGAAATGCAGTATAAAGAGCGGCTATATAGCGAGGTACAGGTGTACTTTATATGCATGCTAAGTTTAAATTTAAGATCTTCTAGATTATATAACTTTTCAGTTCCTCTTCAGAAGCCTTGGGTTAAATTTAGTTATGCTGCATTTGCTAACAATGATCAAAAGGGTGAATGTGTGAACACTTTGAAACATAATTAGGAGCTGTTTCAAAGATATCCATATGAAATTTTGCATTGTTTCATGACAGTTGATGAAACATGGAAAATCACTTCCTAGAAATGAAAGACCAATAAAAACAAAGGTGAATCTGCTGTAACAATGAAATAGTTTCCTCAGCAGGAAAGGTTAGAGCCTTTTTTTATGGGACTTTAATGGTATAATATTTATTGACTACTTGGGAAAAGAACAAAACAATCACCAGCCAGAACTATGCATCTTTACTGGACTGTTTAAATAGTGAAATTAAGTCACAAAGGCCATATTTAGAGAAATAAAAAAAAAGGTTCTTTTCTATGATGACAATGATCCAGCTCATTCAGCTACGATTTTGGCAGCAAAACTGCAAGAATTACATGATAAAATAGTTCCCCACCCTCCATATTCTCCAGATTTCATCCCCTTGGACTGCTTTTTGTTCCTCAATATGAAAAAAATGTCATGCAAGTCAGAAACTTGCATCAGAATTTAAAGGGATTAGAGAAATACTTATTTGCAGAGTTGGATAAGTCTTACTTTATGGAGGGGATTAAAAAGCTAGATAATTGTTGGAGCAAATCTATCAATCTTTGGAGAGATTGTGTAGAAAAAATAAATAAAAACTTTTTCGAATAAACATTGTTTGATAAGTTAATACAAAAATAATAAAAACAAACTTCATATATATATATATATATATATATATATATATATATATATATATATATATATATATATATATATATATAATATACCCATTACATTATGTCCTTAAATTATAACCTGAAAGGAAAAACTAACTCATATTTACATGGCTGGAGCTAGACTCAGCCTGAAAGGAATAAAATTAAATTTGAAAGCAGTCAGGCAGAATTGTTTATTAGAGCAACAAAATACACCTGTTCCTTTCAGAAGAATGGCATGGAATAATATCACCTTTCAAAATTAAACACGAGGGCTAGAGGAACATGTGACTATTTTTTGTAGGGTAAGCAGATTTTGGGGCTCGTGATGCTAACCCACTCCTGAACTGGGAGATAGACAGGTCTAGAAATGCAAAGGCATGTGATTCATGGGAAGTTCAGTGGCTAAGGGTTTTAAAGTGATAAATTAATATTACTGGGGATTGGATTTAGAAAAGGGAGTTTAAATGCTAGAATGAAGGGCATAATATTTAAAATATTACATATTATATACACTCATGGACAAAAAAATTAGCGCACCAAGAAATAATTGCGGGATTGCAACGAAACTTGCAATGAAGGTACATGTCGGGGAGATATGCAAATGATTAGAAATGCAGCGTGATTGTGCATTACGTATAGCTGGTAGAGGGCGTTGAACATCATACTCTGTGGAGTATAAAACAGGTAACCAAAGCTTGTTTGAGTGTGCTGAATCATTTACAAAGGAAGAGCTGAGATAGACATGCCATTACGCCGTGTTCGAAGACAATATAAGCAGTTGTCGCAGTTTGAGAGGGGGAGAATCGTCGGGATGATGGAAGCTGGGTGGTCAGCTAGGCGAGTAGCTCGTCAATTAGGCTGCTCTAATTGTGTTGTGAGGAGGTGTTGGGACCAGTGGACCCGAGAGATGTCATGTACACGAAGACCAGGCTCAGGACGCCCTCGACAGACCAGTTGTCGAGAAGACCGCCACATCGTAAGAAATGCACGTGTACAGCCAACTGCTTCATCGGCCGCCATCCAGGCACAGGTAGCACCTTCAGTAGGGGCTGGAGGACATTTGGTATCACGGCGGCCATTACGTGTGCTGCCCTTGATGCCCACCCATCGACGCCTCCGTTTCGAGTTTTGCCGTGCACGAGGAAACTGGACTGCAGCGGAATGGAACCAGGTTGTCTTTAGCGACGAATCATGATTCAATCTCGACAGTGATGACAATCGTGTTCGTGTGTGGAGAGCCCGTGGTGAACGCTTCAATCCTGCCTTTGCTGTACAGCGACACATCGCTCCCACAGCTGGTGTGATGGTATGGGGTGCCATTGCCTACAATACACGATCACCCCTAGTATTGTTCCGTGGCACCATGACAGCCCAGCGGTATGTTCATGAAATCCTGCAACCACATGTGTTGCCACTCATGCAACGGCTCCCAGGAGCCATTTTTCAACAAGACAATGCTCGGCCTCATACGGCAAGGGTGACACAAGACTGTCTCCGCACCGTTACTACCCTTCCTTGGCCTGCCCGATCCCCAGATCTGTCTCCAATCGAGCATATCTGGGATCATTTGGGACGACGAGTTGGGCATCTCACGAGTTTGAACGAACTAGAGGTAAGGTTACAGCAAATATGGCACGAAATGTCTCAAGACATCATACAGAACTTGTATGACTCAATGCCCGATCGTATCGCATCGTGCATTCGCGCTAGAGGGGGTCCAACGGAGTATTAACTGCTCCATTCTTTTGCCTTTTTCTCTGAAATAAATTATCCTTTTTCTTTGATTTTCTTATCATTTACTTATATCAAAGTAGTCATTACGTATGTAAAATTTCGTTTCATTTTGACGACTCCTTCTTGGTGAGCTAATTTTTTTGTCCATGAGTGTATATATATATATATATATATATACCGTCGATTCCGGTTAATTGGACCACCAGTTAATCGGACCAGCTGCTTATTCAGATCGAATCATGTCTTGTAACATAGGGCATGTTTGTTTAATAGGACCAGCCAGTTATTAGGACCAAAATGATTGTGTCCCGATGCGGTCTCATTAACCAGAATTGATTGTATAAATATATATATACTCAGTGAATGAACTAAAATACATAGAATACAGCATAACAAAAATAAAATTTAACCCTTTGCAGATGATTGGTTTATCTACAGCAGAAAATTTTCAATGCAAGTAGACAAGCATACAATAGTTGCATTAGAATTTTATCTATGCAAAAAAGCCAGAGTCACATATATGCTGCCTCTATTAGAATGTTTAGTTTTTTGTTTACAATTTTTATTTTCCATTTTTTTTCAACTACAGTTCTAAAACATTTACTGGAATGTTGACCTTGAGAGAATAGATCACCATCAGAGGATCTCTCAGGTAGACCAAACATATCTCACCTAAACATAAACTAACCAAAGAATTAGATGTCATTTAAACTAGCATTGGCATGTGATTCTGTTTTCAGGATGAGGTAGATTTTACGGGTTTTTATGCTTATTTTTAATTTTTTATTAACTGAAGTATTATTCATCTTGCGTACATGAGCTTTATTTAGGATAATTAAAGATTCGAATCGATAACAAATTCAAAGACATTAGTTCCAAAAAAAAAAAAGTGTTTTTGAGCTTTAAAATGAAACTTTTAGACGTGATACAATTTTTATAAAGAGAAAGAAAATATCATTTACTAGCCAAAAAAAAAAAAAAAAGAGAAAATAATCAGAAAAGGGGAAAAAATAAGGATTTAAAGATTATTAATGCCATACTTTGCATTGATCTAAGCTTTGAAAATATATCAAACAGTGAAAATATTCTATTCATAAAAAATGCTCAATTGAACTTTTCATTTATAAATTTGATATGTGATAAATGTCTTATTAAAAACATCCATATTTAAGGATATTTTTACTTTATTTGAAATAGAAAGATTTTTAATAAAATTTTAATTCTTTTCATAATTTCCAGGTTTATGAAATAAGAAAACATAAATGGCTTTATAGAATATTCTCTAATAATTTCATCCTACAAAAATTATCACATTTTCATAAGAACCATTTTTTTCTTAGGTTAGGCTTATCAAGTAACATATTCTGTTGTCTGAGGTAGCAAAACAGATAGATTGTTTCATCTTTTGCAAAAGGCATAATGTATCTGTTCGCTGTCCACAAAGAATTAGTTACTCACAGTGAATTTATTTCAGTCAAAATAAAATCAGTATTAGGATTTTGCTGATGAAAGGAAAAGCAAATATATTTATATACATATTTAATTACACATATCACACCTTTTTTTATTATTTATCTATATTTTAAAGTAACTTACCATTCAAGATTTCATCTGGAAGAACTGAAAAATATGAAAAAAATTAATGGCACTATATTACAAGGTATCAAAATTCTATTTAAAAAAGCATATAGAACATTCAGAAAAGCTTGCAACCAATATATGAAGTAAAATGTACAATATTACACCATGATTGTCAATATTGTTGCTCTATTTTTAATTACAAATAAGAAAAACAAATAAATAAAACAAATAATCTTTCAACTCATTGAATTTCCTCAGTGACTTCAGTTCATTGGAGAATTATAAAGTTTATAGCAACAATTCATGAAATACAAGTGCCATGTACTAAATTTAAAAATATTATAAAAATTATAATCTAATCTTGCTTCATTCTTTTATAGTAAATGTTTTATGAGAGGAATTTTAAATTTTAAAATCTTTACACTACCAAAAAAAAAATTTTTATATTTTCAAACAGCAATAAATTTAGCGTTTAAATGTTCCCAAAAATAGAACTGATAGTTAATAAATTACCAGGATTAGACAGAATAATATCTGTTTCTCTGGCTATGCCAGTATCTCTCAATCCTTGAACCATACGTTGATATTCTTCCTTCAGTTTTTTAGCATCTGTTTCTTTAATTCTAGAGAAATAGAAAACCATTTTTAAATGACAATATAAACTTAATTCTGCAAACTTAATCTAAGATATATAGTTTAACTAGCTGAATACCCGTGCTTCGCTACGGAGTACATTCAAATAAAATACAACGCTCAATGCATGCAATTAATGCCAAAAAAATAAATACATATATATATTTATAAAAAAAAATTGTAACTGATATTTTTATAGACAAAATAATGTAGAAGAAAATATTCAAATGAAATATAATGGTCAATGTATGCAATTAATTTGTATGTTTAATATCCATAAAACTTACTAATTTGAATTAAATTCTTAAAAAGTATAGTGGTTAAATTTATCTTTTACCGTATTTTAATTTTTTTTGTCAATTTATTTCATTGTTATGCACATGATGATAAATTAATTTAAAGTATCACAGAAAAGAAAAGAAACCACATGATCAGCATTTAATAAATTAAATTCTAAAAATTAATCTTTAAAAATTCACCAAAAATCAGAAAATAGAGTTAAAGATTCGAAAAAGATTTCATTTTGACGGAATTTTTATGATCTTTCTCATGATATAAATTTTATAACCCTCAAACTATTATTTTAAATGCAAACTTTAAAAAAGTTACAAAAAAGCTTAAAAATTTAATTTTAAAAAAACATAAGAAGAATGTTTCAAAAATCTTTCTTAGTGCACCCTACATTATAAGAAGAATCGCCATGCAAAATTTCAGCCCTTTAGGTCCAGCAGTTTGGTCTGTGAATTATATGTCAGTCAGTTACGGAATTGTTTTATATATATATATATCAAAATTCATTCCTTTTATTACAAAATTTTATAATTCCTTACTTATTTACTGTTCTCTCTAGCATAAGTATTCCATTTTGACTTCTTTCAATTGTCCTTCTAGTTATATCAACACTCATTGAGGCAATACAGACACTGTCTACAGATAATGAAAGAAATATTTATAAATAAGCTAAAAGGTTAACACATGAGTCTCTGAAAATATTTTTAAATAATAAAGTAATAGATTTTACCAATATTATGGGCCTCATCAAAAACAACAACAGATGACTTAGATATCTCTTTAGAAACAAGGTCTGCAATTTTCGGATCTAATAAATAGTGATAACTGTACACCACAATCGTAGCATGTGTAATCTAGAGAATCAAATAAAAAAATTTAAAAAATGAGACACAAAAATATGACTTCGTAGTAAATAATCAAAGCTCACTCTTAACCTGTAAATCTAGGAGACAAAGTGACAACCTACTTCAAAAATTCAGAGTCAAAGAAGTAAAAATGGAAGTCAATTTTAAAAGTTTCTTTAATAAGATATAAATTTCTGGCTAGTTCGATAATCTAAAGTTCATCTTAATTCTAAATTATTTCACATAAATCACTCGTAAAGATTTGAAGTTAAAAAAGATGTTTAAACCTAAAGTTCATCTGCTTTTGCCAAAGCATATTGCTGAAAGAAAAACAAATTGTAGAAAATTATATGAAAAACACCTAGCTGCTGAAAAATGAAAATTTGTGGTAACACTCAATGGAGCATGGGTGTATTTAAGTGACTGTAGTAAAAAAAGATCAATTTTCTATTGCCCATCTGACAGGAATGACCATACGAAATGGATACGTCAGTGTACAGAAAAGTTCTCAAAGGAGTTCATGATAGTAGCAGGATTTTGTTACAATGGCAAATTAAAAATAATAAAAGTCTCAAGTAAAGTCAAAATTAATTCACTCTACTATCAGTAGAATATTTTAGAACCCATTTTTGAAGAAGAAATTCCAGCCTTATATGGAAAGGACATAGATAAAGTTAATCTTCTTATGGACAAAGCCTCTAGAAACAGGTCTAAATCAATTGCCGCTTATTTAGCAAAGAAAGAATCAGAAACAGAAATAAAATTTATCCAATTTAATGAAATACCTGTAAAATTACTTGACTCTTCTCCAATGGACTTTTATGATTTCGGTTTTTTAATATGAGCCTTAGGAAAATGACATCCAAGAACACTGAATGGACATTGGAAAATGGTCCAAGAGGAATGAGGTAAAACTGACATGACAGTATTAAGCAAAAATTTATTTTCATGGAAAATTCATGCTAGAGCTATTGTCAAGAACCATGGCTATCAGATAGAAGCAAATCACTGCATAAAATATGGCATTTATACATAAAACTTAACTATCAAAATCGTTTCCATAAAGTGCGAATGACCTCCTGTATCTTAGCAATTTTTTTATTATAAATTTTAAACTATTTTATTCATAATGTAGAAACTATTTAAATACTAAGAATTAATATTTAATGAGAAATTGTTGTAAAAAAATCAAGTTTTAATGTAAAAAAAAAGTTCCGCATAGGGAAACATTATTTTTTAACATGAAATTTTAAATAAAATTGAATAAAAACTTACTCAAATGGTTTACAAAAAACTAAAAATGGCGTTTATGGGTAAATAGCATCATTTAATAAAATTTGCTTTGGTGTGATGCATTTCAAGGTGTAACGGAACCAACCCTAAATAAATAAGCAATATCATATAGACCACAAGAGGGCATTCCCAGCACTTTGTTAGGCCAGTAAAAAAGTTTTTGAAAAATACCTAAACCACTGATGACTATCTAGCTGGAATGTGTGTGAAACGGGAATAATCACTGCAATTGCAGACTGTATACACAGTTCCAGAAGCATAGGTAAGAGATAATAAATTTGTATTAGTCAAGTATTTGGTTTCTAGTTTTTTATTCGTAGCACCATGGTGATCATGAATGTTGATTTTAGCATTACAAAGTATGGATTTGCACAAAGAGTGTTCAAACTAACCCTGATTTGAATTTGGATTCTACATCATTTCATAAATTTACATCTCTTAGATGCTACCTTCTCTCTCTCTTAGATAATATCTAAAAAGATGGCGAACGTATATAATTGGTATTTTTGTCATTCAGAGAGTTAAAAATTGACCCCGAGATACTCTCAGGCTTAGTCCGCTTCAGAGAAAATTGGAACCCAAGTGACACTTGGGCTTAGACCTCAAAGTGTTAAAATTATTTGTCTATCATCCTTCAGTTAACTGTAAAATGCCTAAAATACTACACAATATGCAGGAAGGGGATTATGAAAAACTGCAAATTGATTTAATTGGTGAATATTCAACTGATTAATATGCAATAGGAAGAAAATGGGTAGGATTTACATTAATAAATTAATAGAATATCTATATATTTAAGTTGCTAAGCCGACTTCTTGGGCAGTCCGTGAGAGAAAACTACTGCATCAATTTACTTCATTTTGGTCTTAAACGAAAGATTGTAATTTGTAGATTTGTCAAATTTTGTTTTTATAATCACAATTTCTATTAATTAAAGATAATTTACAATTAAAAATTGATTTCTGTGCATGCTCAGTGGCATGTTTAAATCTGTCTTTAGAAACTCACTGTTTCTGTGCATGCTCAGTGACATGTTTTAATGATTAGATATGTTTATTCCGTGGACTCTCTCTAGATCTCTCTCTGCCATTTTTATTTTTATGATAATTATGTTTGGGAAATATAAGATTAAACCTCATGGAAATTGTTTATTCTGTGCTGTTTAATTAGTGATAATTTACAATTTAAAAAAAAATTGCTTTCTGCGCATGCTCAGTGAGATTTTTAAATCTGGCTTTAGATACTCACTAAGCACAAGACTGCTTAAACACATTAATTTTTTTCTGCGCATTATTATGATTTTCAACATTTGGCAATGATGTGTTGAGTATAATTTGTGTATTAGTACATTTATTTACTATCTAGCCGTCATGTTTTGACAGGTATCAACTAGTTTAGGTAAAGTAATAGAAAGAAAATTCACAAAATAATATAACAATTTAGAAAGCAAATGAACAAGACATACTTGAAATGAATCAGAATACATATATTTCTAAAAAAATTATAATTGATAATTTGACTGAATTTTTTTTTAATTAATTTTAAAATAAAATGGAAGTTGTTTGAGTAAGGTATGTATCCTGGTATGACATTTATTACAAAAAAGTCTAATTCCTTTGCATTCCACAATCAACTAAACTTATTAACTTTTGTTACCATTTGAAATGAGTATCACACCAAAAATCCTTGTAAATTATAGTAAGAGTTTTACTAAAGGAATCTTACATTTAAAAGTCCCTTCAGTGGGAAAAATATTGATATAATTTCGCATAATCATAAACCTGGTGTTCAAATGTTTCAGAAAAAGAATATTTCTGAAAATATTTTCTGCAGAAATATTCTATTTCAGAAGACATACTAAATATTTTGTTAATTTTTATTTTCTTCAGTTTCTTGTGTCCCTAAACTTATGGTGATTCAAAATTTATAATTTTAGATATTGTCACTTTTTCAAAATGCTCAACTGAAGACCTACCTGCAAAGACAAATCAAAAGATAAATTCCTTATTTTGCATGATTCTTTCATTTATTCACTTTCATTTACCATTTCTTAACAAGTAGGTCTCAAAAAAAAAAGTATATAGCAAAAACATATATATATATATGCAGAGGCCAAAAATCTGGTTTCCGTTTCCAAAAAGGGGCATTTGTAACAACTTTATTATTCACAGAAAGAATAACAAATCTCCTATTTTACATACAACTATGAGCAATACAACAAATAAAGATGAAAATAGATCACATTTCATTCAAGTTCATTATTTTATTACTGTAATCATTAAGGAAAAGGCCATAAGCAAGGATTGAAGTACAAAGTCTTTTACCCATTAAAATGTGAGAAATGTGAACAGCCTACAAAAATGTAAACAAAGAAAAAAAATCTGAGGATGGTCCTGAGAGAGCATGGATTTTGTTAACCTTTTCCTTACGGGGTGGGATACCATGTATCCCAAGAATATGGGACCAAGAATGAATATATATATATATATATATATAGAGAGAGAGAGATATATATACATATATACATATATATATACAAATATATGTATGTATGTATATATACGTATATATATATATATATATATAAATATATATATATATATATATAAATATATATATATATATATATATATATAAATATATATATATATATATATATATATATATATATATATATATATATATATATATACTGTTAGGAAAGTGCGTCATCCGAAGCATTCTTCCCACTTTTACACAGCCATGACGTGCATCTGCAGGAGGCTGTGGCTGGGTTGGCAGTCCACTCTTCGCAAACCGTGTTTGGCAATGGGAAATATGCAGAGTGGATTGGTATAAAAAGCCAACTGTTCTATCGCTGAAGCAGACTGCGGCAGATATCAGGCAGTAAATCGCTTGAGCAGCGATGTCGTTTTAAGTTAGGGCAATGTAAAGTTCTATATGCCGATATCTTATTTTTTTTCTGATGCAGAGCTTATTCCAATAGAATGTTTTAAAACTTTTTGAATAAAGGGCTTTTATTCCTTTTTAATAAGTCTCTTACTGCTCAGAGTCCACTGAAGACTACAGGGTTATGGGCCCAGAGACCTATTAGAGTAGTATAAAGACGGAGGGCCCCATAAAAGTTTTCCGTGAAGAGCTTGTTTAAAGATTTCCATTGCAAGCCAAACAGTGAAGATGGCTGAAATAGGCACGATAGAGAAGCTCAACCGAAATAATTATACCTCAAGGAGCAGCGACATGGCCGTAGTTTTTATGGACCGAGGTTGCTGGGACATTGTCCTAGGCAAAGAGAAACAGCCCGACGAAAAGGCTACGTATAAAGAGGTTAATGATTATCAACTGCGGATGAAACGATCTTTTACAACTATATACCTTGGAGTGGAGCCTGAATTTCACCCAATAATAGAAGGGATGACCGGTGGCCAAGCATGGCAGAAACTGAAACAACGTTTTGAACCGGATACCCGGGCAAGAGCAATAATGTTGACAGACGAATTTTATAACTGCCGGCCGGAGGAAAATGAAGCTATAGCTGCCAGACTCCAGAGAATCGTGAGACAACTGAAAGAAGTCAAAAGTGAAAAGGATCAATTTGAGCAGTCATTCCAATTGATACGATATCTACCCGATAAGTATGAAGGAATAATCCAGATTATATATAGATGGCCTGAGAAGGACTTTACTTTCGAAAAAGTTCTCAAAGAGTTAATTTCAGGAGAAGCACGTCTACAACAACGTGAGCAGGACAAGAACGAGGAAGCCATGATGATAAAAAGAAAATTACAACCCAGAACAGCTACTCATCCTCCTTCCAATCCAGAGACTGAGGTTCCGAAAGAAACGAGGAAGTACTCGGGAAAGTGCTTTGGGTGTAGACGCCCAGGACACTGGAGACGCCATTGCCCGAGCCGCTGTAAAAGCAAGCCATCCGAGACTAAGAAGAGTACCCGTAAGCCACCCGGCACCAGTTTCTTGCTAGAGACGAACTGTGTGAAAGAAATGCAAGGTAACGAGTGGGTGCTGGATTCAGCAGCTACTCGCCATTTTTGTAACGATAAAAGTTTATTTCTCAATTTTAAGAAATGCCGTAATCAAAATATAGTGGTAGCTTTAAATAATGTAACATGTCCAATAGAAGGAAGAGGAAACATAAAACTTATTTTTTAAAATGATATTTTAATCTTAGAAGATGTTTTGTACTCACCTTCGTTAAGAAGAAATTTAATAGCTTTTTCCCCCTTAGATAAATTAGGATACCACATGTTATGTAAAAATCAGAAAATTAATGTTTATACAGATGAAAATGAAATATTTAACGCTAAAAATAAGAATGGCCTTTATGTGTGTTATCCCCAAAAATCAATTCAGGAGGAAACCCCTCTAGCTGCTTTAACCCAAGAAGAGATACTAAAGGAGTGGCATATTAGGTATTCCCACATCAATCCTAACTATATAAAAGATACGTCAAAACAGGAAAGTGTTAAAGGCTTACCTAAATTAAGTGGAAAATTTCCTGACTGTGAGGTGTGTAAAATAGCCAAGGGTAGAAGGGTATATTTTAAGCCCACATTTAAAATTCGTTCGAAAAGACCTTTGGAGTTAGTTCATATGGACTTGTGTGAACCTATGCCCTACAACACTAAAGAAGATTTCAGGTATTTTCTGACTATTATTGATGATATCTCGCGTAAAATTGTAGTTTTCCCTCTTAAAAATAAAAACGATGTTTTTGAAGCATTCGAAAGATTTCAGAAACGGGCAGAACGATTCTTAAATACGAAAATTGTTAGTGTTTGCACTGACAACGGACTTGAATTTGTAAACACCCAATTTGAAAAGCTTTTTGATAGCCAGGGTGTTCGGCATGAACATTCAAATGTTTACACCCCAGAACAGAATTGCCTAGCTGAGAGATTTAATTATACGCTTGTAGATGGAATAAAAGTTTTGCTTGAGGATAGTCATTTGAGTAAGGGTTTTGGGGCAGAAGCCCTAATTTGTTTTGTATATACCTGGAACCGGATTTGCCACAAGGGGCAAAATAAAACCCCCTTTGAATTGTATGGTGGTCAAAAACCATCCGTTAAACACCTGAGACCTTTTGGTAGCACAGTTTTTGTCGGTCTTCCTAAACAGTTCAGAAGGAAATTAGATATGCGTGCTAAAAAGGGTATACTAGTCGGGTATGGTCAGAAAACCCGAGGATACAGAGTATGGTTACCTCAGGAAAAACGGATAGTGGAAACCATTAATGTCAAATTTACAACAGAAGAAAAACCTAGTCATGATAGGGAAAATAATCCGGAAAAGGTGAATGCAGAGGAAAGCATCCTGGACCAATTTAAAATTCTAGATAAAAATGTGACTCTGATAGTTCTGACTCTAGTATAGATTCCGACGACGATGAAACTAGCGTAGATTCTGAACAGACTCATGTGAGGTCTCGGGAATCCCCTAAAGCAGTAACCTGGATAAGGAAAGTAGTACCTAGGAAAGATGGCAGGAAAACATATATATATTTTTATGAGCAAGGAAAAACTAAAAGGTTACGGTCAAATTATGATGTAAGAAAATATTGCTTAAAGAAAAACCTGAAATTTGATCCAAATATGTTCTGTTTTAGTGGGGCAAACGACTTCTCAGGAATAGTTAACCCAAAACCAGGATCAAGTGCAAGTCTTGCGAGTGCATGACTAGATAAGGACATTTTTATACCTAAAAATTATTTTCAAGCTATAAAATCTCCCCAAAAAAAGCAGTGGGTTGAGGCAATGAAAGACGAGTTAAAAACTATGAAAGAACGCAAAGTTTGGGACCTAGTAGATAAATCCGATAAGGAGAATATCTTAGGATGTCGCTGGGTGTATACATTGAAACGCAACGAATCGGGGGAAGTCGAAATGTTTAAAGCTCGACTCGTGGCTCAAGGTTATCGCCAGATTCGCGGGGAAAGTTTCGACGAGGTATACAGCCCTGTAGTTAACTTTAGCGTTATAAGATCTTTCTTCTCGGTTTTAGTATGTTTAAATAATTGGGTT
Organism: Dolomedes plantarius; assembly: GCA_907164885.2. NCBI lineage: Eukaryota > Metazoa > Arthropoda > Arachnida > Araneae > Dolomedidae > Dolomedes > Dolomedes plantarius. The sequence continues at coordinate 89,997,892 of OU015496.1, read as the reverse complement.
CACATACAATGCGACATAAAGTGTGCTTATTTATATGCAACTTTAAAGCAACGAAATTTCATGAAACAGCCGCAAGGTTTTGAAACAGGGAAAGATCAGGTTTGTTTATTGAATAAAGTAATTTACGGTCTCCACCAAAGTGGCAGAGAATGGTTTCTTGAAATTCATAAAGTTTTGAAAGGTCTGGGATTTCAAAAATTTAAATGGATGCAATTGTGTTTACGCATACCAAGGAAATGTAATTTTGTTACTATATGTTGATGACATAGTTGTGTTCGGTAGCTGTGTAAGTTGGGTAGAAGAAGTGTTAGAACTTTTAAAACAAAAGTTCGATTTAAAGGTATTAGGAAGAACTAAGAGGCTATTAGGTATGGAATTCGAAGAGACCAATGGTTCTCTGTTGATTCACCAACGTAGCTATATCGATGAACTTTGTAAAAGCTATGAAGAATTTGGTTTTTCAATGTCTTCACTTCCAATTGCCAAAGGCATACTTTACACAAAAACACAATCACCACAGACCGAACAGGAAACTCAAACCATGCATGATATTCCGTATAGGTAGTTTAGCATTTTTAGCCGGTAGAACCCACCCTGATATAGCGTATGCAGTTAATATTTTGTCTCAATATCAGGAGAACCCAGGCATAGCCCACTGGAATGGACTATTGAAAGTTCTAGGTTGTGTTTTGGCTACTAGGCAGTTAAAGTTGAATATTTCAAATGTTACAAACTTGAATTTAACTGCATATTCTGATGCTGATTTTGGCAATAATAGGGATGATAGGACATCCATGGGAGGCCAAATAATATTTTTAGACCAAGCCCCCATTGCCTGGAGAACAAATAAGCAAAAATCAGTCAGCTTAAGTTCTATGGAATCTGAATTTGCAGCACTAACAGATGCGTCTAAAGAACTGCTGTGGTTTAAAAGAATTTTACACGAATGCAATGAAAAAGTAATAATCCCTCAAACTATTCGTACATGTCATTTAATGGGTGATAATCAGGCATCCATAGAATTTTTAAAGTCACCAATAGAGAATTACAGAACTAAGCATATAGATATTAAGTTGTTTTTTATCAGAGATTAAATAAATCAAGATGCATTTAATGTTCATTATATTCATAATAAAAATAATCTTGCAGATTCTTTTACAAAACCTATAAGTAAGCTTCAAACTGTACTATTACGAGACCTTATATTTAAGGAATAAAGACTTAAACGTAAATATAATAAACTTGAACTTTTATACAACATTGTTTTTTTTTAAGTTCAAACTTTTGTTTTCAAGCTTTTGAATGCTATTTAAAAAAAATTTTTTTTGAGGGGAGTGATTAAATTTTAAAAGAACTTTCTCTCAAATTTTCGAGTTTGTATGGACTTGACTTAATTTTTTTTCCTAACCTGTTTTACTTCAATTTTTCTAACTAAAGGTCAGTTGCTGATGTAAAATGAATTGTATGTTTTTTGTTGTGAACGCATATGTTTATATATATATATATATATATATATATATACTGTTTAAGCACATTGTTTCATTTGCAAGAACATATAGTATAGTACTGTGTAAGCATGTTTATTTGATTGTGAATGTTTATACTTAATTGTGCAGATATTTTGTTTATGCTTGTAGTACCTGTTGTTTTTACTGTTGAACTTGCAAAATAATGTAAAATATTTTCTGCACCATGTGTTAGGCAAATTTTTTTTTAAAGTTAAGTAAAAGTGTGAAGAGGAGGGCCATTGTTAGGAAAGTGCGTCATCCGAAGCATTCTTCCCACTTTTACATGGCTGTGAGGTGCGTCTGCAGGAGGGCGTGGCTGGGTTGGCAGTCCACTCTTCGCAAACCATGTTTGGCAATGGGAAATATGCAGAGTGGATTGGTATAAAAATCCAACTGTTCTATCGCTGAAGCGGACTGCGGCAGATATCAGGCAGTAAATCGCTTGAGCAGCGATGTCGTTTTAAGTTAGGGCAATGTAAAGTTCTATATTTTTTGTTTTTTCTGGTGCAGAGCTTATTCCAATAGAATGTTTTAAAACGTTTTAAAACGAATGTTTTAAAATGAATAAAGGGCTTTTATTCCTTTTTAATAAGTCTCTTACTGCTCAGAGTCCACTGAAGACAACATATATATATATATATATATATATATATATATATATATATATATATATATATATATATATATATATAACCTTCCTGCCATTCTTACAAAGAGGGTATGAAATTTCCTGTTCTAAAGAAGGAATCGGAAAAATGGGCCCCATAAGCTAAAGGTTAACAGATCAACTAGCTCAATGAATCATGCATACTAGAAATTACAGATGATGCTTAAAAAACTTTTTATTAAAAAACTTTTCTGGTGTTTTTTAATGACTTGCACCTGTAAAAAATGTAAGTCAAATTTTTGAAAAAGGACAAATTTACAAGGCAAGAGTGAGCTCTGATAAATAATTGACTATTCATTAACTACAATTAGCCAAATAAGGAGAGTGAAATAACTACACAGATGATTTTAAAATATGCAACACACTTATCAAACTTATATAAATATTTATTGGGCCATTAAGCATTGTTTCTAATAAGAGAATCCTAGCTTTTAGAATTGATGGCTGACAAGTACAATGATTAATAGATATTAGTATTTAGACTACAAAGTATACTCAGTTTAATATCACAATTTTATTGAAAATGTAGTTACTGATTTTAAAAACAGTTCATATGGAATGCAGACACCCTTACTTTCAGTAAATTTTTTGACTCAGACTGAAAGATGAACCATCAAAATGAGAAAATAATGTAAGAATCATATAATAAGTAAATGGCCCCAAATCCTGTTTTACAACCCATATTCAACATTTTGTTCAAATGATATTCATAAATTCCCAGAGTCAAGAAAATATCATGACTGTAAATAACTTGTAATAGAGATCCAAACTTTTTATAACTTACAGCATGTCGAGCTAAAAAATATGGACACCAGCCATTTTTCATCCCATACTGTTTCAGATCATCCTAAAAGACAAGACATGCAATATTTTTTTTTAAATTTAAATAAAAGATTAAGGAATAGTAAGTGCATGAAAATATAACAATTTCTAAAGATTGTACACAATAGGTTTAGTATGTTGAAAATAGGAACTATCAATCATAAAAATAACCATCTCAGATATTAAGAATAAGCCAAACATAGGTGAAAACAACTGATAGATTCACAGTACATAGTGTCTGGAAATATTATCTGATCAGGATTTGAACCTAATAAATACAAACATTTAGTATGAATTTCAAAAAAGTTTCTCTGCAGTGTTTTCAAGATACTTTTAGTTATCTTTTAGATTAAAGCCTCCTTAAAACTTTAATTATGAATAGGGCAGTTTTCATAGTCATGCAATTTAGATCAGTTTGAAGTATGTTCTACATTAGAATCAGTAACAAACTTTTCTCACTTACAAAATAAATTTCAGGATTATTTGAAAAATATGAACATGGTTACAATACAGTAATTAAACTGATGAATTTGTGTAACTGATACAACTTTGATTAAGTCGCCTTACTATTAAACTTAAATTTAAAAGACATTTCACTTATGCATTTAGATAGAACATTTGCTACAAGTGCTAAAAATTTGTTTTCTAAATATGTATTTGAAAGAGTTAAAATAACCTGAATCTATATTAAAAATTATACTCCTGGATAAAAAAAAATAACAACAAAGAATTTTTTTATGTAATTAAGTAGTCAAAATATTACCAAGTCATACACTCCAGCAGGTAACGGAAATTCTCTACCATTTCTGTCAAAAGACTGCAATACAAATATATAATAAAAAATAAGTTATTTGCTATCATAAAATTATCAAAGTAAAATCAGATTATACATATGTAGATTTTTCCTAAAGTGTCTTGCACTTTTAAAAATAGATACAGTAAAACCTCGTTTATCCCGATCTCCAGATAATCTGGATTAGATTTGTAGACAATTTTTTTTATTTAATGTTCACATTAGGTAATAATTTTTTACTATGATAGCAAGAACGTAACTATAAGTACGACAAAAATTCCCTTTTTAGTTTGATTCAATTTACAGTTACTGCATAGATTGCACAATAAATTATGGTAATAAAATGCTTTTTGTTGAGTTTAAGAACACAACAGCAGACGACACATGCAGATGCTGCAGATCATCTGACAAACATCATGACGTACTTGGAGCTTACACCACTCCAGCAGAACTATTAATGATAAAGCATTTGCATGACCGTGCTTCATTTAAATGCCACATATGTTTGAAACAGAAGACAGTGGACCAATTCTTTGTTAAGAAATTATGGAAAAGTTTTTTTCATACTTTTTAATGTCTTGTAAACAATGCTATGTAATTTTATTACAAAACATAGTTTTTTATCGTAATAAATGGTAAGTCTACATAGTTAAGGATTTTGTTTTGCTTATTACCCATATTACCTGGATTATCCAGATTTTCAATTGTCCGGATTGCCTATGGTCCCAGTTAATCCAGATAAGCGGGGTTTTACTGTAAAATTAAAAAGGTGTGAAAATAAGATTTTTACACCACTAAAGCTAATTTTAAAAGTCAAAATTTCAAATGCAATTAGCAGCAAACTAATATTGGTATAGTCAAAAATTTTATTACTCTGCTTCAGCAACTTTTTCTATGTGGTCTAATAATAAGTATATGCATAGAATATTAACAATTTTAATAAATATAACCTAAACTACCATTTATCTAATTTAGGGGTGTTATCAGAATGCTGAAAGAATATCTGGCTAATAACAGAATCTTATTTTCATAAGCAAGAAAGTCCTAAAATCAACAGCATCAGTCTATTTTGCAAGTAATCAATTTTGCATGTTCCAATTTCATTTCAATTTAAACCCCAAGATTTCTCCTAATTTAAAATGTAATATTATCTGAAAAATTAAACGAAAATTTTCATAATATTGAAGTATATTCATTCACATCATATACCTCAAAATAAGCACAGATGTCAACATTAGGATCAACAGCAGCCATTGCTCTTTTGTGAGAAGCTGTAAGAGCAAAACATCTTCCATCAACTATCCTGCCATCTTTTTCTTTACTAACCTACAACAAATATATTACATAATAAATAAAACCAAAGCAAAAAAATTGCACAATAAATAAAACTTACTTATTTTAGTTAAATATACTTTATACTAAACTAGCCATTATATATAATATATAAACATATGTATAAAGGGTGAAAAGAAAAGTTCAATCATTAGTTGATACTCATGAAAGAACTGGAAGGAGTTATCCTTCCATTTTTTCATCATTTATTCAAGTTAGTAAAAAAAATTAAGTTCATAACTGTCTACTGATTGAAGATGAACTAAGGTTCAATGGTTTCATTTCATTAGATCAGTGGTTCGCACCCCGTAGATGTCTGTGGACCACTAAGCTAGAAATTGAACAATTATTTGTTTGAATTGAATAATTATTTGTTTAAAAGCTGAAAAACTTTTGAATATTAAAGAACTATACCTGACAAAGTTTAGGATTATTTAGAATTCTTAAAACACTTGGTGAATTCTGATTTATTTCTTTTTAGTAATCACTTGTCCTGTGATAAATCATTTCAATATATTAGCACACAAAAAGTACAATACATCCAACTATATAATTAATATATATATATATATATACACACATATATGTACATGTGTGTATGTGTGCAAGTATATATAAATCACTCCTGCAACTCAATAATATCAGTCCATATGAATAAATTCATTGCAAGAGACGGCTATTTTGAATCTTAGATGTATAAAAAAAAATCAAAACTTAATTACCTGAGGATGACAACAAAGATTTTTCCTGGAACTTAAGCATAACCCAACAATTTTATTCACTTGTCCAGTCTCATCTTCAATATAAGTAATCAAACGCCTCAACTCTTGTAGTACCTAAATATAGCCAATTATGTTTTATTTAGTGTTCAGAACAATTTTTAAATCATAAGAAGAATTTTCTAATTTTCCCCCAGAAAGAAACTTTTAGAACAATGCAAAACACAAAGAAAGAAAATAATTTCCTTTTAAAACACTTAAGTCAGCCTAAGTTTTAGAGGATTAAATACAAAAGTAATAAAAAGTAAGTTGAATACACTCTAACAGTTATAGCTTTTAATCTCATAGTAAGAAAATAAAAGGGGGATAGGAAATAAAAATAAGTACCTTAATTGTACAGACAGTAAGTAATTTGTTAATAAACTCAAATGTTTGTAGAACACACAAATGATTTTAAAAGTTATGCTTTAAAATCAGTGGGTATTTAACTATAACACATACATAACTTATGATATTAAAATCCACAACATAGTATCACTAAATCTTAAGATAACCCCTAAAGTATACAATGAATGAATTGTGTAACATATAAGCCCGAACAAAACTTTTATGAAAGAAGGTAAAATAAAAGATTTAAAAATGATAGCACAGTGTTCTCCAAATCAGCCATGCCAGACGAATGCCATGAATGACACTACACCATATGAGTTATTAACTGGAGGGAAATCTGCCCCTTTACAATTAAAACAACTGAAATTAAAACTGATGACTAACATATCTTTCATGTTCAGAGAACATGAATACTGACTTTCCAGTATTTTTTTTTTTTAGCATATTGTTCTTTGAGCATTTAACATGAAGATCAAAATTGCTTCATGATAAGAACCTTTTCCTAATCAAAAAAGAAAAGGGAAAAATCAGACTAATAAAAGAGATAAATGATTAATAAAAAAATATATATATATTAAACTCAATGTCTTAAAATCCCAATGTTTCAAACCTAGTAAAGAGTAAACTTAAATCTATACTGGACTTATTTTTTTTTTCTAAAACAAATTGAAAAATATAAAATATCATTAACATTGATTTAAACCTTTTATAATGACATTAAAACATGCATAACACATTAAATCAACATGCAGTTGAGATATACTACTTTATTAAATAAAAGCAATCCTTGTTTTGATTGTTAAATACTTTAAAATAGTACCTTTTCAATTTCAGGAATTGTTCGAGAACAATATACTAATTTACTGACTTCTGCAGGGTGAGCCTAATGAGAGAAAAACTGAACATCTTAAATTCATAATAAATGAATAAAAAATTTACATACATTTTTACTGCAAAGTGTATGAAATAACAATCTATTAATTTCAAAATAACAAAAAATCTGTACATCATTACAAAAATCTATCAAATCAAAATATACACACATAAAGAATTTAATAAAAATAAATTTCATAATCCATTCCAATCAGCGTGTGGCACTTGTGATCGTCTATGGTTTAAAGAGGATTTTTTAAAAAATCAATTTTGACATTGTTATGAAAACAATAATTATTAACAGACATTTAATGGATTAAAGTATCCAAAGTGATACTTCAGAAAATATAATCGACAGGAATGAAATGATTCCATCGAGGAGAGTCTTAGAGCCCACGAACAGATGCTGCTATGGAACAATGATAAGTATCTCCGGATTGCACAATGTGAAATGAATTTGCCACATAGTTTATTATTTGATGAACATTCGAAGGAACTATCATTCCCCACCATACATCTTGGTCGATTCAAAGTATTCAAAGATTTACATATTACACCTTTCATGATGGCTAAGAAGGAATTGAGACGTGCCGATTGTTGAGGAGTAATACCACATCATTTGTTATACAGTGGAACCTCAATCGATCATTCCCCGAATCATCGTTTTCCTGTATGTGTTGTTTATCTCATCCAGTCCTGATGGTAATATTTCTTTGTTATGTTCCCACACCTACGGTTTTCTCGCATTTATCATTCAGTGCAATTGGTCCCTTCGAAAACGATAGATCAAGATTCCACTGTATACGGCAATGAAAATAATAAGACTGAGAGTTCGCAACTCTCTCACAATAGCATTATAAAATGTCAGGAAAGATTCTAATATAACCTGGCGACAAATCTCTCTATCTCTGAAGTTTCACTTCTAATGTGCATGGTTGCCACGCACACAATTTTTTTAAAACTAATTTGGTTATTAAGTTTATATTTAAAAAAAGTTTATACACCTACTTTATTCGGAAAAATAATAAATTTTTAGTTGAAATCAAATAAATATGTCCCAAATTAAAATTTATATAACTTACCTTATGATAAGCAATAATCAGCGAAAGCAATGATAAAGTTTTGCCAGTACCAGAAGGCATTTCCAATAAACCATGTCCCTGAAATATGAAAAACACAGCTATAATTTACTCAGAATTCATTTGAAGTTACAAAAATATAACTATTTAATTACATTATATATGTGGCAAGAATCAAAAGAAATTTGGAAGTTTTATCAACTTTATGTTTGATCAATCAAATTTATTTCTGTTATAATGTAAAGAATATAATAAAAGTTTGTTTATGTAGATTACAGGAATTCAACTTTTGTACCAGTGTCAATAAAATATAGTTTTCATGCTTTCAAGCCTTTTAATCATTTGTAGCTATTAAAATTTACAATTTACTGACATAATTTTTGAGAAATGGAAAAATGAAAGAATCATCTAAAAATTAAAAAAAAATTATAAGAATCTCACATACCTTTGCATCAAGACTACGTTTTAGCTCAAGCATATAAGAATACTGCTCTGGATAAATATAATCATATGGAAAGTACACAAGAAGTCCATCTATATTAACCCTGAAAAAAAATTGTCTTCTTAGAAATTTAAAACTTAAAAATATGTTAAAAAAATATTTAAAATATCATGATGAATATTCAGAAAATAAGTAAAAACTCATAATAAACAAGTATTTGAGTACCAGATAAAGGCTTTCAGAAAGAAAAGCCTTTTCCTTAATGATCAAAATAATTAAAACTTTATAATAATGGAAGTTACAAGGGAATTTAATATGTTTTAATTAACATGATACTTTAACTTAATGCTTCATAAACATTTTACAATTTCTTCTCTTTCTTTCAAAATTACAAATATTGAAAGTGTTAACTTTTCTATAAATGTTCCACTAATTGAAAAAATCAGATCTTAATTTAACAATTATTATTATTATTTACATTTTCAGAAGAGAAAACTCACTGATAAATCCTGCAATCCCTACAAAGCTACTAAGGTATACAAGAGTTAGGAAAAAATCTTTTTCTCACTCACCCACAAAATATGTTTAAAAATGCCTTTCGAAGGTCAAGCTTTCAATGCAATCAAAACTATTATGTCCATTTCAAAATTGGAAAATAAATAAATAAAAATAAGGAAAAGTATTTCAACAAATGCCTTGCAACAATATTAAGTAAATAAACAATTAAAATGTAATTTCATACATTCCAAAATGAAGCTAGAACCAGCAAGAATATGTACAATATATATAAAACATTAAAAATATAACAAGCAAGATTTTCAAAATACTAATGATTCAGGAGTACTGGATCTCCTCAATTTATTCAATCCATAATTACCCTCTGGCTATCCATCATAAATAAATAAGCAATCCACAAATCATAAAGGTTTTTTTTTTGGTACTGTTTCCCTTTTTAACAATGTTATACATCAAATGAAATTTTTCTCTGCATTTTATGAACATAGAAATATTCTTCAATTAAGTACTTTTCTGCTAAGAATTATAATAAAACTTGATCATCATACAAACTTCACTCCTACAACACTTGACAAGACTACGAAGGCTTCAACCTCAAAATATAAAGAAGTTGAAATTTATTCGATTTTCTCTTCATCCATTGCAAGTACAAAATGATGTATAGGTCTTGAATGCATGGAAATGTTTGTATTTCTGAAGATTTTACATGTAATACATCCTTCAATTAAATAAGTTGAATTATTCTTGCAATCTCATAATATTTCAAAAATACAAAATTTTTTGCTTTTAAATATCCTTTTGAATTACTTTTATTGTCACTGAAAATCTCTTGCATTTTCTGGGGAGGATAGGGAGAAAATGTTCCTTCCTTATTTACAAAATAGTAAAATATTTCGTACAGATGTAAGGAAACTCAAAGTTTAAAAAACTTCCCTATATATATATATTTTTTTTTTTGATCCTATAAAGACACTAAAATATAATAAACATAGCTTATGATAAATGACAGAGTATTATATTCTCATTAGGGAACATATACAAATACAAAATAGAGTAACAAAATATTCAAACACCTACTAAATATTAACAACTTAGTGATCTACCACTAGGTTAACCAGAATGCTTATTACAACAGGAAGACGTAATGAAAAATGATGACAGATAAAGTAAAGTAACCAGTTGCTGAAGGACAGATGATATTGCATACTACACTTATAATGTAACAAACAATGTAATTTATTAAACATATAAAATCTATAGAATAAGAAACAAAAACTACGTGAAAGGAAAACACTTTAAGATCAAAAATTCGATTGAATTTATGGTCTTAGAAAGAAGAAAGAAGATTATGATTGAAATAAGTATCGTATAATGCATATTATGATTCTGTAACTCCAACAATTTATTTTTCATAACGTTGATAAAGAGCAGTAATTTTTTTAATCTTCAGCTTAAATCAAAAATTTTTCCTTCGGGAGCAGAAGTACAGCCAGATGAATATTAATCAATCATAAAAGTATAAACAAATTGCTATTGGTTATAATCGAACATTTAATACAGCCAATGTCAACAACAGAAAATGATATTTTTAACTCGACAGTTCAAGATAAATTACAGGGTCTTAAGAACACTACAATTATTTTTACGTATATGTGAATAAAACTTACTTCATCTTCTGTTTGTTAAGGGGATATGGAGTTGAAAGAAATAAGTACAAAAGAAATGTTTGTAATATCAAATATTGTATACTTCATGGAACAAAACATCAAATACGGAAAAATTTAAATATTATAGTTTAAAACAGTAAGCTATCATTATAAATAAAGATCTTCACAATAAATCTTTAAAATTTGCCGGCAGAAATGTGTGTAAACACAAGACTGAAAATAATAAGACAGTTATATAATTCCTAACCGCAAATTATCAATTCATGGGGTCAAAACTTGCTAACTGTGGATTTGCAAAGAATTCAACCTTGTTCGTAAATAGGTACATTTTACGATTAGGAATCTACAATATATATTTTAGCTTAAAGCTTGATATTTAAGGGAAAGGAAGTTAATGTGGTGATGATTTCGTAGTACAAACATCTACAGACACTAATACCAGAAATCTTTCGGTGAAATATAAACAGAAAATTTGAAAAAGTAAAGTTTAAAAAAAGTGACGAATAGGTGGAAAAATTTTATGAAAAATAAAACCATCAAATGCAGAATTGAAATAAAACCACATACGCACAAACAAAACGGCAAAGATAGAGAGATAGAAAGAACGTAAAATTGCCCAGAAATAAAGGTAAAAGGATACAAAAACCGATGAAGTAAAACTCAGATCTAACAAGAAGCATTGTTCCTCTATGCAAGGCTAACTTATTAAAGGCAGAAGGGAAGAAAATGGATAACAAAAAGAATTTTGCAAAATCAATGGTCAAAACAAATGATAAAATATGTGGATAAAGAAAAAATGAAATATTCAAAAAGAACGCAACTGCTTTTAATACGTGTACCGGTGAGGGCCTTGTATTGTTTTAGGGCCTGTTCACATAGGAGACCGTTGCGTTGCGTTAAGGAAAAGATGACGTTGAGACGATAATAAACCAATCATATGCCTCCAACCGATTAGCAATGAAATTTTTAACGCCTATGATTGGTTTATTTTCGTCTCAACGTCATCTTTTCCTTAACGCAACGCAACGGACTCCTATGTGAACAGGCCCTTATAGTGACAATCGCACCTAACAGTTCAGGAATTTTTTAATACGCCAACGGAGTGAGACGCCATTTTCGACTTTGGAGACCAGAACTAATCTCTCCCATGTTAACGTCCATAGAGGAAAATTTCGAGGATTTTTTACTTCAAATCCAATATTTTTTAACTCTTAAAACCTATTGAAATGTATACCGAAGAACGTCAACTTAATTATAAAAATACTTTTAACAGTGTTCCAAACGCAATATTTAAAGGAAATTGAAAGGTTTCTTTGGAAATCGGCTGTTTTATGCTTTGTGCGCAAACATTTGGCACAGAGTTGGCTGATTTTCGCCAAGTGCGAATTCCATTGTACATTTCAGATTTATCTCTGGTTTGGTGATAAATATCTCACCAATATCTTTAGTTGCTACCAGAAGCATGCATGTGCTTATTTTAATTTCCTTTTATTTCCCAGTAACTAAACAGCAAAGAAAAAGGTTTGCTGATTTATGTCAGCCCTACACTTTCTCGTATTTGTGTTTTGCGTAGCACTTAATATAAATACCTGCTTGTCATAGCATTTCTATTTTAATATGTAATTATGAACAAACCTATGACAACCTATGGCAAACTTGCAGTCCTATTTTCAGTGTGACAAATGATAATGGAACTCTAGTTAAAAACAGGAAATCATTTACGTACAATTTATAATTTTTTAAATATTATGTGACATGTTTGTGGAATTTGAACGGAAAAGATGCTAAACAATCAAATTTAAAAAAATAATTTATTGCAATTACATAATAATCACAATACATTACATTAAATAATTATATTATTATGCTACTCAATCCAGTTATGTGGCAAAGTTTAACTGGAGAGTTTGATTTTTCGGCGAAATGTTCTTTAACACATTTTTCTGCTCTCTCTGAAGTCAAAGAAAACATTTAAATGTCTGCCCTCTATTAAATCTGGAATGTACGCCCAAGGTAGCTTAGTGGTAGCGCAACGGCTTTCAGTACTGAAGGTGCTCGGATCGAATCCCGAGCGCCATTAAATACCTTCGTGTCTAGGCCGGATATGGACACGTTACGTTCGTAGACCGGAAAGTCATTCTATGAGCTCAAAGAGGGTGGGAGAAGGTACCATCCACCAGATACGTCACCCTTGGGGATGCTCGGTCAAAATTTAGGTGGCACATGGCTAAGTTGGACTGGATTGAATACTATATTACGACATACTATACTCAACAATCACTTTATCTCTATATATAAAAATGAATGTTTGTTTGTTCGTATTTTATGCGCTGCCGTACCGTTCATCCGATTGCGATGAAACTTGGTCAACTGATTGCTTGAACTTGCGCGATGGTTATAGACTATTTTCATTCTGCTACGACGTTCCATTCCCGAATTATGTTAGAAATATCAACGGATATTGAAAATCGCCAAAAAAAATCGCGAAATTTCCCCGGATATTTTTGTTCAAAGCCATTGTAACATTTCATTGTTGCCAATTACATTATAACATTTCCGTAAAAATAAATAGACATGAATTAAAAACGTGATTTATTCCTATATTGGCGCATGCAAGAATGAATTTGATATATTATTTTCATGTACGTGGCAACGCCGGAATGTTTCTTTTTAAAAATGAAAATATAAGGATGGAAAGTCATTCATTTTCAATGAATGTGTTATCTATCCATTTCATGAATTGAAACTATCCCAAGCTACCTGTTCAAACTGAAATATACTGCAGGACACGTTGACTTAGCTAGAAACACGTGCGTTTAGCCTCGATGCGATGATTTATATAACAGAAGTGACAATGAAACATAGCAGATGATTTAGTTTTGAGAAAGAATTACAATCATGAAATACGTGTATATTATAATTAAGAAAGTCTGAAAGTGGCATTGAAACGTAGCAGACGATTTAGTTTTGAGAAAGAATTCCGAGAATGAAATACGTGTATATACTTTTTCTATAATAATTACCAGATTTGCTGTGTTTTAATATTGAATGTGATCTCAATCACTTCAAACATTATTGATTATTTTTCTATAATAATAAATCCATTCAAACGTTATTGACTAGCTGTAAATTAATGCTTTAAAATGCCCAAAAAGAGGAGAGCAACTTTTAATCCTGCAGAAGTAAGGGGAAAATGTCAAAGATTGTTGAGAAATGAGCAATGTGATGAAAAAAAAAAAAAGAGCGCGAAGCCAACAGAATTCGAAACGCAGTTAGACGCACACAAGAATCTGGAGAAAAAACATTCCCAATAGCTCGAAGGTAACAGAATTCGAATTGTAGTGATCCGAAGCAGTGAGACTGGTGAAGAAACTTTTAACGCGTCGAACATACGATTGTCTTCCAGCTTCAACATCGAAAGGAGAGGAAAGCGATGAACAAAGACATCACCGACAACAAACTAATGCTATTTGCTACCGCAAAAGAATTTTAGCGAAAACTGTAGAACATCATAACATGAGGAAAATCATTGAAAAAAAAATAATAACAGAAACTGAATCCCGAGCGAAGCCGGGTAATACATCTAGTAAGAGTATAAATAAATATGTTTCAATAAAAATCAATAAACCTTTTTATGTTTACTGACCATTCAGCTTTTTTCACTACTGGAAGAAATAAAGTAATATTTGGTGTCCAAATAATGAGATCATAAATATCTCTATTAAGTATATGCAAACTACCTTGAATCTGATGATAGTACGTCTTACCTTGAGAAGTTTTCAAAGTAAAGGAGATATCAGGGCCGCCCAGAGAGGGGGGCAACTGGGGCACTTTGCCCCAGGCAAAGTCTTATTGTTATCAATACGACCATCTGGTTAGTACCCTAATATACCAGTTTGATGTAGAAAGAGACCACCAGTTTCTACATTCCATTCCTTCCCATCTGCATAAATAGATAGGGCCGTTTTTTCATCCACCACACCCCACTGAATGGCTTTTGAAGCAAAATTTCTATATTCACCATTCAGAATTTTTATCAAACTAGACGGTATATAGCTTAGTTCAATTGCAGTCAAAATTGAAAGTAGTTTGCTCGAAGTAAACCGCCCTTTTCGGTATGCTCCCCATAATGGATTTTGTGCTTGTCCAGATGTCATAGAAAAGACAAACTTTTGCTTGTCCACAGTAACTTTAAGTTTCTCGAGGATGAAAGGTACTTTATGAAAGGTACAAAAGGATTTGGCATCTTTGATTTAGAAGGTTTCCATACAAGGGTTATCATAATTTTCTATTTCAATACGCTTATCGCTTACTAGGCAACGTTTGGCAAAGTGAAATTCGAAAGTGAAAAATATTTATTGTTTTTCTCATTAAAAATGGCATGTCCAGGCATAATTTTTATCAAAAATAGCAGATTTAAAAAAACTAAGGTTTACTTAGTAGGAATTTCTTTAAGTATGGATAGGTTTCGAGCAAGAGTCTCCGCAAAAAGCAGGCAATTCTAATCTCCATAGGGTTTCCTAGTTTTGTTCTCCAAAGGTCTCCAAGATGGCCGCCTCACTCCGATGGCGTCCTATGGCAATTTCAGATATCTCAAGCTTTTTCTGCCTAAAATGTGATTTTAAATTGTAATAGAATAACATTAGCTTGAACCATATCTGAAAACGATCTTATACGAAAGAGTTTATAATTTTTGTGTAAAACAAATTAACTACCTGGTATTTCATGTCAAAGCTCGTATATTGTTCAAGAAATGGCTGCCGTTGCTAGACAACTGACAAGTTGTTAGATTGCCTAAAATGACATGCTGGCATCTGATGGCAAACTAATCAACTATAACCAACCTTGCTGAATGCATCTGAAAATAGAGTACGAAAACAAAAGAGCGAAAAATCACGATTACGAATCCGAATGAAATATTACGACTTCATTTTTTACCCCCTGTCTTGGGGGGCCGCTTACCTCAGGGGCCCCGGGGCAAAAGCAGGTGAACTTGCACCAAAGAAAGCATAAATGGTTCCATTAAGAGGAAATGTTATGGCTAATTTTTAATTTTAGGACGACCTTGGTATAATCTTTCTTGACTACTCAGAAAAGGGCAAAACAATCAACTGAGAGTACCATGCATCTTTATTGGGACGTTTAAATCGCGAAATTGTTGATATGTATTTAAATGCTACAAAGTGTTTTTAACTTTTCACACCAGATGGTCGGAAGTGTCTGTATTTGACCTTTTTGTATGTAAATGTATTTTACTGTAAATAAAAGTTAGTTGGAATGTAGTCCTTGAACTAGTAAGTTACAACATTTGGAAGCAGTCCGTGGTTGATTTCTCCACGAAGAGCGAGACGCATCGACATCCGGTCGCCGATGAATTAAAAATGCAGCTGTGAGTAGGCCTGGGCGATGTTACATTTTTGACATCGCGATATATCGTCAGTCTAACATCGCGATGTGACGATGTATCGCGATGTTGACCACGAATGTAGCAGTGATTGTTTAAATTATTTTAAATGTAAAATGATTGGGAAGGAGAGTTTATTTTATTATTCTTATATTAATTATATTTATTAATTATGATTTTGATTTAGTAATTTATTGGTTCATGAATGTGGCTAGTACATTGATATGCTTCCCAAATAATGGAAATTAACTCTGGTTATATTGACAAATCAATTTATTGAATATTAACACACATAAATAATACACTCCAAAATTACTCAATATTTCCTCCGGCATTTACACATTATTCATAACTTCATTCCTACTAAATTAATTCTTTACGACACCTATGTTTGATTCATTCACTTATTATAACAATATTTCATACTGCCTCTATACATATTATTTTCAATTTTACTCCTACTAAATTAATTCATATATATATGCAAAACATTATATTAAATTGTTGGTACGAATTATCGGTCTATTACTCAACATCTTATATTCAAAAACTATACTCATCATGCTCTTATCTTAATTATTATGACTACACACTGAGAAGCAATGATACAATATAAAAGGGAAACGCAAGGTCGGTACCTCAGCAGATGACGGTTGAATCCCTCTGGGCTGCTGGCACTCGTAATGATGAATTCGTCGTCTTTATCATCAAACGGAATTCGAGCAACTTCTTATCTGGAATACGGCTCCGTCGTTCATTGCAGACACTCGGCATGGGACACTGGGCGCTCGACAACTTCTATCTCCAAACTTTTACTGCACTCGAATACGGCTCCGTCGCTTATTGCAGACACTCGGCATGGGACACTGGGCGCTCGACAACTTCTATCTCCAAACTTTTACTGCACTCGAATACGGCTCCGTCGCTTATTGCAGACACTCGGCACGGGAAACTTGGGCACTGTCAGCATCGGTTCACGAACTTTTACTGCTCTCTCCTCATATGTCTATATGCATTGACACCACTTCTACCTCTCACAAACTTCTGACTGACTCTCACTTCTCAGGTTATCTCTCTGCCTTCACACTATTTTTTATTTCATATATTTTCATACTAATGTCTCCGCCTCTTATAATTTCCATTGGTTATCTGGAAATTATCATGCCATCGCCATTCGTCCGTGCTGCCTCTCCCCAATCCCCTTTTACCAATGCGCGTCGAGGGCGGGATTTATAAATTCTCCCTCAATTTTAACTTTTTCTCATGCTTTGGCTTCAAGTAGGGTGGGCTGTTTTATAGCCATCATAAATTTTCTTTTATTCTCTTCTTGCAACTCACTCTCTTCAACTTTTATCTTCTATTTATTGCTACAGACACTATTTCTAAATTTCGTTCCGGTCTATGGCTTTCTTCCCTTCTCTTTTATTCCCTGTTTCTTTCTTGCATTTAACAATTATTTTATTTTATTTTGTAGTTTTCAATTCCCCTGTCCCTGGCCGTAACACTACTGTCATGTCCCTATGACAACGAACGTAGCCAGCAGGTGGCAGCGTGCCTCCCTAAAAAAAGTAACATAGATTCATACATAAAAATGAGACCAGGTTGTTGTCCTGCAATAGACTAAACTAATTAAATATTTAAATATATTTTATCTTGAGCCAAGAATAACTGCATTTCTGCATTTTTTGGAAGCAATGCAGTTCTCTGTCTTGTAATAACACCCCGTGCTAAATACTCTAAAAAGAAGTACGACCAAAGAATCTAACAGTAAACACACTGGCAATCGAAACAAATCCTAAGTTCACACACGCATGTGCAGAAAGCAGGACTCTTGTGGTGGTCTGGATCTTTGTGATTTATCGCTTCGTCTTTCTTATCACTACAACACACTCTATCACAACATCGAAGAGAAAATCACGTGATGGAAAATCACCTTATGCACAAAAAGAATTCGTGGAGTCGTTAGTCTATTATAGTCCGTCTAAGTATGGACGGTGTGAAACTGGAAAATCGTCCCTTCAAGCGATGTGATATAGTAAAACCGCGCATGCGTACAAACATCGAACACCGGGAAATCGCCGACCAAGCCATGCGACATCGTAACATCGCGCATGCGCACACAGAAACATCGGAACCGTTTGTGTGACACCGGGAAATCGCGATGTTACGATATATCGCCGATTTGAAAATTATGAAACCGGTGTGACGATGTCGGCTTCACACCGGTTTTTCACGATGTATCGATACATCGCCCAGGCCTAGCTGTGAGATCTCCTAAAGCGAAAGTTAAAAGATAGCAAAACAAGAAAATGGATAAAAATATGCAAAGCATTCCGTTGTTGAATAGTGGCAATTATTTACTCTGGTCTATGAAAAACAAGTCTATTTTAACATTAAAGAGATTAATAGATGTTATTTATGAAGATAGACCACAAGATTTAAAATCACAAGAAGATTGGAAATTAAAGAAAGCTGACGCAGTAGCCTATATTTTGCTATCACTTTCAGATGAACAGAGCCTCCAATTTACGGAAGAACACAATGCCAAAGATTTATGGGAAAAAATAAAGAGGGTTTTCACAGAAAAAATGAAGACCGGAAGATAGATGCTGGAAATGAGCTGAAGAATATAGAAATGCAAGAAAACGAAAACGTATCTGACTACATAGCCAGAGCAAGGGGACTTTCTATGAAGTGTAGCGCACTTGGGTTAAACATTTTCGAACCTGAGCTCGTTTACTACACTGTTCGAGGACTTAAAAATAAATTCGGGAAAATAAGAGAAATATTGAAAACGAAAAGAGAAAAAGAAATGGATGAAATACTGGAAATTTTGCGTGAAGAAGGAAACATCCTTTTAAAACAGTGCTCAAATTCCACATCGAGAAAAGAAGCTTTCTGTGTTAAAAACAGCAATAGAAACATAAAACTTTGCTGAGTCTGCAATAAATCCAACCACAGAGCCAGAAATTGTTTTTCAGAAACAAAACGGGAAACAGGAGTGGAAATGCACCGGACAACGTGATAAGAACATTATCTAACGACAAAACCAAAATCAAGCAAAAAATGAGATTTGCGAACGTCGCATTTGAAAACGAAAATCAGAACTTTGCCCTTATGACAGACCCAGAACACTCCGACTGTACTTGTGATAATATCTGGATATTAGATTCCCGAAGTAGCTCCCATATGTGCAATGACCTTAAATTTTTTGAAAATTTTAATTCCGATAAAGGTCATATTAACTTAGCGGGTAAGAATTGTGTTTTAAAATCTATTGGCGAGGGAATAGTTAAAGCTAAGACATATGTAAATAATATTGAAAATACACTAACTATTGATAATGTGATTTATGTTCCTGATTTAAGATGTAATTTGTTATCTATGACTAAATTAATGGAAAGAGGTTATAGTATTCAATCATATGATAATTATGTTTTGGTATTAAGCAAAACTGGCCAAATTGTTTTAAAAGCTGAAAAAGTAAATAATCGCTTAAAAATTATAATGAAACCTTGTATTAATAATATTTCATCTGAATTATTAGAGTGTAACTTCATTAAAAATGTAGAAAATTATGAATTATGGTATAAAAGACTTTGTCACTTGAATCCTCAATATATGTCTAAGATGAAAGATATAATTGATATAAATGTTAAAGAATCCGAAATTTTAAATTGTGACTCATGTAATATCAGTAAATTAACTCGTAAAAGACATTGCAAAATGAATATTGATCAAAGTAATTCTGTTTTGGAATTAATTCATGCTGATTTAGCTGGTCCTATAAATATTGATTCATTGGGTGGTTCTAAATGTTTTTTAGTGCTTGTAGATGATTATTCTGGTATGTATTTTTCTTATTTTATGAAACATAAGTATAAAGTATTTGATGTGTTTGCGAATTTTAAAGCAAGGAATGAAAACCTAACAAACCGAAAAATCAAACGCTTAAGAACAGATAATGGATTTGAATTTGTGAATAATGAAATGACTAAATTCTTACTGAAATTCGGCATATCTCATGAAAAAATGTTCCATACAATCCAGAATCTAAGGGAAAAGCGGAAATGGCTATAGGAATTTTAGTAGAACGCGCGAGAACCTTATTATATGAGAGTAAGCTACCCCAAAAATTTTGGGTGGAAGCCATATCCTGCAGTACTCATGTATCGAATATTACACCGTGCAAATATAAAAATAAACTTCCGATGGAAATATGGACAGGTAAAGAACCAAAAATATGTTACTTAAAAACTTTTGGCTGTGTAGCTTATTATCATATTCCTAAACAATTTCGCAATAGGTTTGATGCTCCAGGGAAACGCGGAATTTTTGTCGGTTATTCCAGAGATAGAATCGCATATAGGATTTATGACATCACAAAAAATACAGTGATTGAGGGACGATCAGTTAAATTTGACGAAAAATTAAAAGGCAGCGAATTCATTACAAAATATTCGGAATACTATTTATGGAATGTTAAAAATTTGAGTCAGTTCAATTTTAAAAATTTAGAAGCAGAAACAGAAATTAACCCGCGTGAAGATATTCAAAGTGAAATTAATGACACAAAATCATTACAAAATGAAACCGCAAACGATCAAAGAGTGGAAAACTCAAATCATGAATTATCACCTATATTAAGGCGTTCCGAACACATAAAAAATAAGTCAACGGCGAATTTGGCCTTGAGTAACTCTACTCAGGAGGAAAATAATTCAATCCCTGAAAATTATGAGCAAGCAATGAATAGCATTAAACATAATCAGTGGAAAATCGCGATGCAAAAAGAGTTAGAGTCAATGAATAAGCATGATGTTTTTGAAATAATTGAAAGACCTAAAAATGTAAAAATAATCAAAAGTTTTTTTTACTAATCCGAGATTGTCTAGCAAGTCTAGACAATCTCCATGAAACCAAAAAAGTCTAAAAACAGTAGAGGGTTCAGAAGGACCTCGTCCTTGGTAAAACCCAAACAAGCCAAAAGATGGGCAGGGGAGGCCATGCCGGCAGAGCACCAGTGGCACTCCGGGAAGATCTTCTGACCCTGCCGAAAAGTGAGTGCTTTAATATGACCACCCATGAAGCTCGAGAAGGCTGTTTGATATTTTCTGGGTTTGAGCTGGAAAGACCCACCCGGACTTCTTCCAAAGTACCATGGGTGGCAAGGAGGAGTTCTCCAAAGATGGTTTTGTTCTATCTTCTTAAGGGAGTAAATCTCTCTGAAAGTAAGAGCCTCACAAGGGCTCACGTACTCCTCAGCAGCAGTCCTGGCTAAAAAGTCGGCCCTTTCATTACCGTCAATCCCAACATGGGAAGGGATCCACTGAAAATGAATAATGTGTCCAGATGAAAGCTGGTCAAGAAGATCTAAGATGTCCAGGCTAGTCTGGTCCCCAATGATAGTCCAATTAGGGAGGTGCTGAATTGAAGAACGACTTTCAGTTAAAACCCAGACATCGTGAAACTGATCCTCATCTTGACAAGCATACTGCAAGCCCTTCTTGATAACAATAAGCTCTGATCTAAAAACCGAACAGAAATCTGGATTTTTTAATCCTAAATTCCACAGCATCGGTAGGAGTTGGTATGTGCACTCCACTACCAGAAATTCCCCCATCACCCCTGCTGCCATCGGTATATATCTTTAAAGAAGATTGAGGGATTCCATGGATAGTCTTTAGAGCTTATTGTCTAATTAGGGCCGGAATATCAGAGTTTTTTATTACACTAGTTAAGAGATCTTCATGGAAATGGATCCCATCTAGTTTCAAACCCACGACGCCCAGATGATTTAAAGAGTGGGGCTCCACATTAGCAGAAGGCAGACCCAGCATTTTTGCAAAGGAAAAGGGGCTATGCCTCCTCAAACGCTGGTTGTCAGTCCAAGCATGAAGGTATGCAGAAGTTCTATGATGATTATTGTAACTGTAAAGCTTGTTATAGTATTTTGAGAGGTGATAAGTTCTTCTCAACTAAAGAAGAGGTAGATTACTTTCATAGAGCACAATGTCATTTGGACAATTGTGTCGAAGTCCTGTGTCGAAGTCCTGTATTCTAGCAGCGCTCAACTGTACCTTTTCAAGTTTATTCAGATTGGTGTTGGAAGCATAAAAATAGATGGAAAAACCATACTCCAGTATTGGCCTAACAAGAGAAATGTAGGTAGTTCGAAGGGTGCTAGCTTCTGCTCCCCAGTCACGACCAGAGATAAATTTAAGTATATTGAGTCTTTTTCTACTATTGACCACCTGGTCTTCAATGTGTTTATTGCTTGTGATTTCCTGGTCCAAGATGTAACCCAGGTATTTAGCATTTTTAACATAGTTTAATTGAGTTACGTTCATAAAGATCAAAGGCTGGTAAATGTAGCGGTGTTTGTTAGTAGTAAAGAAAGTCACCGAGGATTTTGAAGCATTAAAAGTCAGTTTATGATGCTCTGCGAAATGATGAGCCTCTCCCAGAGCACAGCTGAGATTAAGCTCAATATAATCAAAAGTAAATGGATTTATTCAGTTAAAACAATTAATGATGAGGAAATTTATAAAGCAAGACTCGTAGCGGCAGGTTATAATTTAATTAAAAATAAAGATTATTCAGAGTCGTTTTCTCCTGTTGTGAATATTGAATCTTTTAGATTATTGATATCATTAGCTGCAAAATTAAATTTTTTTATGTCAAGACAGCTTACTTGTATGGAGATATTGACGACACTGTTTACATGGAAATCCCTCCAGGTTATGAAGAACAATTTGGTAAGAATAATGTATATAAATTAAAGAGTAGCTTATATGGTTTACCACAATCTGGTAGAAATTGGTATATTAAAGATTATATCCTTTTCAGTTCATTGTTAAAATGAACTGAAAAGGATTGGCCTCAACTGGCTTGCATCTGGCAAATTTTTTTTTTATTATAAGTAATGAAACTGGTTTTTTCGCAATTTGCATTTATGTAGATGATTTGGCAATAGTTTCAAATAATTCTAAATTATGTGAGGAGATAATACTTAAGCTTAGAAAAACTTTTAAATTAAATGAAACTACAGAAAACTTCAAATTTTTAGACGTAGAAGTAATACAAAATGAAAATGGTATTGGTTTATCACAAACTCATTACATTGAATCTCTGATAAATAAATATGGATTGGAAAACTGTAAGAAAGCTAATACACCAATAACTAAAGGTGAGGATAGATGTTTTAACCCCACGGATGATTTAGTTGATCAGACTGAGTATCAGGAAATTATAGGTGAGATTTTATATTCGGCTAATAGAACTCGCCCAGATCTCGCTTTTGTCACTAGCTATTTATCACAATTTAATAAAAGACCTGAAAAAAGGTATTCTACATTAGCTAAAAGAGTTTTGAAGTACTTAAACGGAACAAGAAATAAAGTTTTGTTTATGACAGAGAAAATGGATTTTTAAATTGTTGTGCAGATGCAAGCTGGGGAAATGGTGAGGGAGGCAAATCATTTTCAGGTTGTGTTATAATGATTGGCAATTCACTTCTGACGTGGAAAAGTAGGAAACAAAAAATGTGTTGGACTATCCACATGTGAAGCAGAACTGCTAGCTATCGACGATGTTGCTAGAGAATTAACTTAGACTCTAAACATGTTAACTGAATTAAAATGTGAACATTTTGTTAGGAGACCTGTAGTCTTATATAGTGATAGTCACTCTGCTATCGATTGGTTAAATAGTGGTAAGTCATCAAATAAAACTAGACATGTGAATCTGAAATTCCATTTTGTTAAAGATCTGATTGAAAATAATACTATAAAGATTAAATATATAAATACTAACGAGATGATTTCTGATTTTTTAACCAAGGCTGTAACATTTGATAAATTGTTATTTTCATTGAAGAATATATGTTTAATGTAAATGTGCTGTTAATGTTCAGAAAAGATAAAACCCCTTTTCGCAGGGGGAGAGTGTTGATATGTATTTAAATGCTACAAAGTGTTTTTAACTTTTCACACCAGATGGTGCTAAGTGTCTGCATTTGTCCGTTTTGTATGAAAACGTATTTTTCTGTAAATAAAAGTTAGTTGAAATGTAGTCCTTGAACGAGGAAGTTACAACAGAAATAAAGACAAAAAGAGCCTTATTAAGAAGGGGAGGTTCTTTTCCATAACCACAATACTCCGGCTTATTCATCTGCAATTGGACTGAAAAACTGTTAGGATAAATCAATGAAATATTTTCCCATCCTCCGTATTCTCTAGATTTCACCCCCCTTCGGAATACTACTTGTTACCAAATAGGAAAAAAAATAATCTTGTAGGGTAGATATTTGCACCAAATTCCGGGTGGTCAGTGAAACAAATTCATATTTTTTATAGTTAGGGCCTGTTCACATAGAATCCATCATCGTCAGCGTTACTCGTATTGACATATTTAAAACCAATCACAGGCCTTAACAATATCGTCGCTAATCGTTTGGAGGTTTGCAATTGGTTGAATATATAATATATTTCAATACGAGTATATGTTAGACCACTCTGACGCTGACAGACGCTATGTGAACAGGCCCTTACACAAGTCTTACTTTATGGAGAGGATAAAAAAGTTTGAAAATCATTGGACCAAACAAGATTACGTAAAAAAAGAACAAAAGGCTTTTGACCTTTTTTATCCACAAATGAAGCGCAATTAAAGAGCTAATAATTAAAAGAAATACTTTTTCGCAATATCAAATATATTTGTGTATTTTTTAACCTTGACTGTTGTCTTCATAATTTTTGCTTTTGAAGTCGATAGTTATACTTAAGGCTTGGGACAAGAAATGACTATCCATCGATTACACTAAGTTCTGCGGATGACACAAATCATAGACTGACAGATCACGTATTATGGTTTATTTGCTTAAAGTGAAGCTCAGTGTTAAAGCGGTTACTTTAATGAGTTTTCTCACAGTACCAGTAACATCAAAATCATTCAAACGCACGTTTGTTTTCTTTTCCTTGCTTTTTTTAGTGCGACTTTGTTATTTACCACACCAAATTCTATTGATACAAATAACGGCAAGCAAAATATTGGCATTCCGTAAATTACGATCGTTGGCGAATAGAATTGTTTGATTGTTGTTGTCTTCTCTTTAAAACCGTAAGAATGTTTCAGTTTTTGAGCAGAGAAATTTAGATTTAAGCATTTTTGAGAAGGGAGAATAAATTGTTTCTGTTTTAATTGTGACATATATCAATAATTAAAGTAATAACTGTAAAGCTACAGTCTTTTTTTAAAAAAATTAAGTCACATAATTTTAGCATAACATTTAACATTTCCCATAAATAACAGGTTAATTTTGGCTTACCATAATTTGACAAAGAATATAGTTGAGATTGTTGGAATTGACACTTAAGCTACTGCAAGTGAAACCCCGTCCAAAAAACGTTAAAAAAATTATTTTTGACTTCATTATGTTTTACTTAAAAAATTAAAATTGGAATATTTTCTATGTGCTCTTGTATAAATAACAACACAACTATGTAAAGGGTGTTTAGCAAACTATTCAATCTTTTGTGTTCATTTTTTTGTAACTTGTAGCAGAGAATTATATACTTACTGCCAATAAATTAAAATTCAACAACAGTAAACTTCATGAATGTAAATATTGCTAGAATTCAAGTAATTTTTAGCCGTATATAGTACCGGCGTCATGACATAACATCACAAATTGTTTTAAGCGATAATCGAGGACTGAAGAAAGATACCTCGACCTCGAAAACATTGTGTTCAAAAAGGAAAATTTGTGGCTCTTTTAACGACGATTTACCTCCCACTGGTAGAAATAAATCAATTTCTCTAAATAATTAATAACTCTTCTTCTTTTAACGTGAATTCATGAAATAATAAGCATTTGCATGACATCAGTTGCAATTTTTAACGATTTTTTTTAAACTTATTGTATATAATAGACAGCTGAGAGAGTTGTCAAACTTTTTGC
Source organism: Dolomedes plantarius (assembly GCA_907164885.2). Taxonomy (NCBI): domain Eukaryota; kingdom Metazoa; phylum Arthropoda; class Arachnida; order Araneae; family Dolomedidae; genus Dolomedes; species Dolomedes plantarius. Next base: position 89,971,719 of record OU015496.1, on the reverse strand, counting down.
AATGAAATTCAATAGAAATAGGGCAGTGTCTCGCAGCATGTCAGATCTCAACTCTTGCAGATTTTACTTCTTGTTTGGCGACGAGTGACAAAACATTGCATAATTTAACATGGCGTTCAATGAGCATTCTTACAGCTTGTTGAATAAAATGCTCTCAGATTACGCAAAGTCTTTAGATACGATATCTAAATAAAGGTATATCCCTAAATTAAACATTCAGGTACAGACCGGAAAGGTTTATTCAGTATGTAACCCATATTTATTGACAGAGGAAGACTGGAGTTACGATACAAGACGCTGACCTGAAGTAACTTATCCTGATATTTACACATATCTCAATATAATAATAATCATTCTCAGCGAAAGAATGATTATATTCTCTTAAACCTTGCGAAATACACTGCTGGCCACCCAAATTGCAACACCAAGAAAGACAAGAGATATCACAACAAAATTTATTTTGTAGATAACATGTTGACCAAGTATCAAGTGATTAAATTTATAGACTTCTGTGAAGTGTGGTTCCTGCCAAAATCAGTAGCCAGAGTAGGCGCCATTGTTGGAGATCACCGCTGCCACACGCCTCAGCATTGATTCAAAGAGACTTTGGATGAGTTCTTGGGGTACAGCAGACCAAGCAACTTCCACACGTTGCCAAAGTTGATCTGCTGTGGCAGCTGGGGATGGAATCTGGGTCAATTGTAGAGCAACCATGGACCACATGTTTTCTATCGGCGAAAGATCCGGAGAGCGAGGCGGCCAGGGAAGCAATTCAATCTGGCGATTGACGAAGAACCGTTGGACAATGCGTGCCACGTGTGGTCGCGCATTATCCTGTTGAAATATGGCTGTGGGCAAGCCCTGAAAGTAAGGAAGGACAACTGGCTCCAACACCTCGGAGATGTAGCGCTGGCTGTTTAAAGTACCGGCAATGCGTACTAGAGGTGTGCGAGAGTGATATCCAATACCGCCCCATACCATAACACCCGGTGCGGGACCAGTGTGGCGGTGCATAACGCAGCTGTTCAGCATCCTCTCTTCACGGTGTCTCCACACTCGAATACGACCATCGTGGTGTTGCAGACAGAAGCGTGACAGAAGCGTGAATAAAGACAATTTCATTCCATTCTGCCGTCCACATCCTTCTGTCATCGTACCATTGGCGGCGGAGACGTCTGTGGTTCTGCGTCAAGGGTAGACAAAGCAATGGACGTCTTGCGGACAGACCACTCTGCTGTAAACGGCGTCGAATGGTACGCGCAGACACTGGATGATACGTTACAGACTGCATGTGCTGTGCTATGGTTCGTGATGTGACTGAGCGATCCGTCACTGCCATGCGCACAATTTGCCTGTCATCACGTGAAGTGGTGAGCTGAGGTGGATGCGATCGAACACTCCGGTCCGTCGTACCCTCCTGCATCCAACGATCACATATCCGCATTACAGTTGTTTGGTTTCGTCCAACACGACTACCGATTTCCCTGAAAGATAATCCACAATCTCGGTAGGCCACTATCCTTCCTCTGTCGAACTCGGATACTTGATCAAAAGATGATAGCTGTTTCCGACGAGACATAATTGATCGTTTTTTTGAAAAAACCACAAGAAAAACACAATTGCCGAACTTGAAATCGTCGAAATCTCCAAGCCTTAAATAGCGCTTTGAAGTGGCGTCACAGGCGCGCGTGATGTGCGTCTGCGCTGAAATTCTAATCATTTACATATCTCACCTCCGCTAATGCATGTTGTAAATTTCACGTTATTTGCATGTTTCCTTCAGGGTGTTGCATTTACAGTGGCCAGCAGTGTATTAAAAAAAAAGTGTTAAAATACCTGTTACATACAACTAATATGAGGAATTTTATAAATAAACTTAAATTATTTAACTCAAAATGAAGGTATCGTCCAAAAACACATGCAAACGCATAGGAACAGCTCCTGCCACCCGATAATCACGTGATCTATAGTAGACGAAAACTGACGTAGCCAGTGACGTTGCGACGTTTCGCGTTATGGTATCTGGTCGCAGGTTTTGATGTCAAGTGACTGAAAAGCCCTCATGATAAAGACAGATACCTTGATAAAAACAATTTGCTTTAAAAAAAAAAAAACAAACAAACTAAAGCTTGTCTTTTTTTTTTTCGCAGGAGGTGGTGGAAACGTTTTCTCATGAAAATATACAACAGGGTTTTCATTTAAGTAGCTTGTTCTTCTCACCTCTCCTGATATATCTCTTTCATGCCTGTGTTCTCTCCGTAGACAATTTCCTCGTAAGGAGAGTCATCACCTTTACACGAGTTAAAAAGACAGAATTTTTGCTGTTTGTTCGAACTTCTATAACTTCTTTTGTTATTGGCCATTATATATGAAATTTTCAGTATTGCTTTTCTAAACTTTAGAGATTACGTTCCTTGAATTAATTTTATTGCAAGTAAATAAGAATTTTATTTATGAAGTAAGAAGTGAGTGTATTTTCTGAAAATTTCAAATTTATAGTGATACACTGCGCGCAGACTTATGACAACACTAATTAAGTTTCAATAATAACTTTTGCATTTTTGTGATGCTGAAACATTAGGTATATTTCTACACCTATTTAAATTTTAAAACGCTTAAAAGTATTTATTACAGGACAATCAGATTTAAAAAAACTGAAAAAGGCCCATTAAAATGACATGTCAAATACTATAAACTCATAGTAAAATAATTTTTTTAAAGAAAAAATTAGGTGCACATTTTTGGTAGCATCATTATACACCTATCCTGAAAATATGACAGCTATACCTACAGTAGTTTCTTTTATACAGTGCGCGCCAGCATGAAAATGACCATTACGAGTAAAATGCTTTTAAAGTTCTCACGCTGGTAATGTTTCCATTGGAACTACTTTTTTCATGTCATTAGTTTTTAATGTTCTAGTTGGAATATTTTAACGCAGTTTGTTTTAAATGATTCAGAAATGCTCAAATATTCTAAAAAGGCAAAAAAATAAAATTCGATTTTTTGAAGATTCAAAAGTGATGACTTGTGAGACACGGAATGGTATTTTAAAATCAAAACTTTTTCTTCATCTAAACCAAAGTTAATAGAAAGATATGTAGATATATTGATAAACATTCACAAATCATTTATTGATTTGTGATACTGAACTACTTATGATAAATTAGCTATATGCTAATTTATCATAAGTAGTTCAGTAACATAATGACTGTTGCTAATGTTCGAAAACTTATTAATGAAGAGAGAAATGACTATCACTGTATTCTGAACGTTCAGCTAAAGAAGTTTATGAAAATGAACTGATGAGTATTGTAAAAACTGGATATGTAGATCAATTAAAACAGTTTTAAAATATTTTTTCTTTAAAGTATAAAATTAAAGGAAAATGGCAGAAATCAGATTTGAATCACTAAATAACAATGCAATATATTTCAATGAGAAATATTTTATTTATATAGCAAAACTCAAGTAACAGAAAGTGGTACTAAAACAAAATATTAAATTATAAGTTTTCGAAAATCTATGAAGATTACTGCTTGGTTTTAGGAAATTAATTATGATGTCTACAAGTCATTGGATTTGATCTTTAATTAACTTTTCTATGTCAGTCTAGTCGATTTCCCCCCCTAAAATTAAGACTTTTCCCTTTTCTATGAATATATTTCAAACTGGTTTACTATTTTATTTATTTCAGTGTTTTCTGTTTTCCCTTTATGGAATTAGTGTTTTCTTTCATTAGATCAGAAATTTTAGTTATTTTAATTCTTTCATTACTATAAGAATCCTTAGTAGCTACTTCGTCGAAAATTTCAAGTAATATCTGAAGATCATTTTGTCGTGGGTCATTGTTTTTGATAGCTATTTCAAGAGCCTGTTTATAGTATTGTTCAGCAACTTCCATATCTTTTCCTTTAACAGCAACCTCTGCCAGCAACAACAAAGCGTCAAACTGAAATCTTACGTTCTGAGATCTAGTAGCGAATTGTAGGCACTGATTAGTGGTGTCTCGGGCATTCTCTAAGTTGTTGAGATGTACATTACAATCTGAAATTTTGTACAATATTATAGCTTTAGAATCTTCCGTTTCAGTGAGCGGTAAACTCTCCTCGAAAAACTGAAGAGCATTTTTGTATTTTAGGTTTCCGTGATAAATTTCTCCCAAATCTCGTAAGGCTCTTCTTTTAGATTGAAGTAAATTGTTATCATTTACAATATTCAGCTGCTTTTCGCAGTATTTCAGAGCTGAAGAAAAGTCTTTTTCTAATAAATATGCCATTCCAAGGTAATGCAGCGTTTCAGACTCCGTTTCGTATTTTTCCGAAAAATGTTCCGATGACACGCTGTTAAGAATTTTGAGGGTCTCAATCCCTTTCTTAATACACATTTTGGATTTTCCCTCTTTCAAAGCAATCTTACATAAACCAAAGTTACGGACCAACCGGCTCATTTTCTTCAAATCAAAAATATTGTTCTTCACAAATGCCATGCAGCTTGATTTATTTTTACTTTTTTTCGGATCATGCATTTTCCAAAATTTCTGTCTCTCTCTTAAATACTCAAATAAATCTTTACACAAAGAATGGATGATGGCTTTATTTTTGTCCTTTAATATGTCTTGAAGCAGTTTTAAATCAGACGAAAATAAGCCTTTATTATCAAAATCGGCTCTGCAGTCAAGCTCATCTTTCATAATTAGATACTTATCATAGTAATGAGTTATTTTATCAGTATCCTTTTCTGTTAGTAGCATACGTTTATCAGCGTTCAAATTATTTTCAACTGCCTTTTTGCACAGTTCATATCCTTGTCTGAGTTCGTCACACGCGGGTCTTCGTTTGTGCCCTTCCCAATAAGTGACGAAACTTTTTTCGAAGTCTCCCCTGAGATACTCAGTCACACCTTTCAAGTAAAGTGCTTCGGTGCACTTCGGGTTCAGTTCTATGACTTGCTGAAAATCGTGCCATGCTTCTTTGTACTTCGCAAGCCTCATGAAGCATTTAGCTCTGCCCAGAAGTGATTTGACATTGTTCGGGTCACGCCCAAGAATCGTTTCAAATGAAGAAATGGCTGATTCAAATTTTAAATTTCTTAAATATTTATATCCTTCGGAAATAATCAAGTTCGTGGGTAGTTTAAGATTTTTGGCTGCTCTCTCTTCGTCAGTATCGTCTAAATACATATTTGCAGACTAATGGGCTATTTCTTTATGTTTGGATATGAAAATGATGGGAAATTGATCTGAAAAGAATTAAGAAAGCTAAAAGTTTCAAAAAGTAGAGTTGAATTGTGCAAATTGATTGGGACAAGATCATATCATAATGAAATTTTAATTTGGTGAAAAGCTGTTGGTTCAGACCAATTTAAACTACTTTGATCTGTTGAGGGAGTTGATTCCTATTGATGGTCTCTCGATTTTCTCAAAATAACTCGAAATTCTGAATTATTTACTCTCGCAGCCCTTTGCAGATCGTTAATGAAAAAAGGAAGAATTTGAGATAGAAGCATTTTACTACCTTATTTCATTTTTTATGAAACTGAAATCGAAATGGTATTAAACATTGCATTCACTGCAATACAAACAATAATAGACATTTATATTATTGAATTTTATGGAATATTTTCAGATACCTTTGTTTGTTTGGCTGTAGTTCTAAAAAGCTACCTCTTGGATGCATTTGGATAATATTTTCTACATTTGCTTCAATTATTGGCGAAAGTCATATGAAAAGCTTGATTCGGCTATCAAATGCGGGAGGCATATTCTGAAAGACTCACGGTTTGGGCACTCAATTGCGGGTTTGACGAAAGCATCAGTTTCGCCATCTGTTGACATATATAGGAATCTTTTTATTATAAGTTTTTTTTTTACTTCTACGCAATTTAGTATGTTTTAAAATCTGAATTACATATATAACACAGGATTTAAAGAGATTTTAACAAAATAAATAAATGAATAAATTGAAATAAGTATATTATTGAATTTTAAATTTACTTTCTTCAAATATCCACAATAATTTTAATTTTTTAAATTTTAATGTTAATTTGAAAATAAATGTATTTAATAAGCTTTAATTAAAAAAATTAAGTTGCATAAATTAAAAAATTTAAAGTTTTAAATTCCAATAATATAAATTTATTTTAACATATAATTTTAAATTAATCAAATTTTTAAAATATAAAAATTTATTTTAATTTGGTTACATTTTTATGCTAAATTATTGAAGAAATGAGGGAATGATGCTGAGTATGAAGGAATGACAAATCTTTTGATCTTTCTTTGCTGTAGATTTTTCAATTCCTACTATTAGTTCACACTCTCTCTATATATATCTTGTTCAAATTTTCAATCGTTAATAAAAGTACTTTTTATTCATCCACTCAAGTTCAAATACATTTTTTTTAAACTTGTAGTGGATGACACTTGATGTTAATACAGTTTTTTTCACCTCCAGCAGTTAATCATATAAAGGAAATTGGTACAGCTTTCGCAGCCGCACCGCCCTGCCAAGTTTGGCGATTTTCTGTATGGCGTGGTAACCGTGCGATTTTGGTGAAATTTTTTGGTTGCCAAGTTGAGGCGATTAAGGCGCTAACGTTGTGGCTCCTGTAAATTCGTGACTTTTTATCATGTGATCATTTCGTGACGCATGTATCACGTGATTTATTTTGACCAATTATGGGTATTTAATGGTTTTTTGTTGTTGCTTGAATTAGTTTGAAAGTCTTTTGATTGTGAATTGTTACGAGATTTATGATGGCGGCCATTTTGAGTGTGAAGGATGTTGTTGGTAAATACCAGGCGAAGGTTTTGGGTAATGTTAGAGGGCGTTATTGTTGTGATAGATATACGGAAGGGGTGGTAAATGAATCACTTGTACATGGGTTTATTCATTCTGATCGAATGATATTTTTCGAATTCTTGTGGGATTTGAAGTTTTTAAAGCCTGATATATTTTGCGTGAAATGTGATTTAAAAATAAAATTAAGAAAAAATAATAATGTTTCTGATGGGTATGTTTGCAGAAATAAGATCGATGGGAAGGAGTGTGATGCGCAGAGAAGCTTACGGTTTGGGTCTACGGTTTTTGTGTAGCAAATTGACAATAATATACGCATATGTATATATATATATATATATATATATATATATATATATATATGTATGTGTGTGTATATATATATATATATATATATATATATATATATATATATATATATATATATATATATATATATATATATATATATATGTATGTATATGGATAGATAGATAGAGGGATAGAGACAGATATACATGAAAAAATATATATAGAAACTATTGCCGTAAAAGTCGAATAACCAATGCCAAAAAAGTGTAACAATTTCCCGGTAGATTCTGTAAGAAATATGCGTACAAAGTCTGAGATAGAGGGATAGAGACAGATATACATGAAAAAATATATATAGAAACTATTGCCGTAAAAGTCGAATAACCAATGCCAAAAAAGTGTAACAATTTCCCGGTAGATTCTGTAAGAAATATGCGTACAAAGTCTGAGGCCCCAGTCCCGCCGAGTACCCAATAACGCCCTTATTGGGTATTTATTTATATAGGTACTGGACAGTTTATTAGGTCAATTTTTCGTCAGGTTGGCACCAAAAACTTATGAAGCCAACTTTTCGTCAAGTTGGCGACAAAAATTTTTGGCGCCAATTTGTCGCCAAGGGCGGTACGTCTGAGATAGCTGTTCCAGGAAATTTTTTTATCTATGAGCATAAAAAGTAATAATCTAAAGTAAACATTATAAAAAAAATTAATAATCGAGTTCACCAGAGTACTTCATTTCTACAATGAAGTTCGGATTATTTTGGGCTACTACTTTTTCGGTATCTACAATGTAAAATTCGGATAATTATTAATCATGATTTCATTTGATATTGTTCTACTTACATATCTATGAAAATACCTGGGATTATGCTATGGAAACCTTTTGCCAGACGTCCTATTGATTGAGTGACTACAATACCATGATATGAAAGAAACAGTTGCATTGTTGCCACTCCTGAAAAGAATTTTTTTAAATCAATAATGGCATTAAATTTATGTTAAATAACTGGCGTCTGAATAAACATTTTTTGTTTGTTAAAATCGTGAAGGTATACAAAATAGAAGCGACGCAAATCTGAAACTTTCCCTGTAGAAGGTTAAACTATAACAGGCCACTATAACATGTATTATTATACCCAAGAGATTTTAATTAGTTAGTGTTTTTTTCAAACAAAAGATATGATGTCACAATACTTTACTTTTGAATACGATAGTTGTGATATGACCGTCTAAAAAATTTTAAAAATGGAATTGAAAAATTAGTAACAGAAAAAATTAAAAATTAATTTTATTTTTAGGAAGAGAAGTAAATATTCTACGATACTCATTGAATGAAATCGAATATGACAAACTAAATCTAAAGGAAAAATTTCTCAAGGTATGGGGGCTAATTTCTTTAAAGAGAAAGTTTCCCTAGATTATAGGCATTGGTTTATTTACATGTTTTTAGGAACTCGCTTTCTTGTTTGTGTGTTTGTGTGGTACAAATCTTGCAATCGATTTTTAATTAACTTCCCGACTAGCTAGAAATTTGAAACTTTTAGCATAGCTCAGAACACGATGACAATACAATATTTTCATACTTTTAGCCATCTTTAAGCAGGATTGAATTAATTTTCAGTTAATTTTGTTTTGTAGACTGGTGCAGCCATCTAAAATCTAATAACGAAAACCTGATAACGAAAAGTTAAACGCAAGTCAACTTCCAATTAACTTCATTATCTTTCAAGTTGATAGGATAATTCATAAAAATATTTTTTAAAAAAGTATTTATTAATACATAGAATCGTCAAGTTTATATGATTCAACAGAAAATTTAAAAACATGGTATGTAAAAAGTTTTTTTTTTTTTAATCTTGTAATTATTTTTCTGTCCATTTCTTTATAATCAATCTCATACACTGCGTCTAAGAATTTAGGTGTGTTTGACAATAGCCTATTTGCTGAATTTTTTCCTTAAAATTAATTTTTAGAAGATAAATGACAAGAGTATGAGATAGCAAAATGAATCTTAATTTCACGAATTCATCTGGGTACAGCTATAAACTTCTCTTCGTGTTATGAGACATAAAATATTCACAGTTTAATTCGAATTATGAAACTAGCCCTGATCCTTTACTGTCAGAAGACCGTCAGTTACTAACAGAATAATTTAAGAACCTAGATAAAAGACATTAGTTAAATTAAAACGGATGAATGTAAAATTAGTAGCAATGAGCTACGTAAGTGCTTCCGAAACTTCACAAGCCCGTTCCTTTCCTCTTTAAAAGAAATAACCTGATGGATATCCATTTTCAGCTGTTAGGTTTTTGTGAATAACTAATAAACGACATTAAACAATTCTTTACCTTAATCTTGTAAAGTCATTTATTTATTTTTATTCAGCAGCACTTAGAGGAAACTTGTGGAAGTACAATCAAGAATAAAGGGCTTTTTAATAACTACAATCTAATAAAGAAGATGGCTACACGTTTTGAACTAATTAATAGTTCCTCGTCAGACCGAGAAGCCTTAGGTGTGATTGTGAATAGGAGCATTCTATAGAATTTGGGAATTCTTCAGTGACAAACACACCTAATTCTCCTCGACCTGACGATGAATTATTAACTAGTTCGAAACATGTAGCCATCTTTTTATAAGATTGTGGTTATTAAGAAACCTTTTATTCTTATTTATTAAGCAGAAATTTCGCAATAATGAAGTTCATTCCAAAGTAGGCTGTTATGAGAGAATGTAATAATAATTTTTCGATTAGGTGTGAAATCGGCGATTATTTAGCTGTGTTACAATGACAGGTTTTTTTATTATTTATTTTTCTTCAAGTGCATAAACCCTGGTCACAAGGGTAACGTGTACAAAGGTGAAGTAAATAGTAAATATTTCAGGACTTTTTCCTGGTGATTATGTGACGATATTTCTCTCTCTACTAACTGAAAATTATGGAAACAATTTTGTTTTAAAATGATTCTAAAGGAACCATACTGCAAAAGCTCTGCCACAGTTTAATCTTTTCAGAAACTTTTTTAAAGTTTTAAAATCATGAATGTTTTCGCAACTTAAGAGGACTTGGGGGCGTTACCACAAATGACATCAGAAATCTTCAGTCCCTCAGTTAAGCTATGGGGAATTTCCCTTTCAAAGTTTTTGTACACAGATTAACATGCATATTTTTCAGTTCTGTTTTTCTGCCTTTTAAAATGGTTCTTTAGATGCAACACACATAGTTTTTGAAAAAAAATTATTTTAATTTGATATTTAAAAATAATTAAATTTGTAGTGATAGCCATAAATTATCAAATGTCTGGAGAAAAAAAACTGCGAAAAATTTTAAAGTTTCAAAACCACGCGCTCTGTATTTAAAAGCCCATTATCTTGGTATACAATAAACAGAATCCAAAAACATGCATTTGCTTAATCTATGATAAAGAAAATAAGGTGAAAGAAAAATTGAAAATTTGTGATTGAAAATCTTCAATGTCCGCTGATGCACCGTTTTCATCCATTTTTTTAGTTGAATCAAATCGAGAAAATAATTGGCTGAAAGTTTCTTCAAATGTACAGTGAAAATTTCAATAACATACTCAAACAAATTTTCTCCAGACCTCTGTACAAATTTTGGAGAGACTGAAAATGATTCAAAAACATGATTTTGAAATTGTGTTAAACGTAACATTTTTATTATGGTTATATTTCAGCTTTAAAAACGTTTGAAACCCTTCTTAGTAAATTCATGTGTAGTTCACCCAGGTAACAAAATATATCAGTTCAACACGTTCAATCCTTGCTAGCAAGATATATCCAAAAAATCTCCTTTTTAAGAACTTTTTCCATCGTTTCGCCGACTCCCAGTGGCCCATAAATCACCGTTTCACCTGTGCATATAACATACGTAACACGCGTAATGCGAGGGAAAATTTGTGTCTTCATTTTATAATAAAAAACTGTCACGTTTTCTTGAATATAAATCTTTTTTCTTTGATAAAGTAGGTCATATTCCCTTTTTTTTCAAAGCATATTACTCTTTTTTTAAAGTGACATTTTGGGGGCAAGAAATAATTACGAGGCTGAATTGCGTTATCAAACATTTTTCACGAAATTCAGTGTTAAGACAGTTTGTATGTATTAAAATAAAGTTTTATTCAGTGGATACATAGCTAATAGTTTATTCCTGAATATTTTACTTATGAGGCACGTAACCCAGCTTTCAAACTCCTAAAACGGATAATTATGGGATATACCTTCAAACTGCACAATATACAAAGCAAAATCCCCTTTAAATCATTTTCTTTTAACGCACTGGACGGTAATAGTTAAAGTAGCTGGAATCAGTTAAGTAAAAAACATGACAGTTTTAGACATTAGATAGTTATAGACATCAGTTATAGTCCAACTGTCAACTAGAATTATAACCAAAAATTAGACTTATAAACGTAAAACATTTTCTTCCTTACAAAGTTTTGATTATAGGGGGGGAAATTATTTGTACTTGGTAGAAACACTAATTTTCTATTAACAAAGTACTAGAATGACATTCTTAAACTGAGTTAAGAGTGAGAGTCCTTATTTATAGATAAATCTCTTTTCCCTTTTTTTTTTGCATTTATCAAGTTAAATTGCCATAACTGTTGCTTGGTATAAGAAAACTAGTTGCAATTCTTAGTGTGAATGAACACCATTAAAATCTTAATTTTGTTCTGTACGAGAGAGAGATAGAGAGAGAGAGAGAGAGAGAGAGAGAGAGAGAGAGATTCTACTCACTATTCCGGGTTTCGATTATTTAATTTTACGTCTGAGACTATAAAAAACATATGGCTCTGATTTATTTTTAAATTTTTCTTTCTTATAACTAGTAGTTTTTATTAAAATTGAACAGATTATTATTAATAAGTTCAACTTTAAACATATTTATAGAGAGCATCATCTTTTCTTGTATCGTAATTATTGAAGACAAATAAAACGCATTTTACTTCCAATTTAAATATATTTTTTTAGCAGTGAATCATTTATTATCTTAGCAAATGTCTCACAGCATTTTTGAATGACGCTCACTCCCAATTTAAACTATTCACAACGAATTACTGACTGAATATATTGCTGAATTGTTTTTGCTTTGTAAATCTATCGTATATTAGATTCATTGGTGTTTCCTAAGCTTTCAAATTCTTATGTATGTTTTCCTCTTTCCATTTTACATTCTTCTTCACTGCTCTCTAGTCTTTCCTTAGAATTATTATTTACAAGCAATGGACTACCTAGAAGCACTATTAGATTCAATATCCTGTTTCGAAGGTATTCCTTCAGATCGTTCTTAAGATGTAGTTTTAGTTTTCATCTTCTTGTTTCTCTGCTGTATTGGAAATAGCATCTTGTTCAGAATTCTCTGGCTCCGGCAGTTTTTCAGCAGCCTCCAAGGATTCAGCCGTATTTTGATCGTTATCATCTCGCCGTTTCTTAGTTTTTGGATTCGGGATTACCTCACTCCTTTTTGATGTATTTGGATTCTGAGTTCGCCAAAATATTTGCCGATCTCTGAGGTACATTTTGAGATATTCACAATGAGGATGAACGTAGTCTATAGCATCGTCATTCAAAAGAGTGTCAACGAAATATACATCAGAGGAAAACAAGCCTTTTTGAACTTTTAACTTGGGAATTTGCTCATTATCTTGATTATCTTCAAGATTTGAGAGATCGGCTACATCTTGATCGTCCATGATCATACGTCTGTCTGGCTGTAAGGCATTATCTATTGCTTTTCTACACATCTGATGCCCAAATTTCAGATCTTCGTGGTTTAACCTTGCTGAGTGTCCCCTGTAAAAGGTAAGGAATGCTTTTTCGAAATCCCCTAGAAAATAGTCTGCTTCTCCAATCAACATTTTAGCTTCACAAGATTTCGGATTTGCTTTAAGAGCTGCTTCAGCGTACTCTTTTGCTTCAGAATACTTGGCAAGTCGCATTTTACACATTGAATACCCAATGAGACCTTTTACATTACTAGGCTCTCTTTCGAGCGCTGTGTCAAAGAACCCCATAGCTGTATCATATTTCGCAAGCCTAAGATACTTGTTACCTTCTGTTATGTACATTTGTATAGGAAATTTGGGACCTTTGGTCTTTTCCTTTTCTTCTTCATCTTCAGAATCCATTGTCTGATGACTGATGAAAAGTAATTCTACTGGCCTTAAGTGTTAAAGTAGGATGCTAATTAAGAAGTTTCATATTTACCATTGTATGAAAACTAGAATATAATTCAGAATATTACAATTGTTATATAATTAGAAATTTAACTAGGAATATAGTATTTACAAGCATTTTTTTAAAATTTAGGTTTTATTTCAGAGTTAGAGTAGTAATCAGATTTCACACACAGGCGTATAGTTAGTTGAACACTTACTAAATGTCAAGACCCAAAAAGTCTGCCAAATGGTAGTAAAAACTGCTTATACAAAATTTAAAGGAACTAATGATCAATAATTGCAAGAATTTCAGTTTTGAAATAAAAGCTGAGTATGAAAATGCAGGAATTTTAAATGTTATTTGCATTTCTAAATAAACGTGATGACACAAATTTTCACGGGATGTAATGCAGTATATCATTTAACGCCATGGAAACAATACTCCTTCTTAAGTTAGCGTATAACGTTATAGATAAGGGAACATTAACCCAAACCATAGGTATATTTGTGGCAGTGTTAAAGATTACCTAGGCGCATATACATATTGTGACGAATTAAAATAATTCGCAAAATTAAAATCTCCGCAGCTGCTAACACCGCCGCACCGCTAACGACCGTCAGACCAGCCCCCATTGTACGTGTCGCAGGTGAGGGTAAACTCGGAAGGAAAGGGGCGCCAGACTGTCTGCAGAAAATAACATCTAGGCTGAATAGGAATTCGCCACCGCTCACCAGATTGATGACGCGAGACAGCCCCCAAGACCGGGAAGATGCAAGAATTGCAGCTTGCGTTTCAGCAAATAAAAATCTCAAAAATGACATCACCATTAAAAGAGCCAATGAGAGACGAGTTCTCTGGATGAAGCACCAAAGTCCAAAAGGAGACGACAGATCTTTAAAAAGTTAGTTAGCGATCTCCTGAGCTGTGAGAGAACGACTCCGACCATCCTGGGTCGAGATAGCTATAACGCGGACTTGTGAAGTCAGCGGTCTTAATCTCAAGAAGATAATTTTTGGCTTCAGTTAGAAAGCTTAGTTTTATATTTTTTGGAAGATATCTCAAGACGAGATATCTGTCCCGATCGTCTTGGTTATAGAGACTAACCTCGCAGTCATCCGCTCTGCGGGTAAAGTAATCGAGGGCCCTGTCGGACTCGATATTGTTGTGATAAGTGAACTCCTCTGACAATTCATCTTAAAGGACTCAGAGACTGTCTAAATCTTCATTGTTCCTGTAACCTTATTTACTGTGCATCACTCTTAATTTTTTCTTAAACTGTTTCTTAATAAAGTAACTCTTTTAATTTACTTGGTTGTAACATTAGTTGATTCGATCGCTACCTCGATCAATACGTCACAATATGTAAGGCGTGTCCTTTCGACGAAAAGCCTTCTGGGCATTTTTAGACTTTGCATATAGAAGGATTAATTTTGATCAATAGGACTCCGTCAACAAATCTTGGAGCTCAAAGTACAACGAGCGACGCATTTGATTGTGTCGTAGTTAGCATAGACTTTCGGAATTTTGGCCTTTCAGTGGTGTAATCTTTTTAGTAAGGAATGAGAAAGAATCGGCGATTTCGAGGAGAATGAATGTTTCTTAGCTTTCTGTGTACGTCTAGACAATACATTCTTTTTGCGGTTGTTGCACAGTCGCAGGAGACTTTTTCAACAGCAAAAGATCTTCTACAACTGCGCAGTGACACCTATGATGTCAAACTTCCATCGTTTATACTGAGCATATTCTTTACGTAATAATACCTTGCGCGTTTTCATTCAACAATGTGACTTAAAAGAAACCATGTGACTTAAGAGAAACATGTGACGTAAGAACCATGTGACTTAAGAGAAACCATAAGGTGATTGCTTCAACCAGGAAAATACGCAAGATTGGGATATGAAAAACTGCTTTTTAGGCATGTCATGCATAAGAAAACTCCTGAAGAGAGTTAATAAGGTCATGTACACCAATGTATGTGGTAAGGAAGTTAAAAACTCAATAGAATTTTTCTCGCGTTTTGTCTCTTTAGTCAATAAATTACACTTTTCCCTTTTTAGGTAAATACGATTGTTTATGGTTAAGTCAGGGATGGAACAACGAGAAAAACGAAGAGCAGAAAATGGATGCCATCCGTTTCACACGGGGAGCACTGTTGTCTTCAGTTAGCAATGGCACGATTGTTTAGGCATGAATTTCTACATTGAGTAATCTATGTGTTCCTTTACAAAACGTCTTGCCCTTCATTTTATCTAAAGCTGACATGTGACATGCTGTGCAAAACTGCCCTTTGCAGAGATTTATTAATTTGTATGATCACGTGATAATTGTTTTATTAGGATTTTAACTACGTAATCACAAAAGTATGGTGGTAATAAGACCTATAAACATATTAACTATCAAATACAAATACAAAAAAATACTCGCCCATTTATCAGGATTTGTGGATATAAAATAAATGTTTTATTTTGGGAGAAGCAGTTCATATTAAAAAGAAAAAGACTTTTTATTTTCCTACGTGATGATGTATGATTTTTTGAACAATATTTTTTCCTCTTTGCTCTTAAAATATTTCAGCAAAGATTTTGGCTCCAAACTGTTTTTCCAGGAACCAAATGTTTTTTTCCAGGATCCGGATGTTATTTTCCTTTCCTGTTGGAAAAGAAAATAACATTTGGAGCCGGTTGTTCATACACAAACAGCAATGGGTTTTGAACCTTTTCAGTCCATTGATACCTTCAATAATACGCAAAGAAACAAAATAGCTCCCTTTAATATATATTTTGTTACTAAAGCGTAAAATCTATAGTTTATAAATCAGGTATATTATTTATAAAAGCAGTTTTTTTTTTATTTTTATCGAATAATAAAAATGTGTTAAGTTTTGTAAGTTTTTATTATAAATATAGTTAAATCTTTATATGATGTTCATAAAATAGCAATCTTTTCAGTTCGAGGTCCCAAACTGAGACCATGAACAAAATACTGAATAATCCCTCAAACCGCTAAACCATCGAAATACTGACCATAGCCTCAAATAACCGCCTAAACTAAGCCCAAAATTGGGAAATCATAGGCCTTAGACTTTGATACGAAAAATGCATCAATGACCAAGGCCTAACGTTGCGAAACATACGAAATTTCGCCAGGGAAAAATAGCATTAGACAATACTGCTCACTGGTAGATTTTACATACGTATATACTTCAGAAATACGCCACTTCCAAGCAGCGAAATTTTTTTGTTAGACGAAAATTTAATTATTTTTCTACATTATTTTATAAATCGGAAAGGCATTTTAATGAAATTATCTGAACCAAAATTTATTTGATTTGCTGAATATATATATATAAACATATGTTACCGGCAAAGTATGAAATCCGGCATTGTATATAATGCCTAAAACTAGCCGGCAATGTTTGAAATGATTTATATTTCACACATTTCCTAGGCATTCTATAGAATGCCAAATGAGAAATCGGCAAAGTATGAAATACATCTCCGATTCGTTTCGAATATCACGTGGCAAGGCAGATGACTTTTAACGCACGCCTCAGGCTCAGAATTTGTCAGTTGCACTTTGTGGTTTGTTCGGGAGTGTCAAAATATGCAATTTTACTTAAATTTGTTCAACAAAAAATTAGTTTTTAACTGTGCTGCATGAAAATGGAGGAGCAAGCTGTAGTGTTGGAGAAGAAGTCATGGTCTATAGACATGAAACAACGATTTGACGATGAACTGTCCAAAATTTAAGTTAATGTTGCAAAAACAGTTCTTTCTTAACCGAAACTAGTTACCAGAAGTTAATAAATGATGTACAAAAAGCCAAAATGACTACTAAGAAAGAAGCCAGGGACTAGTGGTTGCTGAATCGCTATAATATGATGATTGTGGAAAACAAAAGTAAACTCATTTATCCTGTTAAAGAAGGCGTCAGTACTATACAGTATTACGTAACGGACTCTGAGTTATTTCTCGTACTTCATGAAGCTCATTTGGCTATTGGACACGGAGGACGTGGTAGAATGTTGAAAGAACTTTCAACCAAATAAAAAAAGGTTACATGTCATGATATTGAACTGTACTTCCACCTTTGTGAACCTTGGCAGAAAAAACAGAAAGTTATTAAAAAGGGCATTGTTGTGAAACCTATGATTTTTTCCGAATTTAATTCCCGTTGTCAGGTAGATCTTATTGACTTACAGTCTCAGCCAGAGAGAGAATACAAATTTATTATGGTGTACCAAGATCATCTCACAAAATTTGTGATTCTCAAGTCTCTAACGTCAAAAAGAGCTGAAAAAGTAGCCTACAACCCAGTGGACATATTTTCGTTGCTTGGAACGCTATCTTTATTACAGTCTGACAATGGTAGGGAATTTGCGAATAATGTGGTGACCAGCTTGAAGGAGTTTTGTCCAGCACTCAAGATCGGCCATGGGAAGCCTCGACATTCACAAAGCCAGGGTAGTGTCGAAAAAGCTAATCAAGATATCGATAATATGCTCTGTACTTGGTTGCAGGACAACAAATCTGACCGCTGGAGTGAAGAACTGCGTTTCGTTCAATTTATGAAAAATAGAGCTTATCATTCTGGGATCAAAAGAACACCATGCGAAACTCTTTTTGTCTGAAAACCTAAAGTAGGGTTTACAACATCTTTTCTACTTTAAGATGTTTTAAAAGACATAAATGCAAAGGAGCAGCTAGCAAAAGTAATAGAAAGCGTCCAAACAATGGGAAAAGGTGAAACTAATCAGATTATACAAGAAAAAGAGCCTGTTTAAAAAACATGGATGAGATTATAGTCGATAGTGGATTAAACCAACATGAAGACATGCTTACCGAAGAGGTTTCCGTTTCTGATACCTATTGTGTGTGTTTAAAAGAAACGAGTGATGCACTTGCATGCAAAAAGTGTCGTCAAAAAACTCATACCTTCTGTGGCCATGCTAGTAAAGATGATGAAATGGATATTTTGTGCACCCTTTGTCTCAAAACTGAAAATGATATTGAAGATAAAATAAATTCTAAAATCAATCTGGAAATACAAGCCAAAAAAAATGGAAATGACTTCGGAAAAAAATGTCCCACTGCTTCTTTGGGAACTACTGTGCGAGTTCCTATTCCTGACGTTGACAAGGTGCGAGGTGATTCGCGCAATATATTGGCAGTTGTAATGAGTGTGACAGAGGATGGTTTCTACCGACTTGGAACTTCTGATGGAATTTTAAAACAAGTATATACGAGATCACAATTCACTTTATGCCCTAAGAACTTGCTTAGAATTGAAGATATTCCTGACCACAAAATTCCTCTCCGGTCAGTTGCAATAGCTCAGTCCAGTGGAAGCGGCCAAGGATTCGTCAAATGTATGTGTAAAACAAAGTGCCAAAATATGAAATGTCTTTGAGTGAAAAATGTAATGAAATGTAATTCAAAATGTCATTCAAGCCTACCATGTTGCAACAAGTAGGTTAATTTTACTTTCTTATTTTTTATATGAAAATTTTCTTTCCCTTAATAAGAAAGGCATAAATTTTGTTTTGTACAACTTTCATTTTTCTTTACGTATTTTGAATAAAATTTTTTTATGGCATTCTCATTATTTTTTAAAAATAACATTTGTATTTTTGAGGAATACACGTCATTTATATAATATCCTTATCAGAACCATTTTTCATACTTTGCCTAAATAGCATTTGTCATTCTATAGAATGCCTAGGTATTATATACAATGCCTAGGGAAAGTGTGTAATAATTCTCATATTTCATACTTTGCCTAAAAACGTCCGGCATTCTATACAATGCCGGTGTTTCATACTTTGCCGGTAACATATGTTTATATATATACATACACACACACACACACACACACACACACATATATATATATATATATATATTTGAGAATTTTGAATCTTTTATAGTTTTAATTAAGAGAATAAATAAGCATTGGACGTTTCTTTTAGAGGGGGAGGTATGAGAAGGTACACATAGAAACTATACTGGGAAATTTCATCATAAATTCATTGAAGGGGAAAGAGAAAGGGAACAAACTGGTAGATACTGTGCATCAGCTGTATGTCAGAGAAATGCATTCTTTATTTCCTTTACCCTTTAGTCTGGGACATTCTTTCTATTCCTGCATTTCTCAACGTTTCAGTCTAGACCGAAAGCAATGAGACAGAGCTCTCGTTGCATCAAATTAAAACTACCGTATTAATTTAATCTCGACAGGCGCGTTTTCTCCTTTCTTTTTTAACTTCTTGTATTTCTCGATATAGACTGATCCTTTGATGACTCAAATAATCATATCCTCTACTCATCTGACTGCTAGCGTGAAGTAATTAGATCATTTCTTACATCGCAAAAAACAAAGACAGCAAAAAATACTGCTTTCGGGAATAATTTTTAAAAGCAACAGTTACAATATCATATAGTAAACTAAATATCCTATATTAAGGATTTTCATGACAATGTTGCTTGTCTTTGGATTTTTCTTCGGCTGAATAGGTTTTTTTTTTTAGTTTTATCTATAAATGGAATGTGACACGCTGATTTTTGTAATATGAAATGGCGTTACAGAGATGTAAAAACTGAACAACAGATTTTTATAAACATAAAAGTAAAATTGTGTAAAGTGTATAAAGTGTCATCTAAAGGAAACTAATTTTTTAAAAACAATTTATATATATATATATATATATATTTAAAATAATTTTTATATACTTTTTATTTAATTAGTTTTTAAAAAAAATTTACGTTTGTATAAAGTGTCATTTTTTAAAAAAACATAATAAACTTTGGCTTAGTTAGATTCTCAATTCAGCTATTTTATTTAGCCGTTTAATTCATTCTTTATTCTATTTTCTTTTGGGATTTTTCTTCAATGGAGTATAATTTTTCGAAGTGTATTTAGTGGAACTTTAAGATATTTAGCCTATAGTAAATATTTTCTCTGTTTTATTCGGGCCATGTCTGGTATTCCTACTTTTTTCTGATGTTTTGATTTTTTTTAAAGTAAATCTGTGGGAAAGCCAGAATACCTCTCACCAAACAAGAAATTTAAAAATAGTCCTCGATATTTCGCAGAATTTGGCTAGCAGGATCCGTTTTGGGGAGGCAATGTTACAATAAGGTAAGATACGTAGGGTCAGAACTCATAATATACACCCGTATAGAGAGAAAAGGTGGCCAGAAATTGAATAAAACAGAAGAGCAACAAACGAGGACAATGCAAGTAGTTAACAATCTAAGAGCGTTTGGGCAGGATAAATCTTACGCCAAGCTTCCGGGGGTGACTTTGGGCCTGTTAACATAGAATCCGTCAGCGTCAGCATTAAAGATTTCATTAGCGCTGATTGGTTAAATATAGGTCAATGAATAGTATATGACTGGTTAAAAAATTTTACGATGACGCTGACGGATTCTATGTGAATAGGCCCTTTCTGTTACTTGCCTCTGAGCACGCAAACCGTGCAAAAATTAAAATTACGATGGCTATGAAGAGGTTACTTTGTGACAAACAAGTTCAACAGAAGTTTCGGAATGACTGGAGACAGATAAATACCATAATCTCATAATAAACTACAAATAAAATCAAATGTATGTATAGAAAAGAGTTATACTGCAAAGGGGATTCTCTGCGACAAGACCAGTTCAGAAAAATCCTTAAAACCAGACTTGTATTACAATTAAGTAACTATCCCTGACAGTAAACAAGAATGGGCACCAATGCCAAAAAGCCTGATCACCGAATTTTTTTCCTTTTTCTTTTTTTTATATTATATTTTTCTTTGGTC
This sequence comes from Dolomedes plantarius, assembly GCA_907164885.2. Classification (NCBI taxonomy): domain Eukaryota; kingdom Metazoa; phylum Arthropoda; class Arachnida; order Araneae; family Dolomedidae; genus Dolomedes; species Dolomedes plantarius. The sequence continues at coordinate 89,950,648 of OU015496.1, read as the reverse complement.
AAATCCCAGGTCCATTCTCTTTGGCCCACTTATAAATCCTTATGAAAATCGTGTGCAACACTAAGAAATAAATGGGAAGAACGATCATCACCAGTGTTGATTTCCCAGTTGACTTTCAATTTAGCATGGGCACGTTGAATTCTCATGAACAAAACAACCGTAACAAAATTATGATAGTGAACAAAGGATAACATATATTTTAAAAGGGCCAAACAGACCACTAATTAAAATTTTCTAGAAAAACTGTGACTTCGTTCTAAATTCCTTCTTTGACATCAATAATTTGTGTACCCGTGTGTTCATATTGTTATAAACTGAAGCTCTTAGATATCATCATGCGTTTGATTGCCCACTGTCATATATTTAAGCTGAAATTTTGATCAGATACTTCTAGAAATATTCTTTTCTAGTTTAGAGTTTTCTGAAACTGCTTTTGTAGAAGCTAATAAATTTTATAGAAATTTGAAAGCTGATATTGGAGAGGGAAATTATAAATTATTCGCCTTTCTACATCATCTCGAAGAACTGTGGAATGATTGGATCGAAACTGTACAGTAGCCAAGTATAGAAGTTTTAGCATCGATCTTTTGTAAACTGACAACGAAACAGAAATAAACGCATTGCGTGGCATGTTTTGGCGAGATTAGGAAACAATGAGCAATAAGTCAGCCAGGATATTTAAGACCAGTAAAACTGTTAATATATCAGTCATGAAAAAAAGATATAGATTTAAAAAAATGAATAAAATCTCAAAATTCCTCAAAATCGATCAAAAAACATGCTTCTACTCCATTCTAATAAATTTATATTTAAGCAATGATCAAGGTTAGTCTTCTATTTGTAAACTTTATAATAGCGACATGATAGTGATTTTTGAATTTATACACGATTTATTGCACATTGGAATGTACAATAAATCGTGTATAAATTCAAAAATCACTATCATGCAGCTATACGTCTTTTTAGGCAGAGAAAATGGAAATTTACTGTTTTCTGTCATATTTGAAGAGAAGTGATTCAAACAGCTGTGAAAGTACACATGGTCTATATCTGAATTGCTTTGCTGGTAAAATATTTTTGTATTTCATGACATTTTAGTGAATAATATCGTTCACGAACAAAACAAAATTAAAACTATTTATTAATGTCTATACATATTCAATTAGATTATTAAAATTGTTGTAAATCCCCATCAAGATTATTTGAGAAATAATATATTTATAAATACAGTACGATAATATAGTACGATGCAAATTAATACGGAATAATAGATATCGCGTGGTAATAGATATATCTAAAGAGCTTCAGAAATCTGAAATACTCTTGATTTCAAATCTACTCTATTACAGAGGTTCATTTGACCGTTTTCATATGTTGTAATTCTGTTCAGTTTCAACTAAAGCCCTGAGAACAGTAAGCTCAGTTAACTGATTTTTTTGGATGTTCTTATTAAGAATTCAGATTTTCCTGAACATTTTCTCGATTGCTCTCATCTAAATCTTCTGAATTAGCCTCTTCAGAATACTGAACTATAGTTTCGACGATAGGGTGTATTATTGACTCTCGTAGAGACATCATGATTTTAGAGTTCACTTTGTTCGCCCATTCTTGCGCTTCTTGCAAGCAATTAAAATCCTCAGTTGAATTTCCCTCTGCTGTTAACTCTTCAATCTTTTCCGGACTAAGCGCAGTAACTATTCTGTAGAAACAGTCCAAAGTTTTCGTATAGTTGCCAACAATATGATATAATTCACCTAGCTGGTGATAAGCTCTAGTTTGGGGTATAGTCAAGTTGGATTCGTTAGCAAGTTCTAATTCTTTGAACAGATGTTGAAATGCTAGAGAATGATTTCCTCCCTGCTTGTACGCAAGACTCAGTAAATGGTACGCATCGCATTCAAATTTTTTTTTCTCAACCTCGTATTGTTTAGGGAGATATTCTATTATGTTTAGCATCCTTCCAACTTCAGCGATGGAATCATCAATCCTTCCTTTCTTCCGTTCACTTTCGGCCCGGTATTTTGCCGCATTACATATCTTTAGTTGCTTTTCGGCGTCTGGCACTTTCTTAACATCCCTCCTGACAATTTTTAATTTCTTCATTCGAGAGTGCAAAGGAGTTACCATGCTCCAAAATCTTTCGCAATCATTGACATAATCTACACCTTCTTTACAGAAACCGTGAATCGAGGTTAAATTTTTATCCGCCATGAGTTCCTCCAGAAATTTCTTGTCCGCCCTAAAACAGTCTTGGGTACTTCTTCTACCCTTCAGTCTATTTTCAAATTTCTTATCGTCTCTCTGCGCTTTTGAAATGCTTGCAACATCTGCATTTTTCATTTTCAGTCCACGAGACGGATGCAGTGAGTTGTCCAAAGCATTTTCGCATAGCTGCTGGCCTAGCCGAAACGCGTTATTCACGGGTTTCTTTTTTCTTCCTTCTAGGTAAGTTAAACATCCCTCTTCAAAATCACCCATCAGGTATTGAGCTTGTCCTTTCAAGTCAATGGCTTCAACACTATCCGGGCACAAATTCAAAACTTTGTTAGCATCTTCTATAGCTTCTTTGTAATTTCGAAGAGCTATGAGACATTTTGATCGTTTAAGAAGTGATTTCGAGTTCGTTGGGTCACTGTCCACAGCGTTATTCAGAAACTCGAGAGCTTTGCCGTACTGGCGGAGGTTGAAATACTTAACTCCCTCCGAATAATACATAGAAAGAGGGAACTTAGGTGCCCTTTCCGTCTTCATTAATGACTCGATGAATTCATCCAGATCCATACTTTTAGCAAATCGAGAACCCCTAAGAAGAAAAATTTATGAACATTTTGAAAATTTTTTACGCCATAAGTATAAGCCAAAATGCTTTATTTAATGACATTTTTCTAACCCTATGCAATATATGGTACACATTTAAACATTCTTTTGGAATAGGGTGTACCTTCACGCGTAAGCTCGCTGGCATTGCCTTAGGATTGCAAAAATCCAAGTCAGGGATTACGAAGGTAAAAGAAAAGTAGATAACTTGATTTGGCGCACTTATCGCATATTTTTGTAAATAAAACTTTAAAATTAGGAGCCTTTTATTCTACAATCAAGTACACATTTGTACCTTGAGATGCAATCTTTAAAGAATAATACCGAACAGTACTTGCTCCCAAAATATAGTGTAACTTTTAAATTTATAATAGGGTCCGAACAAGTTATCCGAACAAGGTCATAACATAAGACATTTATTTAATAACGAAAATGTGACACTGAAATTTCCGGTAACTTCATTGTTTCTTCCGGTAAATTCATTGTTTTCTAGTAAGTTTATAGCTAATTGAATTAATAGTTTGAAACAGAGATATTGGTCTTGTTTTTTATGGGTTTAAAAAATCAGATTTCAGAATTAGCACAATACTTACATCCTAGTTTTGAAAACATGCCTGTCATTTATTGAATTGTGTGTGTAAATACTTTATTGTGCTAAGCAATGAATAATGAATTCTGTAGCAAGCTGAGTAATATTTACTACTTTATATTAAAGTCTTGTACCCAGATATAATTTTTTTAAGCACGTGATACCAATTTTATCTCCAAGGAGCTGATAATACGTATAGCAGATTGCATTTTTGCCGTGTTTATCTGATGAGAATATGCACAAAATATCCAGGAAAATGCAAATTTTGCAACAAATTTTTTCTCCTGTAAAACAGAAGCTGAACTTTTACTTTCCACAATCTCCACGCACATCTTTAGTCCCCTGCTTTGACTCGGGAAACAAATATGAAAATTTTGATATCTAGGGTCTCCGGCCTTCAGGGGAATTTTTTTTTAAGGTGATAGGAATTAAAGGACTTGAAAAATGCTTATTTGGGTGTACTACAGCACTCAAAATTTCCCTTCAGATTAGATTGTCAGGGTTGATAGCATCAAGGTATGAATTACCTCTGTTCAGAAATGCCATTTTACAAATAATTTAGCGTATATAGCTGCGTAAGCTTGGCGGCTTTTTTGAAATGCCGCCAATGGTACCCTATTCTGTATTTGCACCGATTTCTAGTCTGTATTAAAATTTTCCAAGTCTCGGTTAGATTTTGATAAACTTTCTACATCAGGGGTGTCAAACCCGCGGCCCGCGATGAACATTTTTGCGGCCCGGCCAATATATTGGCACACAACAATATATAATAAAATAACTGAAGCAGAATTATAATAAGATAGGAAGAATTTGCTAAATGTTTTTTTAATGATACTCTTTTTTTGTTATTACTAAACAAAATGCATATATTTATTTTGAATATACTGTAATTCGGTAAATAAACCTACGTTTCTATTAATATTGATTTTTTTTGCGGCCCACCTATAGTTAAACCTTGTTTGTTTGGCCCAAGGTAGCCTTTGAGTTTGACACCCCTGTTCTACACGAATTGCACTTACAAAGGCAAGGTTAAGACCGATTAAAATCCTTTATTATTTCTTGTGATGCTTTATATGTGCATAACAGAACCAAGGATAAGTTCAACGCTGATAAGCAATCCTATAAGTAACATCTATTTACTCCTGTTGTACGTTATTTTACACCCTCTTCCCTGTACGCCATATTTTTTGATCTCCCGTCAGAGCAACCTCCCACTTGCACGAATTCTTTGACATATGTGACTATCTATGACCTACTATGAACAATGAAATTTTATGACCTCTCAAAATTCGGTACTTTGCCATTATACCGACCCATCACCAACGTTATCGCCAACGTCGCCAATTAAATAAAATGAATACAAGAAAATACATTTTTCACACCAGATTTCCACTTTTGCGACCTACAGTTTAAAGTTGAAGTGAAAAAAACCCAACGAAATAGAAGGGGAAAAAAAGTAAATGTTAACTTTGTTTTTTCAAACTGTATTTCTACTTTCGTTGGTATATAAAGGGTGTCCGGGCTAAAAGTATCCAAAAGTAATGACTTATTTTTATGGAACTACCCATTAGAATTTTAAAAAATATATTTAAATAGAAAGAACATCTCACCAAGTTTGAATATCAGTCATAGATTTCGATCATGGTATCATAGATTTCGATGTGTGCACCTTTTGTAGCACGACAAACGTCTAAATGGTAATCTAGTTCTCTCCAAGTGTTTCGTAGCATATCAGGAGTTATTACACGAATTGATTGAATGATACGCTTCTTCAACTCATCTACAGTTTCAATTTTTTTGTTTATACACAACGGATTTAATGAATCCCGAAGCAAAATGTCTAATAACTCCTGATATGCTACGAAACACTTGGAGAGAACTGGATTACCATTTAGACATTAGTCGTGCTACAAAAGGTGCACACATCGAAATCTATGATACTATGATAGAAATCTATGATTGATATTAAAACTTGGTGAGATGATCTTACTATTTAAATAATTTTTAAAATTCTAATGGCTAGTTCCGTAAAAATAAGCCATAACTTTTGGATATCTTTAGTCCGGACACCCTGCATATCGGTGTTCTTTTTATGCGGGAATTTCGTTTATATGAAGAAGTGGACAAAATAACTGTATTACAATTTATGTAAAAGAAGGACAGAGATATACAGAAGGTCGTTTGCACTTTATGGAAACGATTTTGTAATTTATTTTTGGCGTTTGCATTTTGAGATAAAAAATTTGGCAACTTCAAAATAATCGTCTGCTACTGTTTTGTTTTGATTGGAATGTAAAGTGAAATATTTATTTTGAAAAAGGATCCTAAAATGGATTGATGACTCGAAGGTTACGTAACTGCGCTTTCCGAGGAGAAATATTCGTATCAAGAAATTATAAAGCGGTGTAAAAATAACGGTGATGGCATTTAAAAAAAAAGATATTTATAAAGTATTAAATTTGAAAGGGAAAAAACGTCTAACTGAAAGTAAAAAGGAAAACATGACCGCGAAACCTCATCCTAAGACTGTTCGAACGCGGGCAAATATCAAGAAAGGGAAGTCTCTGATCCTAAAAGAAAATTCGCCGACTCAAACATCAATTGCATCATATATAGGTATGTCTTCTGGCACTGTAAGTTAAATAATTCATAAAGATTTAAGTTAAGAAGGGTGTTTAAATCTAAGTTCAACTGCTTTGGCCAAAGCATATTGCTGAAAGAAAAACAAATTGTAGAAAATATTTAAAACACCTCGCTGCTGAAAAATGGAAATTTGTGGTAACACTCGATGAGGCATGGGTATATATAAGTGACTGCAATAAAAAAGATCAATTTTCTATTGGTCAACTGACGCGAAAGACCGTACGAAATGGCTTCGTCAGTGTACTGAAAAGATCCCAAACGGATTCCCGATAGTTGCAAGTTTTTGTTACAACGGCAAATTAAAAATCATAAAAGTTTCAAGTAAAGCCAAAATTAATTCACTCTACTATCAGCAGAATGTTTTAGAACCAATTTTCGAAGAAGAAATTCCAGCCTGATATGGAAAGGACATTGATAAAATTCAGCTTCATATGGACAAAGCCTCTCGTCACACATCTAAATCAACTGCCGCTTATTTAGCAAAGAAAGAATTAGAAACAGGATTAAAGTGTATCACATTTAATGAAAAACCTGCAAAATCACTAGACGCTTCTCCAATGGACTATTGCGCTTTCAGTTTATTAGAAAGAGGCTTAGGAAAACAGCATCTAAGAACACTGAACGGATTTCGGAAAACGGTGCAAGAGGAATGGGGTAAAATTGACATGACAGTACTAAGAAAAAGTTTACTTTTATGGAAAAATTCGAGCTAGAGCTATTGTCAAGAACCATGGCTATCAGATGGAAGCAAATCGCCGCGAAAAATACGGCGTTTATAAATAAAACTTAACTATCAAAATCGTTTCCATAAAGTTCGAACGAACTTCTGTATTGGGAAATTAATGTTTAAATAATCTTTAAATTTCATTTTCCTGTAGAAATAAAATGATTTTGCTATTAACGCCGTGGCGCGGTGATTGCGTCTGCGATTTGTAAGATGTTCCAGAGTTCAAACCCTGATCTCTGCAAATATATGAGATCGGATTTTCTTCGCCAAGAGGTTGGCGACAAGTGGGTATAAAGGGAAAGTACCCAAATGATATTAGCTACTCGAGAAGTTTAATGAATAAAATGATACATTCCCATCACATCGACTTACAGCCAACATCTTGGCGAGGAAAAGCCGATCTCATATGCCTGCAGAGACCGGGGTTTGTTCTCTGGAACATCTACTTACAAATCGCAGACGCAATCATCGTACCACGGCGTTACTAACAAAACAACTCTGTGTATGTAAGAAGTGGGCAGAAATGTACTTGAAAATGAAATTTAAGGATTATTTAAAGATTTATTTTCCGATGTTGCTCTGTCCTTTTCTTACATACACTTAAATAGAGAGTTGTTTTGCCCACTTCTTACATTCACTGCTTCATGTAAACAAAATTTTCGCATGCAAAGAATAACGATATAAATGCCACCGAACGTAGAAATGTATTTCGCCAAAAAATAATATGCGATGTGAAAAGTCAGATTTTTAACGTAGGATTACGGTCCTCAGTAATGGTCCTGCGGAGAGAAAAAAAATTGCTCAGCGTCGCGAGTTATATTTTTGGCAGCGCGCCAAACCCAGTAGCAGTAAACAGTTACACAGAAAAGTACCAAAATGCGTCAGAAAGAAAAGAAAAGAAAAGAGGTAATCAACAATAAGTAATCCTACGTTAATAACCCGCGGTAGTTTCGTTAGAAGAGACTACCTGAAATCATTTTTTCTATTCCTTTTTTTTTTTAAAACTTTAACTTCAAAATGTAGCTCCCTAAAGGGATATGTGGTGTAAAAAGGGAGTATTTCCATGTACAGTCGAACCCCGTTATAACGAACTTCAAGGGACCAAAGGTTTTGTTCGCTATATCCGGTGGTTCGTTATATCTGAACCGTTAAGAAAAATGTTAGAGTTCACAAAATTACTCATTAGATGCTACATGTATTCAATAATGATGAATTAAAAAAAATGATAAAACCTATTCAAAATTATAATCAATGAACTAACTTAACTAAAATCGATTACATTAAACTGACACAATACTTAACTAAAAATGAAAAAATTAACTAAAATTAACTAAAAATGAAGACAAATCGAAATAAATTAATTTTACCTTTAATTGTTGTTCACTGTTTTGATACAGAAATAATCGGTAATCTTCTGCTGACGTGAATTTCTTTGTCCAATGCATCAAATGATTCCAACAATCTTACTTTCACTGTTTGTGTAGACAAAAACTTATTAATTACACTAATCGCTGCTGTAGCATCTGAGATGGTGAGGATTTCGTCATTTATGTGCTCCTCTTCATCGGCATCTGATGCAGTATCTTCGATTTCAGAATGATTCATTTTAATTTCTTCCAAATTATCTTCATCAGTCGGATTTTCACATGTAATGACTTCATCATCACATGTTTCGAACAATTGCATGTCACAATGTAAGAATGATGAAATTTTGTGCTTTTCTATCCACATCGTGATACGTAAATCTTCATTATCTTCTTCTTCATTCTTTGCTTCTTCAACATTCGTTGTATCTTCAATATTCTTAAAAAGTTTTTTAAAAAAATCAGTAATCGACTGAAAAAAGGGTTCGTTATAGCCGATTCTTAAGATTTCTAAGTTCGCTATAAAAGGATAAATTAGCATTAAATACAATAGGAAAACGGCGGGACCAAAATTTTCGTTCGTTATAACCGTGAGTTCGTTATATACGGGGTTCGCTATAACGGGGTTCGACTGTGTTCCTTTCATTTAATTGGCGATTTTTTGCGTAACGTTGGCGACAGGTCGGTATAATGGGAAAGTACCAATAATACTATAAAACATTCCTTAAGCGTTAGTAATTATAAAAGTATTTGTAATATCATCCATTTGCAAAACAGTGACCTCTCTCTTATATGCCTATTCAAGGTACCGACAACCCCCCCCCCCCAAAAAAAAAAAGACCTTTAAATAAGCACATTGCTTAATAAATGGAAAATAAGATACATGGAAAACATTTTAATAGAAACTGAAACAAGTTGAGTAATGTACATGCTCCAAAAGCTTTGTGAAAATTAATCCTTAACTTTCATAATAACATCCATTTAAAAAGAAAGTGTCAAATTTGTGCTCTCACCCATGCAAATCCCCTAAACTAGCACCACTTATTAATGTAAGAAAGATACGTAAAATAATAATCAATCCGTAAAGTTGCGTCAACTCCACTTAAATTGAGCAGGAATCCGTACATGAGACGCTTGCCTCGGCTGACAGTATTGACTATAGAGAGCCAAAGTGTGTAGGAAAGTGTATAGACAGCAAATAAAGGGGTGAGACAGGTTGCATCTCTCTAGAAAGGAATTCATTCAAAAGATTGAATGCTCACAGGGGAGGAAAACTGAAGCCAACCGAATTCATGATGGCACCAGTTTCCTAGCTGAAAACCAAAAAAGGAAAAAAAACACACCACAATTTAAAGAACACTTATAACTTTTTAAGAGATTAAAATCAGCCATTTAAAAGATGAAACAATCAAGATGACACATCAGGACGCTCTCTGCTTTATTGGATAGTTCCTACTGGTAAAAGTCACGTTATGATATTTGTCTCAGCTGATCGAGGCGTTGTTCACAGTATGGGTGTGACTCTCCTGTAACCCATGATTACTCTAGACATTTTTGGAACATATTCATATCTAGATAAAAATTCCATAATGGGGCAAAAGTCAGTTTAGCAAGACTATTTATTTTTCAGGGCTATTTTGACCTGCGTGGTATTTACCATCAGTTAAGTAAACCTAACTGTCGATCATGTGACGGTTTACGGCATTCACTTTTATATGGCTGAATTTAATCCCTTAAACGAGTGGTAAATGCTTTATTTGTTATATTTTCTGTTAATATGTTATTTTGTTTTTAATGTCTTATGCTAAGAAAATACCACTGTATTGGATTTTACAACGTTTTAAATACAATTTTTAAGAAATGTCGCCAAGAAAGAAAAAAAAGGCTCCAAATTACTTTATTCCGGAATTTTAATCGAAATGGTACCAAAATAAAGCACTATCAACTGGGGTTTTTATAATATATTTTAAGTAGTACTAGCATTTGGGTGAGTTACGTTTTGGATTAAATTTTTGAGTTTGAATATATTTTGTCGGCAACTACAATAATTCGAAGAAAAAATAGTAGACTTACTATTTCAACTAAGAAATCAACTGTCACAATTGTAAGAATAATTCCTTAAAAACCACCTACGTTCATATAAATAAAAGGTTTTAAAATAAACGTGTTTACGATGCCACCATAATTTAACTCACTTTCAACATGTGTTATTGCCAAAAAATTCCTAAGCTGCTTAATTTTTTAATTATATTAATAAACTCTATTTATTATATGTATTGTTTTGTTCTCCGATGACGTCATTATTGGTGTGTTAATGACAGCAATAATCTTTAAATTCAAAGTTTCATTGAGTTAATTTAGGAAAAGAGCAAGTTAGAAATTGGTTACACTATAAAGAAACCATTTTTTTGCGGACGATATTCTCTAACGGCCTTTTTCACACTGACTCCGGAGCGTTACGTTGGGTCAGCGTTAAAAATCTTAACCAATCACAGAGCTCAAATCATTGATCACGTGATATGTCAGACCAATCACAGGTCATGTAAACAATCTTGGAGCTGATATAGTAAAGTAACGCGATGCTTCGGATGCAATGTGAATAGCCCTTTAGTATATTGGTGGTTTCCACTCTTAATCTTTTAGAAGAGCATAATCTAAACCCAATTTAAAATATCATCATTTCATAATTTTTAAATTAATAATTACAAGATTAAAAAGAACTTTTTATATACCATGTTTTTAAATTATCTGTTGAATCATATAAACTTGACAATTCTATGTATTAATAAATATTTTTTTAAAATTTTTTTGATGAATTATCCCATCAACTTGAAAAAATATGATCAAATGCATAATAAAGAGGTATCAAATGCGTAAGCACGAGAAATTCGTTTAGCACGAGAATTGGAAGTTAACTTGCGTTTAACTTTTCGTTCCCGTCCCGGTCGATAGATGGCTGCACCATTCTACAAAACAAAATTAACTGAAAATGAATTCAATCTGTTTAAAGATGGCTAAAAGTATTAAAATAATGCACTGTCATCGTGTTCTGAGCTATTCTAAAAGTTTCAAATGTCTAGCTAGTCGGAAAGTTAGTTAAAAATCGATTGCAAGATTTGTACTGGACAAACACACAAACAAACAAACAAGAAAGCGAGTTAATAAAAACATGGTAATAAAAAATGATGAAAGTTTGTTCCGTAACTTTCTCATCATTTATTTATAGCTTTACGAGACATAAAATACGAGACATTGTTTGTTTTTCAACTCATTTCATAACCACACCTTATAAAAGAAATAATATCCATTATCAGATGAAAAGAAAGTTGTAGGCTAGAAAAAAATTTATATTTGTGAAAACATCTAATAATGTCGCTAATGATAAGAAAATTTTTCAATCAAGCTTACATCATTCGAAGATGCTCTGTACTGTATGCACTTTCGTTTGCATAAAAATTAAATTCGATTTCTTGAAGGAATAATTATTTCAATGGAAAATCTTCTATAGTCCCTTTGAAAATATATACATATGTATATAAATTAAAGTATTTTCTTCTTTATAGAAGAATCAATAAGGTGGTATACATGTTGTACTGAATAAAAACTAATATTTGCTGTTCAGTCGTGATGAGAATTTCAAGGCAGGGTAATTAAATTGGTTTCAAAAGTGTATGGCATCGGAGGATGTACGTTTTTGTAAGCTTGTTTTTACTCATTTCGGTAGGGAATAAACGGGAAACGTTTTTTAAGGCAATCGATAGTAAGGAACACTCTTCGTAAACTCCAGATTTACAGCTAAGGTCTGTAGCAGATAAATAAAGTTTATTTTTTTATGTTCATCAATACATGTAAAAAAACACTTAAGAATATTTGCTGCATGTCAAAAACACTTGTTATCCTTTCTGGTTTCATCGACCTCTTTCGAGGTCGATGTTACATTACCGAGTCAACACCGTTTTTCTGAAAACAAACGTTTTACTGCAAAGGAAAAGAATCTTCTCTTTTCCCCTTATCAACCAATGGCAGCAGTGAAATTTCAACTTTGATTGAATCCGCATTCTAAATGCTAAATAATCTACAAATAAAATATGACTAAAAATGCATGTAATTTTATAGTTTTGCAATGATTTTTGACACAGCATACTTTTCAAGAAAATATGACATAAACGAGCATCATATCGACTAAAAAAACCTACAACCATCTCTGTGTATTATAATATGATTTCGGATTTTTTTTTTCAAACATTGTCCAGTTTTCAAGGAAAAATCCAATCTGTTTCGCCTCCACAAATTAAGGAATGATCATATTTACAAAAATTATTTGCTTCATGGAAAAATGTCAGCAACTATGAGGTCGTACCCGAGCAAACATAGCATGAAAGGTTTTAACTTTTGGGGTGAATATCAAAAGGCTTTGGGAATTTCCCGGAAGCTATAGACAATATTTACACAACATTTACTTGAATACGGTGCGCATTGAAGATGCAATTTTTTTTCTCGTTGAATAAATAATTAGTTTTGTTTATTTTATAACTGTGAATACTTTATATCGGTACCTAAAATCATTAGGCAAAGCTACTAGCCTTACGCTTGCATGAAAGATTTTTTGTAAAGCTGCTATTCTAGAATGTTGAAAGGTATGTCTGTAAATAAGTAGTTTTAAAGAAATTACGGTTTTTACTAATAAAATTTACATCTGTAGACTTACAAAAAAATCCAGCAGAAAAATTATTTATATGAATGCGATGGTAGTCTAATTGGCAGGCGTGATTCAGACTTTTGGCTTTTTAAGGAGTATAAAAATTCATATTTTGAATGATAATTCATATTTTGACAATTCATATTTTGAGCTAAAAACACTCAAAATTTTGAAAAGTCGGTTATGTGGTACAAGTCACTTTTTCAAAATTTTTGAATTAGATTTGCGAGATGTTTTTAAAAATTTTAATTTTAATGTAGGTTTACGTTCCTCCATAACGGTCCCCCGGAAAGCAAAATTTCAGATGTCCTGCGTCGTCAGTTATAATTTTGGCAGTGTGCTAAACCCAGTCTATATCGCTTGGGAAAGCAGTAAACAATTAATCCGAAAAGTACCAAAACGCGTCAAAATTTTCACACACACACACATACATACACACACACACACACACATATATATATATATATATATACTAGCTGAAAACCCGCACTTCGCTACGGAGTACATTCAAATTAAATACAACGGTCAATGTATGCAATTAATGCAATATATATATATGTGTGTGTGTGTGTGTGTGTGTGTATAATAAAAACGACGATTAATGTATACAATTGATGTAAAAAAAACAAAAATATATTTATAAAAAAATCGTAAGAGACATTTTTATAGATAAAATAATGTAGAAGAAAATATTCAAATTAAATCTAATAGGACACACTAAAGAATATAGAGCAGTTAATATAGTACAGTTTGAGGAACATATCTTTTACTGTATTTTAATATTATTTTGGATAATGCCCAATCGTCTGCCGCATTAGCAAGGGAAAAAATATTTTTTGTCTATTTCATTGTTATGGACGTGACGATAAATTTATTTAAAGTACCAGAAAAAGAAATCACGTGATCAGCACTTCATAAATTAAATTCTGGAATTTAATCTTTAAAAATTCACCAAAAATCAGAAAATGGAGGTAAAGATTCGAAAAAGATTTTATTTTAAAGCAATTTTTATGATCTTTCTCGTGATATAAATTTCATAACCCTCAGATTATTATTTTAAATGAAAACTTTAAAAAAGTTACTAAAAAAGCTTAAAAATTTAATTTTAAAAAATCTTTCTTAGTGCACCCCTACTCTATAAGAAGAATCGCCATGCAAAATTTCAGCCTTTTAGGTCCAGCGGTTTGGTATGCGTTGTATATGTCAGTCAGTGAGTCAGTCACTGAGTCAGTCAGTTACGGAACTGTTATATATATATATATATATATATATATACATACGTGCGTGTATACATAACACATACATACATATATACACACAAAAGAGATAAGCAACGATAAGTAATCCTACGTTAATAACCCGCTGTAGTGTCGTTGGAAGAGATTACCTGAATTTTTTTTTTGATAATCGTGAGTCAAATTTCCTATATATTTTTAGAAAATTTTTTTCCCTCTTCGTGCAGGGAGAAGCCCTGAATTTTCGGAGCTCGGTCAAATTTCATTCTGATTTTGCTTGCCAGTGATTGAAAAAAAATAAATAAAAACAGATTTCCCATGAATTAAATTTCATACTGACTGTGCCCGCATCGCCAAGGAACAATCCCCTAAAGTTTCTGTGAATCAGCCCTTAAATGTGTTTCTAATTACCCTTCATCATCAAAGAGGAACTCGAATTTTGGGTGTTTTGTCAAATAATTATTTTAATATAATTATTCCTGTCATCATTAAAATCCAATCCCAGATTGTTCTGAACTTAGTTTTATTTTGTTGCAGTTTTTAAGGGACAGACCCATATTTTGGGAGGCCCTATCAACTAAAGTTTATTCTAATTTTGCTTATCATCATCGAGAATTAGTCCCAGAATTTTCCCAGAAGATTAAGTAATGCTTGATCTAGAATTAGTAGCTAATTCCAGACACTCCTGTACAATATCAATTGCAGTTGCCTATGAGGGACACTATAAAATTTGTATGCTATAAAAGTGTACTTATTTGTAAATTTATTCGATTAAACTGTATCATTAGCGGTCATCTAATGATATACGTCAAGCTTAAGAACGCATTAGAATAGACAGTCAACAAAACAGTACGCATTATTTCTAATGCATATTTCAACAACACAATTGTGAATGAATGAATATGAAATCAAGGCAAAACAAGTCCTAAAAATTATAAGAAATTATTTACGCATTGCTATACGATTAGTGCGAAATAAGCCTAAAAGATGGCGCTAAATGCATCACTTTTCCAGAGTTTTTTAGTTATCACCTATCGAGTGACGTGAAGGTTGTAATCTTAGGAATGAAAAAAAAAAAGACAACGTGAACTTAGATTGCGACTTCAAAGCCACTACAAAAATAATGTTAGCAACACTGTAAATATTTTGGAAGAGGGTTCAAAGTTTATCGCTTGAATTAAAATGAGGTGAAAAAAAAACGTAAGTAAAGAATGATTCAATGAACTGCGTACATTTTTCTTCGATAACTGATAATCGGAAGAAGAGTTGTAAAATCGCTAACTTTTCAACTCCTGTTATTTCCTATTCTTTGTTGCATTTACATGATTAAGTTTCAGTCATAAACAACTTAAAAACTGATAAATTAATTGGAAAGTTGCAATTTTTTTTTGTCATTAAGTTTTCTAGTTCTCATCTATGGTGTATCACAGTGTTTCTGAACCTGAGATCGATCTATCTGATAGGATCGATACCCTGATCTTTTAGATCGATTTAAGGATCTTTTAGAGACGATTTAAAGAAATGGCGGAAAAGGTCAAATACGCAGCTCTCTTAGAATTACTGTGCTCTGACGTTAACGCTCGCTTCGCCGTTCTCAAGAGGAGAAAATATTATTCAGTTCTTCCATAAACATATTTGGGGAATATTAGTACCCTTTGATAAAAACAATCTGAACTAAGGCACGCGCTCCTGGTATAAGTCGATAACGTTTTCTCTCATAATCTCGTCGACCAAACTAATGATTTCACTTTTATTTGCAATCCACTATTTCCTAGTGACGTAATAACGGGATATTTAATTTTGATTGGCAATTCCATTGCTATAATTAAGAATCAGGTTTGAAAAGACGCGGGGAGAGGAAGAATTTATATCAAAAGCATGGCCTCGTTAGCCTCAAGGGCTGGAAAATGCAGTTATGACTGCTAGATTTTCTATTGATAGCTAATACAGAAGCACTGTGTAAGACCCAGGAATTCAGTAAGAATATTTCCTTCGCGTCCTTCACCAGTTCCGGACGCTCTTTCTCAGAATCTTCAAGGTCCAGTGTCCTGTAAGACTGTTGAATATTTTATCCTTTGTCTCATAGTGACATTTTGCCGGCAATCGATACCAACAAAGAGACTACGGATTCGAGCCCCGCTGTTGGTATGGGTATTTATAGCCATCTGGAACCGGTTTTATGCTGTAAGTGCCGGTCAATTTAATTTAGCCCTTGAGTAGCTAAAGATGACCGTAATGTAATAATACTCACCAACAAATGTGCCACATTTTGTTACTTCATGCGTTTATATGCATTTCCATTAGCTGCTATCAAATAGAGACTTTTTGTGTGGTACTATCCGTCTGTAATAGGTACCATATCGAAACAAAACCCTGCTTGATAGATGAAACATAACGGAACATGGGAACGATTTTTAAACTTCGATCGTTCGCTTTTTAAACTTCAGATGTGGCTTTCTTTTTTTCCCCATCTGCTGGCAAATGAGCCTATAGTTACAGTCAAAAAATATCCCGGAAAGTGGAAAGAAATTTAAAGTGATTTTCCTTTTGGAGATTCGTTTGAGGCGGTACATCTATTGACCTTGCAGATCTTCAATTGCCATGTTAATGCTATGACATTTCTCAGCGTTACCTTCATTTATATTCAATTAATTTAATTTATGATCCAACTTTTTTTTAGATCTAAATTTCACGCTTTTCTATTACACTGGCCTCGAAACCAAATGATTAGGAAAATCAAGTACGATTTTCAAATTGTAATCAGTACTTATCTCGAAATTGCTTTTTTTAACTTAGGATTACGTTCCTCCATGACGGTGCTCCGGAAAGCAAAATTTCAGATGTCCTGCGTCGCGAGTTATAATTTTGGTAGAGGACCAAATCCAGTCTGTATCGCTAGGACAAGCAGTAAACAGTTAAACAGAAAAGTACTAAAATGCGTCAAAATTTTGACACACACACGCACACGCACACACACACACACACACACACATATATATATATATATATATATATATATATATATACAGAAGGTCGTTCGCCCTTTATGGAAACGATTTTTGATAGTTAAGTTTTATGTATAAATGCCGTATTTTATGCGGTGATTTGCTTCTATCTGATAGCCACGGTTCTTGACAATAGCTCTAGCTCGAATTTTCCATGAAAGTAAATTTTTGCTTAGTACTGTTATGTTTTACCTCATTCCTCTTATACCGTTATCCAAAGTCCGTTCAGTTTTCTTAGATGCCGTTTTCCTAAGGCTCGTATTAAAATACCGAAATCGCAAAACTCTATTGGAGAAGAGTCAGGTATTTTTACAAGTATTTCATTAAATGGGATACATTTTGATCCTGTTTCTGATTCTTTCTTTGCTAATTAAGCGGCAGTTGATTTAGACGTTTCTAGAGGCTTTGTCCATAAGAAGATTAACTTTATCAATGTCCTTTCCATATAAGGCTGAAATTTCTTCTTCAAAAATGGGTTTTAAAATATTCTGCTGATAGTAGAGGGAATTAATGTTGGCTTTACTTGAGACTTTTTTTAAATTTTTTTTTTGTCATTGTAATAAAATCCTGCTACTATCATGAACTCCTTTGTGTAGAAGAACTTTTTTGTACACTGACGTAGCCATTTCGTACGGTCATTCCCGTTAGTTGAGCAATAGAAAATTGATCTTTGTATGTTACAGTCACTTAAATACCCCCATGCCCCATCGAGTGTTACCAGAAATTTTCATTTTTCAGCAGCTAGGTGTTTTTCATATAATTGTCTACAATTTGTTTTCCTTTCAGCAATATGCTTTGGCAAAAACAGATGAAATTTAGGTTTAAACATCTTTTTTAACTATAAATCTTTACGAATGATTTTAATTACAGTACTAGAAGACATTCCTAGTTGCACTGAAATGGATCTTTGAGTAGGCGCATTTTCTTTTAGGATCAGGGACTTCACTTTCTTGATATCTATATGTTTTCGAACAATCTTAGGATAAGGTTTAGTGGCCATGTTTTCATTTTTACTTCCAGTTAGACGTTTTTTCCCTTTCAAATTTTATATATTATAAATACCTAACTTTGAAATGCCATAACTGCAATTTTTACACCGCTTTATAATTTGTTGATATGAATATTTCTCCCCGGAAAGCGCAGTTACGTAACCTTCGAGCCATCTATCAATTTTAGGAGCCATTTTCAAAATACATCTTTTATTTTGCATTCCAATCAAAGCAAAACAACAGCAGACGATTATTCTGAAGTTGCCAAATTTTTATTTTAAATGCAAACGCCAAAAACAAATTACAAAATCGTTTCCATAAAGTGCGAACGACCTTCTGTATGTGTATATATATATATATATATATATATATATATATATATATATATATATATATATATATATATATATGTATATATATATATATATATACAGTGATTTCCGTTTATAAGAATCACGTTTGTTATTACTGTTTTTGATTCTTATAAGCAGTTGATTCTTATAGCCGAAATTTAGGTTTTTGGACAGGCACACAAACATCTATATATACATGTACTAGCTGAAAACCCGTATTTCGCTACGGAGTACATTCAAATTAAATACAACGGCCAATGTATGCAATTCATGCAATATATATATATATATATATATATATATATATATATATATATATATATATATATATATATATATATATATATTATATGATAAATACGACGATCAATGTATACAATTGATGTAAAAAAAATATATATATATATTTATAAGAAAATTGTAAAGGATAATTTTATAGACAAAATAATGTAGAAGAAAATATTCAAATTAAATCTAATATAAAGAATACTAAAGAATATAGTACAGCTAATATAGTACAGTTTGTAGAACATTTCTTTTACTGTATTTTAATATTTTTTTGGATAATGTCTAATCGTCTGCGCATTAGCAAGGAAAAAAAATATTTTTTGTTTATTTAGTTGTTATGCACGTGACGATAAGTTTATTTAAAGTACCAGAAAAAGAAATCACGTGATGAGCATTTAATAAATTAAATTCTAAAAATTAATATTTAAAAATTCACCAAAAATCAGAAAATGGAGGTAAAGATTCGAAAAAAATTTCATTTTAAAGGAATTTTTATGATCTTTCTCGTGATATAAATTTTATAACCCTCAAAGTATTATTTTAAATGCAAACGTAAAAAAAGTTTATATATAGAGATTAGATAATTTACCATAAAATACTCTTTAATTTACGTTAATTATCTTTTATTAAAATTATTTTTTATAATTTTAAAAATACAACTTAATTTTTAGACCTATAAGTAGATACACATGATTATAATAAGAGAAGAAAAAAATCCAATATTTGTTACAACATACCTGCTTAACGGTTTTAACATTTCAACTACAGGATAGGAGCAAGAAAAAGATTTCTATGGTAGTTTGACGTAATGAAGTTTTCAGGAGGCTGTTTATACCTCTTTCAATACTAATAGTCTCAGACGAAGATTCACCTTCTAGCTTACGTTTCGCGGTTTGATAACGTGCTGAATCTACTAATGTCACGGTTGCCTAAGTGATAGTGGAGGATTTATGTGTTTCAGGATCCAGGAAGCCGCAACCACGATGTGGGAGGTGGGAAAAAAGAGTCCCTATTTTTGTTTGTCAGTGGAGAAAAGTGAAATCGGACCCGGGCGGGTAAAGATGCCCCCAGGTCAAGCTAATAGGACAGTGTTGTGCTAAAGCGTTTAAGGGGAAACTAATATGTTATGTCTAACAAAGAAAGGGATGAATTTTATGACTATATTCCATCCCATCTTATCAATATTTCTTTAAAAAAAAAAGAAAGAACTTCGTGCCTTTTGAGGGTTTAAGTGGCTTTTTTGGAAAAATGAAAGGAAAGTGAAGAGTGTAAACTGATTCTTAAAACCGGTGGACTGATTCTTTAAAGCGAAACATGGAAATAATACATTTGTTTTTGTTTTCGCGATATTGATTCTTATAAACGGTTGATTCTTATAACCACTGATCACTATAACCGGTGATTACTGTATATATATATATATATATATATATATATATATATATATATATATATATATATATATACACACATACGTACATATATGTAGATACATATATACATAACACATACATACATATATACATACAGAAGAGGTAAGCAACGAGAAGTAATCCTACGTTAATAATCCGTGGTAGTTTCGTTAGAAGAGACTACCTGAATTTTTTTTTTTTATCTATACATGGACACACGATGTGATGACAAACTCTTCTGGTAACTTCATTGTATTGTAATGTTTATAGCTAATTGAATTAATAGTTTGAAACTGAGATATCGGTCTTGTTTTTTATATATTTAAAAAATCAGATGGTACTTTCCCATTATACCGTCCCGTCGCCAACGTTACGCAAAAAGTCGCCAATTAAATAAAATGAATGCCAGAAAATACTTACTTTTCACACCACATGTCCACTTTTGCGAACTACAATTCAAAGTTTAAGCCCAAAAGATTAGAAGAAAAAAATATAACGCTATTTTTTCACCTCACATATTATTTTTTGCACACTACCTTCTAATTTCGGTGGCATATGTATCGCTATTCCTTTCCTGCAAGAATTTCGTTTACATGAAGAAGTGCGTGTAAGAAGTAGACATCTTTTCTGTATCTGGGGTAAGGTATCTGGGGCTGTAATTTTTACTCAAATGTAGGTGGGTGAGAAAATCTAAAGTCTCTCCTCGAGCAATTTGCCCTGGGAAGTAAATGAACACGAAAACCCTAAATATGATTTTGTCTCCGGCTTTCTTTCGCCCCTGACCTCTGCCGCAATCAGGAATGAAACTTAAAAAGAAAAAGAAGTCGGGCATATAACTCTTGTGCTCTTATATTGACAAATTCCGCACCCAATATGTGGTCCTTCACCACGTGTATATCGTGACTTAGATGTGTTCTTTATGGAGACACTGCCGCACAATGTCGGGTTAGTCCCGTTGCACACCCCCTCTCGTAATCAGAAGATCGAGATTCAACCCTTAGCTTAACAGACATTCGTTTCAGAAGCGCCTAACAGCTAGGAAGGAATCCTGACCCACCGTTATCTGAAGAGAGGATGTTAATGGCAGGAAAAAAGAAATATCTTTACGGTCAACATACTAAATCGTTGGTTCTAAGTAAATTGGGAGAGAAATAATAAGTGAATTAAATAATAAGGAAATTTAGTGAAAATAACTCTTCTTAGAAATCCGCAATAAAGAAATAGAGAACCCACCTAGAGATGAGTAGTTCTGAGTTCAACTCCCGGTCCTGGTAGAAAATCGTTCTTTTTTTTTTTTTTTTTAATACCATGTGTTTGAAAGAATTTCTTTTGCTGAATGTTATTTGAATGTTATTGAATTCAAACTTTAAGTTGATAGCAACTTTCATTTTAAAATAATAAAATATTAATTAAAATAAAAAATTAACAATTTTTGACAACAATTTTTGATTTACAAGGCACCTGATTGGAAAAAATAGGAGGCGCCATATTAAGACGATAAATTTCTCTCCTTTTTTTAATATATGTTTGAAAGAATTTCTTTTTCTGAATGTTATTTGAATGTTATTGAATTCAAATTTAAGTTGATAGCAACTTTCATTTTAAAATAATAAAAAATTAATTAAAATAAAAAATTAGCAATTTTTATAACAATTTTTAATTTACAAGGCGCCTTATTGGGAAACAAATAGGGGTCGCCATTTTATGACTATAAATAATTAATTCTGTTTGCAAATTCTATTTCATGGGGTCACTAAAATATAACTTTGAAGAAAGGCTCTTCTAAGACCTCGTTCAAATTGAGTCCGTCAGTGATGCCCAGTGTCAGCTTTAATAGTATCAAAATTATTTTAAGGCTGAGGTAGCCTAGTGGTAGTGCATCAGCCTTTAGGTACTGAGCCTTTAGGTATTGAGGGTGCTTGGATCGAATCCCGTTAAGCGCCTTTAAATGCCTCCGTGTGTAGGCCGGATATGAGCACGCTAAATTCGTAGACCGGAAAGTCCCTCTATGAAGTCAGAGAGGGTGGAAGAGGGTACGATCTCCCCAGATGTCATCCCTGTGAGTGCTTGGTCAAAATTGACGCGGTACCTGCATAAATTGGACTCCGACCCTTTTGGTGCCATTATAAAATCGGAGACGCACCCTTCAGCCCGGTAGCCCGTATGGACCTGGTCTGGAATACGATTCCGGCCGAGGGCATTAGAAACATCATCATCATCATCAACAACAACAAAATTGCTTTAACAAATCACAGACCTTAGCAATTTCGTAGTTAATAGCTTGGAGGTATGTGACTGCGACTAGTTAAATTTGTTTCGATACGAGTACGCAACACTGATGGACTCAGTCTGAAAAAGGCCTAATGGGGCGGCACTGACCATTCCTCCCGATCTTTGTTGTTACAGTTTGCCAACGTCTCGAAGTATACTATTTAGTCCCGGTTTGCTAAAGAAGCGCTACTCGTTAAAATTTGATGAATCATATGGACATACTTTTATAAACTTTGAAGAGCAGTTCGACGAATTCTTAGAAAAATTCAATAAACACTTGATTGAGTATTCAACTGTTTTGTCTGAGAAACACGTGGAATAGTTGAATCAATTGTTAAATAACCAAAACTAGTAAATGCGGTACGGAGAGAGAAAATACCTCCGAAATTCGGTATAACTTCCTCAGACCCGAGGCAAAAATAAAAGCTAGATATTTTGCAAAAGGTACTTAAATAGTTGTTTAGTTAACAAAATGTAGAAATGGGGCATTTGAATTTTTTCTTTAAAAATATGGGGGCTAGGGGGCATGTATCACATGTGATACATCAGGGCTGAGACACTACAATCAGAATTTTTTTAAATATTAGGTAAGACTGTTTCAATTAGTTAATTCTGAGTTTGTATCACACAATATATAAAATACATGAATGCTGCATGAAAAATAAGCATAATCAGTATGTTGTGCAAACTTTATATTATTTTTTATTTTTCATGAAATGATTTAAAACAATTTCTTGATGCTGTGAAACACAAAACACCTTGCATTCTGTACACTGTATAGTGGTTAAGGCCGAGCACTTATCATTTCTGCACAGGGCCCGATTATGATCGCTGGGGGCCCCTGGGCAGATGCTATTTGGGGGCCCCCTCTTACTGATATTTATAAAAATACATACTATTAGAAGTACTAGGTGCATACACCAAGGGGGTTTGGGGGCCCCCTAGCATCAGGGGGCCCTGGGCAAAGTCCCGATTTGCCCATGCGATAAAAAGGCCCTGTTCTGCATCTGCTTCGATGGGTACTATCCCCAATAATTTCTAGCATATGTCTAGCCTCTTTGATACGTGCTGCTTCATGCGGAATGTGTAAAAAATGTGCAAAAATGTAAGGCAGACACTTCAACTGAAGATTTTAACTCAAGAAATAATGCTTTTCTTAACTTTCAAAACCTACGTAAATAACCCCCCCCCCCCAAAAAAAAAAACAGATTTAAAAAAACACTGACAAAAACACACACAAATCACAGTCACAAAAAAAAACTGATCTGACGTCATAGAGATCCATTGTATCACATGTGATACAAAAAAAGTTTAACAAGTTAATATGCATTAATATTTCAGTGAAAATTTCTTTTGTTGATATAAATAAGTAACTCGTATATATACAAATAAAATGCATATTTTAAAATTAGTTTAATATTTGTATAATTGAGTAAAAAAAAAATTGTTTCGACGGCGTGCAGACATTGTGTTTTGATTCAAAGACGCTACTACAAACACAGTCGTGGACAAGTACTGCCATCAGTTGACGAGAAAAGAAAATTAAGAGAGGTATTTCATTTTATATAACATATGATACAAACGGTTTCAGAATCGTTGCTGCCGTCCAGCCTTGTTGAAAAAATATCAAACTTTTGTATCACATGTGATACAAAAGTACCGAGGAGGATAATATTAATAAATAATATCTTTGAACTTCGGAAGAAAAACACTTTTTTCCCAAGGAACCCTGTTACTAGCACTGTGCAAGCAATGATGACGATAAGGCACGCCGTGAGCACTCACTAAATTATAAAATTAAATTATTTCAAAACAAGTTTTTCATTTCGGTGGTAGCTTAAATGATCCGTAATCTATAAAGTGCTTCAGTAAGAAGTGCATGTTTTCGGACACATCACATTTTAAAGGTAACTATTTTTCCAAGTATATAAAGTTTTGCTTCGTTGTCAAAGCAAAAAAAAACTAACAAACTAGTTGCAACGTTATCAAAATCTGCTTTGACGCATTTCAACGCATACATTAAAAAGAAATAATCACGCAGACCATGTCCAATAAAAGAATTAAGTCAGAAATCGTGTCTAGCTCGGTCCTTTTCAATGAAATTAACTCTGATTCTAAGCCCGAGTTCATTAAAGAGTTAAATATGCGATCAATACCTCAAAATCCTCTCAAATTTTGCTACTGTACCCATCTTAATGACCAGGGTGTATATCGGCGTTTCATACCAGCTGCATGCATAATGAAAGTAAGCACGCACTCTTTGCTCTCAATTTCTGACGTGCTACATGCATGAGAACAAAGAAATCGAATTCTGTCACCGACGGTGCTCAGCACACGTGCTTTGAATTCGATTTTTTACCCTTTTGCTGTTTAAAACCCGTGGTGTTCAGATTCTTCAAGGAAAAGAACATCTTTCCTTCGATGCTTTTATCTTCGAAATCTTTTAAACTACCCTTAGTAGGAATATATATTCATAACTACTATGAATTGATAGTTATGAATTGGTGTGCAGCTACAAAGTGTTGATAGTTCATGCAGTTAAAACAGAGTGGTTGGAGATAGTTGATTTTTTCACCGAGAGATTAGTGACAAAATAATCTCTCGGTGACAGAGAGAATTTTCTTTCATTCATTAATGCTGACAGCCCTATCGGCTCTCTAAGTTAGGAGCTACTCTAAAAGATTCACTATAAAATAGTTAAAAAATGCTCTTTTCGAGTTTAACCTTTTTCTCACGGGGTGGGATAGCATGTATCCTAAGAATACGGGCCCAAGAATGAATATATATATATATATATATATATATATATATATATATATATATATATATATATATTATGATCTGAACGTCCCTGGTTCGATGCTCGTTGCTGCAAATCTACCGCCGTGTTCACTAATGTTGTCCGGGGCACGTAAAATAGAGCGTGGCTAAAATGTCCTCCAAGTTCTCAAATTTACCTCTGGAGGTGCGGGTTCAAGTGTTCCGGTCTCGCTACTTGACTCGGTTCAAAATTACGGGACCGGTCATTTAGCCAAGTCGGACTCCGACCCTTGTGGTGTTAATTCAAAACAGGAGCCGCACCTTCATCGCCCGTAGCCTTCGGGACTTGATCTGATGGTACGTCGGTCAAGGGGCATAAGCAACAACAACATTTATATACATACATACATATATATATGCCCAGCAACAACAACAACAACAACAACCAACACACACACACACACACACACACACACACACACACATATATATATATATATATATGTATATATATATATGTATATATATATATCCCCCTTAATGGCCGTTCTTACAAAGGGGTATGAAATTTCCCGTACTAAGGAGGGAATCGGAAAAATGGCTGTTAAAAGCACCACGGTTTCTACATTGGTAGCTACTATAAAATATTCACTGCAACATAGACAAAAAAACACTCTTCTCGGATTTCAGATGACTGTACGGCTATCTTTATTGGCTACTACCTTAAAAGATTCCCTATAAAAATAGTCATAAAGTACTTGGATTTCAATAATTGCTGCGGCTTTCTTCATTAGTTACTACTTTAAACGATTCACTGAAAATAGTGAATCTTGTACAGTAAGGAGTCAAAAATGACACTTCTCGGATTTCAAATAAAGCTACAGATTTCTTCCTTAAGAGTAACACTAAAAGATTGCCTATAAAATCAAAAATACTCCTCCCTCTAATCTCAAAAGTACCTGTGACATTCTTCATTTTATGCTATAGAAGATTCACCGTAAAATACTAAAAGAAAAATAATACTGTTCTTGAATTTCAAATGACGCTAGAAATTTCTCTGTAAAAATAGTTTTTAAAAAAAAAACACGATACTAATTCTCCCCCCCCCCCCAATTTCGCAAAGAACTTCTTCATTAGAAGCTACCTTAAAAGATGGGATTTAAAATAGTAAAAAATTGCTGCTCGAATTTCAAATGCCGCTACGCGTTTCATTATCTTAAACTTCTCCATCAGGCTATTGATAAAGAAAGACGTATCCGCTTTTGAATTTCAAGTAGAATATTTTTAACCTTTTAATAGGGAATCTTTAAAGATCCCCCCCCCCCTAATTTATTGATAAGAAATAAGGCCATACCTCTTGTAAATTTTGATAACAACAACTCTCAGTATGTTTTTTTTTTCTCGTTTGAGATGAATACTTAACATTATAAGGTTGCCAAGGACATAGTATTTAAAACATTAAACACCATCATTAAAAAACTTGTCCTAGTGAAATTTTTAAATGTGTATTCGATAACAGCTTTTCGAATTTTATTAGAATGATATCTCTGAATCTATCAACTTTCACAAAGACGATGTCCTAAAACTTACATGTGTGATTTTTAGCCTGCATTAAAGAAAAAAAAAAGCTACTAATATCTAAATCTACAATTGAAATTTATACTTTTCTCTAGGCGTATTTGAGTACATTGCGTTATTTATACATTCTTCAGCAACTGGGCGATGTTTGATGTTTCTTTGACTCTAAATAAAAACATCAAAATCGTTATATGGTAAGTTAATTATTAATATATCTAACTTAATGTCGTCGATGGCGAAGAAGATAATTTTTTTAGGGAAGATAATTTTTTAGTGGGTAGCCAACACAGAGAAGTCCACTCCTAAAATAAGTATCGACAAAAGTGAAGTAAAAAGTGCATGGCTCTTTCTTATTATTCAGTATTTTTATTTCTCCCTGTAAATAAAATTCAAGAAAATAATTTTTATTACAATTTTTATCAATAGCCATTATGTGAGGGTTTTATAAGTTTGTTATGTTTGGGTATATATCTAATATATAAAAATGAATGTTTGTCTCTCTGTAATTGTATAGAAATCCACAGTTTAGGAGCAACGATCGTGAAATTTTACATACAGGCGTCCTTAAAAACAGCCGAGGGTCTGAAGAACTTCAAAAATCGAAATTAATTACCGTTGAGTTTTAATTAATAAAACACCAACAATTTTGAAACTAAATGTAAGCTGTTACACTTTGTGGAATCACCCCTCTGAATATAGCGTCCACGTTAGGGTTAGATGGCAAACAGTGAGCGAAAAGATAAAAATAAATAAAATCAAAAAGTTTCAAGTTATATATTAAACCAGAATAATAAATGAAAATAATAATCTTTCAAGTCAGATTTTATACTCTAAAATAAATCGGATCCAACAGCATATTGACACTATCACACGCGATGGAAAATTCGAATCAACCACGCTAAGTGTCACGATATCTTTTTTAATCGCTACTGCAACCCCCCTCGCTTATGTCTTTGTGTCTATTGAAGAGTTAAAGACTAAGCTTCTATCCTGCTAACTTATTTCTGACTTAAAACTCCTCTCACTCCATAAATACATGTATATTCACCAACCCATAGCAACTTTCCAGTAATCTTAGTCGAATATTTTCCTATTTACTCAATAAAGCAGCATGTCATTGTGGCGCATTCAGTAAAAGAGTTCATTTACTATGCTACACGACGCAGGTTCGAATACGGATCGTACAAATTTTGCTAAACCTGTATTTTCAGCTTTTTTATGGAGGCTTTTTTATTTCAGCTTTATTTTATTATTTTTTAAATTATTATTATTTTTATTTATTATTTTTTTAAAATTATTTTTATTTTATTTTATTATTTTTAAAAATTATTATTTTTATTTTATTTTATTTTTCATATTATTAATATGTATAACATTTCGTATACTTTTTTTTCTATGTTATTTATACTGTGTTTAGTTTTTTAATGGATTTTGGTAGGTTTATTATAAATTTATATATTTTATGTTTTACTTTTCAGGATTTTTTGTCCAATGATAAAGGCTAAATCTTTTCTATGTTATTTATACTGTGTTTAGTTTTAAAATTGATTTTGGTTAACAAACATTCTTAAAATCCCGGGCAAAAGCCGGATAAATTATCACCTGTGTAGGTTGATAATTTATAAATTTTAAAACTGTTACCACATGTATATTTACAGATCCACAAGAACTTTCCAATATTTTTAATTAATAAATAACCAACAACTTTTGAAAGATGCGACTCTCGATCCACAGGCGATCAGTAGATGGCGCCACTATTTTAAACTTTTGGTATTCCAACCATAAGACAAAAAAATATATTTTTTTAAAAATCGTAAGGGATATTTTTATAGACAAAATAATGTAGAAGAAAATATTGAAATTAAATCTAATAGGACATACTAAAGAATATAGTACAGTTTGAGGAACATATCTTTTACTTTATTTTAATATTTTTTGGATAATGTCCAATCGTTTGCCGCATTAGCAAGAAAAAAATTTTTTTTTTGTCTATTTCGTTGTTACGTGACGATAAATTTATTTAAAGTACCAGATAAAGAAATCACATGATCAGCGTTTAATAAATTAAATTGTAAAAATTAATCTTTAAAATTCACCAAAAATTAGAAAATGGAGGTAAAGATTCGAAAAGAATTTCATTTTAAAGGAATTTTTATGATATTTTTCGTGATATAAATTTTACAACCCTCAAATT
Source organism: Dolomedes plantarius (assembly GCA_907164885.2). Lineage (NCBI taxonomy): Eukaryota > Metazoa > Arthropoda > Arachnida > Araneae > Dolomedidae > Dolomedes > Dolomedes plantarius. Next base: position 89,921,724 of record OU015496.1, on the reverse strand, counting down.
ATTATTTTAAATGCAAGCTTGAAAAAAGTTACAAAAACAGATTAAAAATTTAATTTTAAAAAATCTAAGAAAATTTTTTCAAAAATCTTTCTTAGTGCACCCCTACATTATAAGAAGAATCGCCATGCAAAATTTCAGTCCTTTAGGTTCAGCGGTTTGGTCTGTACTTTGTATTTTAGTCAGTCAAACAGTCAGTTAGTCAGTTACGGAACTGTTTTATATATATAGATTTTTATTACTATCTTTATATCGTAACGTTAACTTCATGCGCACACATTATTTTCCTATGCTTTTTTTATTATCTTTATAATAAGCGTAATTTTCATATGATTTTAAACAACAATCGTTTGTAACTGGCATTCAATTGGCTGTTAAAACTTTATATTTACACCCTATTTAAAAGAAGTAGGGTGTAAATTGTAGGGTGAAAAGTTGGTAAAATCAAAATTTTGTGCAATGTATTTAATTTCTCGATTAAAAGTAGTTTTTTTCTAAAAATTAATTTATTTCGCTTGAAAAGCTAAATATTTTATGCATGCGGTTTATATTATTATTACTATCTTTATATCGTAACGTTAACTTCATGCGCGAGCATTATTTTCTTATGTTTTTTTTATTATTATCTTTATAATAGCTTTATTTTCATATGGTTTTAAACAACTATCGTTTTTATTCATATTATGTTGGTTTTTTATTAATTAAAAATTAAGGGTAATTAATTTCGATTCCGGAAGTTCTTATCTTTATTTTCATATGCTTTTTCATTTACGAATTATTCAAATGTCGGTTAAAAAACTTTTCCGTAATTTATACATTTGTGTGTGTTTAATTATTGAAATTAATAAATTTTTATTTCTGGAGAGGATGTTTCAGTTTTTAGTGGTACTATGATGAAAGGCTGAGTATACCAAAATTCTCAGGAGTTTATTATGGAGAGAAAAGGAATTTAATATGTAGAGGATGTTTATAGGAGTTAAATGTGGAGAGGAGTTGAATGGGTTGCAGCCCTCAATCAAACACTTCATTTTTTAAGAGGCAACGCTGCAGTCATATCATTGTTCTATTGGAAATTTCTGCTGAACCTGTAATTGCAGCTTCTTTTTTTTACCCCAATGATGAAAGGCTAATTCTAGCTGAATTCTGAGGAGTTTATTATAAATTTATATATTTATAGATTTCACAAGGTTTTTTTTCTGTTATTTATACTGTGCTTAGTTTTAAATTAATTTTGGTTAACAAACATTAGAGAATTTGACATTTTTACTTTTCAGATTTTAGTATTACAATGATGAAAGGCTGAAATTCTGAGACGTGTATAGCATTTCACATATATCTGAGACGTGTATAGCATTTATGTTATTTATACTGTGTTAATTTTTAAATTGATTTTGGTTAACAACAAAAATTCTTAAAATCCCGGGCATCGCCGGGTACTTCAGCTAGTATATATATATATATATATATATATATATATATATATATATATATATATATATATATTTGTATATATATTTGTATATATATGTATATATATATGTATATATATATGTATATATATATATATATACATATATATATACATATATATATATATATATATATATATATATATATATATATATATATATATATATATATATATATATATATATATATATATAAATGACAGAATTTAGATCACGCACTTCACTAGATCATCCAGTTCACCAGTTTTAATAATCCGAATGTTTCAGTCGATAGTCCGATGGATATACAACTCTTAGGGCCTGTTCACATAGGAGTCCGTTGCGTAGCGTTAAGGAAAAGATGACGTTGAGACGAAAATAAACCAATCATAGGCGTTAAAAATTTCATTTCTAATCGTTTGGAGGCCTATGATTGGTTTATTTTCTTCTCAACGTCATCTTTTCCTTAACGCAACGCAATTGACTATGTGAACAGGCCCATACTTGGATCGACTTAGCATTACAGCCATCTTAGCTAATTCAACACAAATACAAGTCTTTAAACTTTTCGAAATATATTTATTCATCGACATAAATGCTCTCAGTTCTATTCTTAATACTATCGTTTCACTAATTATCTCATAATCTCTAAACTTCTATAAATTTAAATCCCTACTCCGCAGACGTCTACTGCGGCAGACGGTCTCTTGGACATCCTTACCGCCATATGACACCGCGGTTTTGCTGGCCACTTTTCTGGGAGCAGTATATATGGACCAGCATTACCCTCCCATGGGCCGGTCCCGTAATTTTGAACCGAGTCAAGTGACGAGACTGGAACACTTGACCCCGCACCTCCGGAGGTAAATTTGAGAACTTGGAGGACATTGCAGCCACGACATATTTTACGTGCCCTGGCGACTATTAGGGAACACGGCGGTCGATTTGTCAGCGATCGGCATCGAACTAGAGACGCTTAGAACACTGGCTTGCTGCCTTATATATATATATATATATATATGAAAAACTGAAATTATTGAATTAAAATCACAGGCTTTATGACAAAAATATTTAAAAAGCAAAAGTTTTGTCGGTAAAATATTAGTATGTGTTGGTGAACGATTTTTACGTAAATTTATATTTAAAATATAAGATTAGCTGGTTGTCAGCCAGCTATAAATTTGTAGAATTTTTGTCGAACTCAGAGGTTTCCAGAGCCTGAAATTTGATTGCAGAAGTCGCGTAGAATACTGATATCCAACTACGTTTGAAACGTAGATTTTGATAGTAATTCGTATTTTTTTAATTGCTGTTTCTTAAAGAATGTGAATTTCTGTTTCTAAATAGGTTTTTGCTTTTTATGTATGAATTAGAAATGCAATTAGAGGGATTTAAAAAGAGCAGATGCTATCAATTCCAATACAAGTGAAAACTTTAATTGTGCTTTTTGAAGTTCTGATTAATTTTAATCAAAAACTTATACGACTGTTGATGGGATATCTCAAAGTATAATCATGATATGTCTATGAAACTTTTCAGGTTATGCACACATTTGGATCCAGGAGTATTATTTGTTTATTTAGAGCTGTATTTATAAAAAATCCCATGAAAAATTACTGAAATTTTATATATAGATGCATAAAATGACCGCTACTTTTTTTTATTGCAAAATATCGATTAGTTTTTAGTTCATTACAATCACGAGTTCATTATGTACATATGATAAAAAGCTATTAGTGTAAGATGTATAATTTTGCATAATCGATCGACGCATTCGACATGCTAGATGCTGGCTGTTGAGTGACGAACTTTCTGCGGACAGTTTTTACGTCGCCCTTATCTGAACATCATAAATTTCTGGATGTACCTACGTACACAAGAGATTTAATGCACTCGGGCCGCCCAGAGACAGGGTGATTCGTCACGTGCTCTCACGGAAATCCAACCCTGTTTTCAATCCTTTTCTCTTTCTATTTCAAACTGGTAGGATCCTCTGATTTAATTTTTCCATTCCATTAACATACATAACCTTAATGTCTTATGTACGCCCTTTTCCCGCACATTTTTAACTTAAATGGTTTTCTTGCACTTCACGTGCATTTTAACTTCAGTGGCTTAAGAGCACACTTTTTGTTCAAACCTTTGTCAATCCTTTCATACGTGCTTTAAGTACACATTTCAACCCTGGCGGCTTACGTACTTACTTTTCATTCACATTTTAATTTTAGTGATCTACGAACTCCCTTTTAGTAGATTTTTCAACATTAGCAGCTTTTATCATCCCAAAATGCTGCTTCGGGTTTTAATTTTTTCTTAAATGTTTGCACATACAACCGTAAGGTGTAGTGCATGACTAAAAACCGTAACTTAACCGTGAGATTTACCCTTATTACCATGTTTTTATTAACTTGCTTTCTTGTTTGTTTGTGTGTTTGTCCCTTACAAATCTTGCAATCGATTTTTAACTAACTTCCCGACTAGCTAGACATTTGAAACATTTAGAATAGCTCAGAACACGATGACAATGCATTTTTAGTACTTTTAGCCATCTTTAAGCAGAACTAAATTAATTTTCAGTTATTTTCAGTTAATTTTGTTTTGTAGACTGGTGCAGCCATCTATAGGCCGGAACGGGAACGAAAAGTTAAATGCAAGTTAACTTCCAATTAACTTCATTTTCTTTCAAGTTAATGGGATAATTAATAAAAAAATTTTTAAAAAGTATTTATTAATACAAAGAAATGTCAAGTTTATACTATGATTCAACAGAAAATTTAAAAACATGGTATATAAAAAGTTCTTTTTATCTTGTAATTTGTTTTAGTACATAAGGTTGCATTTTTGCACATACAACCTCAATTACCACGCAATTAATTCTTGACTAGAGTAATGGGCCTCTAGAACACCAACCTTTCGGCTTCCCATAGTGTCCATATGTAGGTTGCTATTAAAAATAGCCCTAAGATTTGGCGCTCACAAACACTTAAATCGCAAACCCTAAAAATCTTTCGAAAACTTATAAAAACGAGGTTGAATGAGGACGTCAATAATCTTTTCTCTGTTTCTAGTGTCCTTACAAAATCAAGCCCTTTATGTCCGGTTTCTAGAGTAAATGTTTCGGGGGGGGGGGTGTCAGTCGTCTACTCGTGGTGCCCCCAGTTCTCTCTAAACGATTGACTACTTGTCGCCTTGAAAACAGGCCTTAATTAATAGTTTTAATAGTTTTAATAGTAAAAAAGTCTGTTTCCAGACAAGGACAAACCCAGAACTCTATGTATATTTTTGGAATGCTAGAGGTTTAACATTTGACAAGCTCACTGAATTGAAGATTTTTATTTTTAAACATAATATGGACATCATGGGCATTGTTGAGTGTGGTGCTTCAACTAATAATCTTGACTTTTATAAAATTCCTGGTTAGCACATTTTTTCTTTAGAAAGATCAAGACAAATTGCATCTGGTATATTACCAATCTGGCTAAATACCATCTGTAGAACTCATAAAGTTTATCGAGCGCCTCGTTTTATACGATGGAACCTGAGAAAGGCAAATTGGACCATCTTTGCAAAATTGACTGACTTACATGCTAATGATCTTTCTTTTGATACAAGCATTGATAGATCCGTAAATGCCTTCACTAGAACATTACTTAATTGTGCTTCCAACTGTATCCCGAGAGAGCGGGTAAAGAAGTAGTCTCCCTTTTGGAACTCATACCTTCAAGATTTGAAGGAGAAAAGAGATGATGCTAGAGAAAAGGCGAGGAGAACAGGCCAGAGGGAGGGCTGTATGGCTCTCAGAAAATGTCAGGCTGCCCTGAAAAGGGCCATAATCGAGTCCAAGAGAGTCCCTTATCGATCTTTCCTGGAGAGCTTGGATTTTAGAAGAGATAGTATTAAGGCACATAATTTTTTATCCCGATTAAACAACTGAATAGAAACTAGAAATTAACCCATTAGGGTTGGATCAAATTCTCTTGCTACCTCTAAAGAGAAAGCTGGAGCCTTTTGCAAGAATTTTGCCAAAGTTTCAAATTTTTGTTCTCGCCATGGTATCAAAAATAGTGAACTCAGACCATTTCCGCTCCCTGAGACCTCTGAGTTCTACTACCTCTTTAATGAGGATTTTACTGATATAGAACTGCATATGGGTTTGGATGGCTTTGTCAAGGGAAAGAGCCCTGGACCTGAAGGCATTCTACCTGAGTTTCTTATTTACCTCGGGCCTTTGGCAAAAAACACTTTGCTGATACTTGTAAACCTTTCCTGGAAGAAGAGCTTGCCAAGTGCCTCGAGGAAAGCAGAGGTGATCCCAAAATTGAAACCTAAAAAAGACCCACAATATCTAAATGGCCATCTGCCGATATCATTGATGAGTGCAATGTGTAAGTTAACTGAAAGATTGATTTCAAATCGCCTTAATTTTGTGCTGGAGAAGAGGGAAATTCTGTCAGAGAGCTTGGCTGGATTTAGAAAACACAGAAATGCCCCTGAACTGATTGTTCACTTTTCACAGAAAATAAAAGATGGTTTTCAACGAAAACAGAGCACTGTCGCGGATTTTGTGGACTTCAAATCAGCTTTTGACACAGTTTGGAGGAAAAAGCTCTTAACAAAACTCATTGCAAATGATATAAATGGTAATCTTTATAGATAGATTAAATCTTTCCTGTATCAGCGCTTTTTACGTATTAAATACGATAGTGAGATCTCTGGATTTAGGTAAACAAGGCAGGGCTTGCGGCAGGGACCGGTCTTGAGCCCATTGCTTTTTAACCTCATGATCAATGACTTTGAGGAGGCTCTTTGAAAACATGAGCCTGGAGTTCAGATCTTACTTTTTGCAGAGGATCTGGTAATCTGGACCTCGGGTACAGATTTTGAGTGTATGGAAAAAATGCTCCAAACGGCTTTGATGGTTCTGGAAACGTGGTCACTCGAAAATAAGATGACAGTAAACCTGGACAAAACCACCTTTCAACTCTTCTCACTAATCACTAAACATCATAAACCTTAGTTGCAAAGATCAACTATTAAAAAGAACTGAAAGCACTACCTATTTGGACCTGGACTTGGATTCAAAATTAAACTGGACTAGATAAATTTAAAAAGTTGTTGATCGTGGAGATAACAGGGCTAAACTTTTAAAATGTTTGGCTGGTACAGCCTGGGGCTCTACTCGGGGCTCTACAGCCTGGGGCTCTACCTGGGTCTTATAGGATGTCCTTTGCATCGCCTATAAGACCTATGTAAGACCACCAGTTGGGTATGGTAGTGAAGCACTTATTACAGTCTCAGAGACAAATTCGAAAAGATTGGATATTTTCCAAAATCGTATCCTGAGATCTATTACTGGTGGTACTAGATCTGTGCCAATTGCCGCTATGGATCTGGTTTTGAGCCCTTGTGTGACAGTAGATGGAAAATGGACTTAAACCTTGCTGAAACAATCTTGAGAAGAAGGGACAATTTTCTGAGTCATTACTGGCAGGCTGTGGAGAGGTTGAAAATGCAAAGAACTTTCCTTTCTAATATAAAATATATTATGCATGATGCCCTTGGCTTTCCTTCTTCTGCTCGTTTTTCCTTCTTGGATCCTTGGTGTCCTCTGAGAAATTTTAAACTTGATGAGAGTTATTTGGACCTTGTCTCAGATGTTAACAAAAAATCTTCTCTTGACACTGAATTGAAATGTACTGCCTTGGCTACTATACATGAACGTTTCCCGGATGATACTTGGCTCCATGTCTATACTGAGGGTTCAGCCGAGGGGGCCATTGAAAACGCTTGAGCTGGAGTTTACTATATAGACTTTACATTATTTTGCGCTGTTGGAAAACACTTTGACAACTTTGATGGCGAATTAGCCGCCATTTTTTTAGCCTTAGACAAAATAGAGCAGTGGAATAAGAAAAATATCGTCTTTCTTGTCGATTCCAAGGCGGCAATTTTGACCTTAACAACTTTCAACCACTGGGAAGGCGAGATTGCCAGGAATTGCATTCAAAAATAGATAAGTTGTTGAAAGTCAAGAACCACATTGCCCTGCAGTGGATTCCAAGCCACTACGGAATATATGGAAATGAGCGAGCAGATATATCGGCTAAAAGTGGATCTGAAATGATGCAACCAGATCCTCCCTTGCCTGTGCGACATATAAAGAGATACATATCCTCCTTTATTAAATCTATCCGTCTCAGCCTGTATAGAGAGAAGGTTTCTGGGAAAAAGTGGAATTTCCTATTGAATAAGCAAGAGGTAAGAATTTCCAGCTCCTTGCCTGGAGCGGTCGATGTGGCTTGCTTTAGACTTGCCACGGATCACGATTGCTTACAGAGTCACCTATATCAAATGGAACTGGCAGATTCAGATACCTGCACTCTTTGCGACTATGCCGTGCCCATGACTGGAGAGCACCTCAGCATATGCCCTGCTGTTCTTGAGTATTTCCCTTTATGTGTTACTGACGGAGCCTTTGGCGATTGTTTTTATCGTTCATCTTTGTATTGGGCTGCTTGTCGACTCATGACCGAGAGGTCGGAGACGGGCATAGGATAAAAAAAAGACTAAATGTTAAATGAATGTCTATGTTTAATCTATCTCCATATAATATGTGTGCCAGGACTGGCTTACTGGGAACCTAGATAAATCAAGAAACATCTTTTCATTAGGTCGTTACATAAATTATGCAGTTTTGCAGGGAAAATAAGCTATAGATAAACAGATTACGCGTCGCGATATCGAAATTTATGTGAACCAGAGGGAGATAGGAACCCAAAATTCAGCTCCGAATATTTGCAGTGCATTTACCCTCAGCTTATCCTAATAATGCTTACTTTTAATCTATTAGCTCGCTTATTAATCTAACGATAAAGAAGATCTCTCCTGGATGTAGTCTTAATACAAACGAGTGTGTATATCCTACGCTTCTTCATCTGATGCCTATCTCGTCCGATAAATCTTTGATCTTTGGATTGACCTTAGAGATGAGTGGGTCTTGACCCAGCGCTGGTAGAACACAGTGTACGGGTAGAAAACGGCTGCCGGCCGATAAAAATAATAACTCGCGGATGCTCCGCAAATAAAATGATGCGACACATAGACTCGGGAGATCGGGAGCCTTGTCACTTATCGTTTTGTGTTATAGAAATAGATGTTCATTTGCATGTGGTTGGATTGTCAGGAGAGTGATAAATATATATACTTGGTTCTCGAGGTCTGTTCTTCTTTTTTTTTCAAACTCCTGGCAGACGTTTGCAGTTTTACCTCTATCACATTTTGAGGAGTGTTGTCAACGGATAAAACCTATAGCCTTAATGTAGGGAACTGTCTTGCTGTAGGAAATTTTAATTTTGAACTACTTAATAATTTTACCTGTCTTGGCTCAGAGATAAGTTCTAAAAATAATCTACATGCAGGATTTAGGAATTACATTCTTGCTGCTAGTTGTGCTCTTAATGTTTTAAGTGATTTTCTAAACTCTAATTTACTTCAAAGTAACTGCTTTAAAAGACTATTATAACACTTATTTTAATATATGGGTTTTAGACTTGGCCCCTTACGTTAGTACACGAAAAGCAACTTGCCATACTTGATAGAAAAGTTCTTCAACTAATATTTGGGGGAGACCAATCTTTGGAACTAATCTGGTGGAAAAGATGTAATAATGATCATCTATCTATATATATATTATTTCTAAAAGGTGTTTTTTTTTATCTGAAAACCCTTTTTCTTCCTTCATACTTAACCAAAATCGATAAATGAGACACCATTTTAGAAATTAAAATCTCCGCTTCTGACTAATTGTTAATTTAAAATTACACACCTTACTGTTTGTTTAAAAATCGAAGTATAAGCATTATAAACATTTTTTCTTCCTCTAGATGGCGCTGACTTTTTTCCCCTTTATCGTGCGCGCACTGAACTTTTAAATTTTAAAATCATTTGTTTTTATTATCATTCTGTGAATTTATTAATGAGTTTCTTTATTGGCAACATCCGCGTAGGTGTACATTATTCTTCACTGCATGGAAAAACAATTTGTTTGGAATAAAATCTATTTTCTTTCCCCTTGAAGAACATTTTATTAGTGATATTTTTCTTTGGTATGCCTTTTTAGCGTTTAATTTTATTTATTCAATTCTATGTACACAATTGAATTGCACATGACAAAATTCTACCAAGCTATAAAGGAAAAGCTTCTAATTTGTCTTAAATTAAAGGATAATCAAAATAAAGGTCTTATCATGTAGATGTGCAAGTCGAAGAAAAAAATGAGATTGGGGCAACGGTTGGTATGTGGTGGGTCGGCAAACTTCTTATGTAAACTCTATGGGAAAATGTGCTCGAGACACATAAAAAAAATTTGCTTTATTGCTAGATCCCTTTATTGCTAGATTGCTTATTTATTTACTTTCTCTTTTATCTCTTGAACACTAACCTTTAAATTTAAAAAACATACCATCATCATCATCTATATTATATTTAGAAGGTTATTTTTGGTGAAGATCCATTTTTCTTCCTTCATACTTAACTAAAATCGATAAATGAGGCACCATTTTAAAGATTAAGTTTTCCGAGTCTGACGAATTGTTAATTTAGAATGACTCATTGAATTATTTGTTTTGAAATCGAAGTTAAAAATTGACTTTTGGTTCTGGAGTTTTCTCCTGGATGCGTCGATACGGCACGGTCAAATAGTGAGTACAAAGAGGTTTTGTAAAGTAAATATCACATTTTCGACGAGTTTGTGTTAACTTTTAATATTGTCTACAAATGTTTAGACATGTAGGGGAGACCTGTGTACCTAGGACCATCATGCACCTAGGGCCACCCCACTTTATTTGAATAATATTTAGTTCTCGGTTTTATTACTCAGTTGGGTGAGTGGCAACAGTAATTGCTATTTTAGCAGCCGATTAGAAATCTTGGAGGAGAACTATGTGGCAAGTTGTAAGTGAAAAACGTTTTTGCATGGTCTGATGTAAAATTTTGCAGCTCATCACTTTTATTGTTTTACAAAGGTAAGTCAAATACTTTTCTTTAAATTCCAGTACATAATTTTTTTTGTAACATTAAGTACTAAATGAGGTATTAAATAAGTCCCCTCTCCATGTGGGTTTTTCAGTAGAAGACATTTTGTATGAAATTACCTCGTCTTGTACCTAGGGCCACATAGTTGCCTTGTACCTATGTCCATGGCCCTAGGTACAACTGTAATCATGTTCTGTATGTTGTTATTTTATTGAAAAAGTTTTCATAATAAATGAAGGAAAAATCTGAACAATTTTGATTTAGTTAAGTTTTTTTGTATTGGATGTTATTTAAAAAGAAGGGGTACTATATATTTTGCTCTGGAACTCTCAATGTGCTTGACTTACAAAAAATATGTTTGCTACTATTATTATTATTCAGGATTATTAATTTGTTTATATAAACATGAGAATCTATTTTAAAAAATATGTTTATAAAAGCAAAAGTATAATTCTAAATAAGGTTTATACGATATTTTAATCAATTTTCAACCTTTAATTAAAATATCGCATTAATATTTTAATTAAAGGTTGAAATCGGCAGCGTTTTCATACCACAAATTCCTAATTTACCGGTAGGGTAATTACAAATTCGTAATTATTTCTTTAGATGCCTTGAAATCCTGATGGAATAAAGCGATCAAAGCTAAATGCATATAATGTAAATGTGCAGAAACAGTTTTGGTTGAAGTTCCAGTTCGGACAGCAGCTCGACAGTTTGGCGTAAGCAGAACAACACTGCAAAGACACGTTGACTTTTGTAGGAAGACAAATGCTGAAAATACAGAATTAAATTGTGCATATTCTAACCGATGTGCTGTTTGGATGGTATTTTATAACGATTATGAGAGTGCCCTTGTTCAGTACCATGCAGTTGCATGCAATATGTATTACGGGTTATCAAAACAACAGGTTAAAAAGCTTGCTTTTGAGTATGCAAAAGCAAATAAAAAAATATCCAAAGTCCTGGGATGCAAATGGTAAAGCTGGTTATCACTGGTACTATGATTTTATCAAAAGAAATAAGGTTCTGTCACTAAGAAAGCCCCAACCCACAAGTTTATCAAGAGCTACGCGTTTCAATAAAAAAATGTTAATACTCTTTTTGAGAAGTATCAGGAGGTATTAGCAAACTATAAGTTTTTAACTGAATCCATCTATAATGTGGGCGAAACGGGCATTACGGCAGTGCATACACCGACCAAGGTTATGACCCCCAAAAGGCAAGAAACATGTTGGCTGCATGACTTCTGGTGAACGAAGAACTAATATAACTATTATTTGCAGTGTAAATGCAATACGAAATTCCGTCCCCATGATGATTTTTCCAAGAGTGAACTTCAAAAACCACATGCTGAAAGGTGCGCCTCCAGGAACCATGGGAACAGCACATATTAGTGGCTGATCAAATGCCGAAAAATTTGTTAAATATTTGAAGCATTTTATTCACCACGTCAAATGTTCAGAGAATCAAAAAGTCTTGTTACTCTTGGACAACCACGAAAGCCACGTTAGTATTTAAGCAATCACTTTGGCTAAAGAAGATGGCGTAGTTATGCTTACTTTTCCTCCACATACCAGCCATAAGCTTCAACCTTTAGATAGAGGCGTGTTTGGACCCTTTAAGAAATACTACAGTACAGCGTGTAGTAATTGGATGCTGACAAACCCTGGGAAACCAATCACCATATATGAAATTGCAGAGAATGTTGGCAAATCATATCCTTTGGCCTTTACTCCTGTAAACATTCTAGCGGGCTTTCGTGTGTCTGGTGTATGGCCAGTGAATCCAAACATATTCACTGATGATGAATATTTGAATTCAAGTGTGACCGACAGACCAGATCCATCCATAAATTGCCAAAATAACGATTTTTCCGAGGAAGAATGTGAGGCAACAATGACGGAACTGAAAGTTTCTGTATCAAACTCAGTTTCACGACCTGCAGAATTTTCAGAGCCTTCGACATCAAACTCCATTTCATGTGCTGCTGAATTTTGTGAGCTTCGTACATCTAACTCCATTTCATTTGTAACGCCTGAACAGGTATTACCTTTTTCAAAAGCAAAACCTCGTACATCCAAAAGAGGCGGCCGAAAACCAGTGAGATGTAGAATCCTGACAGACACTCCAGAAAAGAAATAAATTGAAGAACAAAGTGTAATTGGAATGGCCAAAAGAAAAAGAAAATTGTGAAAAAACCTGTGTTTCAAATAGAGGCAACTTCATCTGAAAAATGATTCATCTGAAGAATGATGGATCATTATGAAAATACTTGTAATTCACTAATAATTTGGCACATATTCATTTGGCTTCTGTTATAAAATTCATGTGTATACGTTTTTTCTATACATTATGGAGAGAAACCTAACTTTTAGGGAATGGCCCTAGGTACACCAGCTACTGGCCCTAGGTACAATGCTGTCTTGTACCTAGGGCCATTTGTGGAGTTTCTTAAAAAAACTTCTATTTCACAGAATTTATTATTTTGAGCATTTATATTAATCCCAATGGGATGGCAATTAGTGTAACAATGTGTGCATATCAGTTTCACAATTTTAAACAGGTCAGTGGGTCTGTTTTCGTTCATTGAAAAAAGGTGGTCCTAGGTACACAGGTCTCCCCTACATATCTCATGTTCCCATGTTTTGTGTTATGCTTCAGCTCTAATATTATGCCCAAAGACGTTTTGTAATCGGATTTGTATTATCCTTACGCACCATTGTTATTTGACAATTAAACAATGGCTGCAAATGAACCAGTTCTTTTTTTTTATCCTACTACATACCAACAACTTTGCTATAATATTAATCGTATTTTATTCGCATGCAAAACTTTCGCACGGGTCACCTAGTATATATAAATTATACAAAGATATAGCCATAGTAAAATAATCAAAATCAATAGCATGAAGTTTGCAGGACACATATACCGAATTAATTTCTCCATAATAACTAATAAAATTTTCATTCACAAACCACATGGCACTGAACCTAGGGGAAGGCTAAGACTTTTTTTTAAATTTCTAATGGCGGGTTACAAGACTATATAAATAAAAACAAGAATAAACAAACAAAAGAGAACCAAAACGTCCATGAAACCAAAAGTTTCCTAGCTATCCAACATCTTTCCCATGAATCTTTCCGCGTGGAGTTGGAGGTAGAGCGGGACAAGTCAGTATATGGGTAAAGTTCAGGTCCTCCCGCCGATTACAGAGCTTGCAAAAGGGTTCTGACACGATATTTATATTGCATAGATGTTTCAGTAGGCAATTGTGTCCTGTCACTAGGCGAAACAAGGCGACCATTTTCTAGACCAATGGTTCCTAACACGTAGAAGGCTGCGGACCACTAAGCCAGAAATTGAACCATGTGCGGACCACCACCAGCTCCCACCGACTTGAGGGGGGAGGAGACTTTCCGGGGGTGGTGGTATGGGGGTATAGAATATCCCTCGGGCAAAAGGGACACAGGATTAACGTACTCACATTCTAACGTATCATATTCTAATAATAAAATAATTATGTTAAACTTTTAAGAAATTTTAATTCAACACCTGATAGTCATCGGATTATATTGGCCCATCTAGTTCAATAAACATTGCTTTCAAAACCCCATTTATTTAGCAACTTTTTTAAATGTGGTGCCGGACCACTCCCGAGGCTCTCGCGGACCACCGGTTGGGAACCACTGTTCTAGACTAAGACTTAGATGGTGTGACTGTACTGACGGATGACTTTAAAATCATTGTGGAGGATTTTAAAGTCATAGTACGACCAACTGTAAAATCCTGACCGAACAGGCATCTGAATGAAAGAATGTTCTAATGTAAGCCCTGGCCCGCACTATGCTGTCGGGCCAATGATGATGATGACTAATTCAGGGGTCGGCAACTTCTTGTCATTAAGTGACTCATAGACATTTTTCAGATGTCCAATTTGGGTTCTTGTTTGAAGACAAATGATAATAAATTCGTAAAAATGAAACAAAAGGTTAATTTGATAGGAGAAGAAGCAAACAAATTCGAGAAGCGTTAGCTGGCAATCATACCGTAACAGTTTCAGAATGCAGAACTGTACTATCGGAAATGTTTTGTAAACAAGAGAGATTCACTATACAAAAAGAAAAAATTTTTTATCTGTTATCTTTTAAAATATTTGAATCTCGTATTCCCTAGATTCTTTCCAAGAGCGACGCAAATTTTGTATTCTTTGCAAAAAATATTTAAGAGAAAGTTACTAAAATCGCTATGTTCTTATTTTTGTATCGTTTATGATCTTGTATTCCTCTGCCACATAGTTTACTCGCGTTTGAGACAATCTAGGTCATGTTTCCAATCCATATTGATACGCTAAGTTTGTTCACCTGTAATTCAATACATCAATAATTACAAGATAAAAAGAACTTTTTATATACCATATTTTGAAATTTTCTGTTGAATAATATAAACTTGACAATTCTATGTATTAATAAATACTTTTTTAAAAATTTTTTGATGAATTATCCCGTCAACTTGAAAGAAAATGAAGTTATTTGGAAGTTAACTTGCGTTTAACTTTTCGTTCCCTTCCCGGCTGATAGATGGCTGCACCAGTCTACAAAACAAAATTAGCTGAAAATGAATTTAATTCTGCTTAAAGATGGCTAAAAGTATCAAAATAATGCATTGTCATCGTGTTCTGAGCTATTCTAAAAGTTTCAAATGTCTAGCTAGTCGGCAAGTTAGTTAAAAATCGATTGCAAGATTTGTACTAGACAAACACACAAACAAGAAAGCGAGTTAATAAAAACAGGAAAAAAATAATGCAAAACTACACCATATATATATTTTTAAAATTCGACACCTCTAATATGAATGAGAACAGAATTAAAAAAAATCTCGCTCAAACCGGACCTGTGGGTTCTAATTTTTTTTTTTTTAAGTTAAGGTTTGCATTATATTTTGGTGAATGCGCGACAGGTAAAAAGGCTGTATTTACACGTTAAAAAAATAATTTTTTTAACTAAGGTTGGTAACCCCCCCCCCCCAACAAAAAAAAAGCATTAAAATCAGGATAGGTGATCAGAACACCGGCCATTTCTCCCATATTTCTCAGTGTTGGGATTGTAGCTGAAGACATGGTTCAAGTTTCATAGAAACTAGAAGAAAATTGATCTGTTATAACAAGTTGTAATGCCTGAAAAAATTCGAAAATTTCAACCCTAAGTGTATAAGAAAATCGCGTCAATCCCAAATTTCATCGCTGCCAACTGCCAGTAGATGTAAAATAACTAATTACGCAAAATTAATTCATACCTTTTAAAATAAATAATTACAAGATAAAAATAACTTTTTATATACCACATTTTTAAATTTTCTGTTGAATGATATAAACTTGACAATTCTATGTATTAATAAATACTTTTTAAAAATTTTTTTGATGAATTATCCCATCAACTTGAATGAATATGATCAAATGCGTAATAAAGAGAGCAATTATAAGAAATTTTCAAATAACGGAATTAACTGAAAATGAATTCAATTCTACTTAAAGATTGCTAAAAGTATTAAGAGAATGCATTGTCATCGCGTTCTGTGCCATTCTAAAAGTTTCAAATGTCTAGCTAGTCGGGAAGTTAGTTAAAAATCGATTGCAAGATTTGTACTGGACAAACAAGAATGCGAGTTAATAAAAACATGGTAAAAATTCAAGTGAGGTAATGTCGCTCAAAACGAAAAGGCGATTTATGAAAGTGTTCGATTATTTTTGAAATTTTGCATATTAGCTAAAAATGTCCCCCACAAACACTCTTTGCTAAGCTCGGACAGCTTACTGTTCTCAAACAAATGTGAATTATCAATAACCCGTAGAGATATTAAATAGTAATATTTAATGAAATTTTCTCTGAATGAACCCTCATAACCCGTTAATAAGGAGTGACCTATTGAGTGGCAATATATCACCCAAAGGGGAGTGGCTAAAATCTGATATGACGGTAACCGTATTTACTTGGATAGTCCAGGTCCCTCCGCTCCAGAAAAACATAATAGCAGATTTCTAGGCATAATTTATTCGTAGATATATGAATAGAAACTAAGAACATGCGGCTGGTTATTTATAAGTTCCCTTTTCTACTCTTAAATGATATTTTGAGAAAACTTAAATCTATCTATATAAAACAGTTCCATGACTGACTGACTCACGGACATATAACGCACAGACCAAACCACTTGACCTAATGGGCCGAAATTTTGCATGGCGATTCTTCTTATAGTGTAGGGGTGTACTAAGAAAGAATTTTGAAACATTCCTCTTAGATTTTTTTAAATTAAATTTTTTAGCTGTTTTTGTAACTTTTTTCCAGTTTGCATTTGAAATAATAATCTGAGAGTTATAAATCTGATATGACGGTAACCGTATGTACTTGGATAGTCCACGTCCCTCCGCTCCAGGAAAACATAATAGCAGATTTCTAGGCATAATTTATTCGTAGATATATGAATAGAAACTAAGAACATGCGGCTGGTTATTTATAAGTTCCCTTTTCTACTCTTAAATGATATTTTGAGAAAACTTAAATCTATCTATATAAAACAGTTCCATGACTGACTGACTCACGGACATATAACGCACAGACCAAACCACTTGACCTAATGGGCCGAAATTTGCATGGCGATTCTTCTTATAGTGTAGGGGTGTACTAAGAAAGAATTTTGAAACATTCCTCTTAGATTTTTTTTAAATTAAATTTTTTAGCTGTTTTTGTAACTTTTTTCCAGTTTGCATTTGAAATAATAATCTGAGAGTTATAAATCTGATATGACGGTAACCGTATTTACTTGGATAGTCCACGTCCCTCCGCTCCAGGAAAACATAATAGCAGATTTCTAGGCATAATTTATTCGTAGATATATGAATAGAAATTAAGAACATGCGGCTGGTTATTTATAAGTTCCCTTTTCTACTCTTAAATGATATTTTGAGAAAACTTAAATCTATCTATATAAAACAGTTCCATGACTGACTGACTCACGGACATATAACGCACAGACCAAACCACTTGACCTAATAGGCCGAAATTTTGCATGGCGATTCTTCTTATAGTGTAGGGGTGTACTAAGAAAGAATTTTGAAACATTCCTCTTAGATTTTTTTAAATTAAATTTTTTAGCTGTTTTTGTAACTTTTTTCCAGTTTGCATTTGAAATAATAATCTGAGAGTTATAAATCTGATATGACGATAACCGTATGTACTTGGATAGTCCACGTCCCTCCGCTCCAGGAAAACATAATAGCAGATTTCTAGGCATAATTTATTCGTAGATATATGAATAGAAACTAAGAACACGCGGCTGATTATTTATAAGTTCCCTTTTCTACTCTTAAATGATATTTTGAGAAAACTTAAATCTATCAATATAAAACAGTTCCATGACTGACTGACTCACGGACATATAACGCACAGACCAAACCACTTGACCTAAAGGGCCGAAATTTTGCATGGCGATTCTTCTTATAGTGTAGGGGTGTACTAAGAAAGATTTTTGAAACATTCCTCTTAGATTTTTTTAAATTAAATTTTTAAGCTGTTTTTGTAACTTTTTTCCAGTTTGCATTTGAAATAATAATCTGAGAGTTATATATCTGATATGACGGTAACCGTATTTACTTGGATAGTCCACGTCCCTCCGCTCCAGGAAAACATAATAGCAGATTTCTAGGCATAATTTATTCGTAGATATATGAATAGAAACTAAGAACATGCGGCTGGTTATTTATAAGTTCCCTTTTCTACTCTTAAATGATATTTTGAGAAAACTTAAATCTATCTATATAAAACAGTTCCATGACTGACTGACTCACGGACATATAACGCACAGACCAAACCACTTGACCTAATAGGCCGAAATTTTGCATGGCGATTCTTCTTATAGTGTAGGGGTGTACTAAGAAAGATTTTTGAAACAATCCTATTAGATTTTTTAAAATTAAATTTTTAAGCTGTTTTTGTAACTTTTTTCCAGTTTGCATTTGAAATAATAATCTGAGAGTTATAAATCTGATATGACGGTAACCGTATGTACTTGGATAGTCCACGTCCCTCCGCTCCAGGAAAACATAATAGCAGATTTCTAGGCATAATTTATTCGTATATATATGAATAGAAACTAAGAACATGCGGCTGGTTATTTATAAGTTCCCTTTTCTACTCTTAAATGATATTTTGAGAAAACTTAAATCTATCTATATAAAACAGTTCCATGACTGACTGACTCACGGACATATAACGCACAGACCAAACCACTTGACCTAAAGGGCCGAAATTTTGCATGGCGTTTCTTCTTATAGTGTAGGGGTGTACTAAGAAAGATTTTTGAAACAATCCTATTAGATTTTTTAAAATTAAATTTTTAAGCTGTTTTTGTAACTTTTTTCCAGTTTGCATTTGAAATAATAATCTGAGAGTTATAAATCTGATATGACGGTAACCGTATTTACTTGGATAGTCCACGTCCCTCCGCTCCAGGAAAACATAATAGCAGATTTCTAGGCATAATTTATTCGTAGATATATGAATAGAAACTAAGAACATGCGGCTGGTTATTTATAAGTTCCCTTTTCTACTCTTAAATGATATTTTGAGAAAACTTAAATCTATCTATATAAAACAGTTACATGACTGACTGACTCACGGACATATAACGCATAGACCAAACCACTTGACCTAAAGGGCCGAAATTTTGCATGGCGATTCTTCTTATAGTGTAGGGGTGTACTAAGAAAGATTTTTGAAACATTCCTCTTAGATTTTTTTAAATTAAATTTTTAAGCTGTTTTTGTAACTTTTTTCCAGTTTGCATTTGAAATAATAATCTGAGAGTTATATATCTGATATGACGGTAACCGTATTTACTTGGATAGTCCACGTCCCTCCGCTCCAGGAAAACATAATAGCAGATTTCTAGGCATAATTTATTCGTAGATATATGAATAGAAACTAAGAACATGCGGCTGGTTATTTATAAGTTCCCTTTTCTACTCTTAAATGATATTTTAAGAAAACTTAAATCTATCTATATAAAACAGTTCCATGACTGACTGACTCACGGACATATAACGCACAGACCAAACCACTTGACCTAAAGGGCCGAAATTTTGCATAGCGATTCTTCTTATAGTGTAGGGATGCACTAAGAGAGATTTTTGAAAAACTCTTCTTAGATATGTATAAATTAAGTTTTTAAACTGTTTTTGTGATATTCTTTAAAGTTTGCATTTAAAATAATAATCCGAGGGTTAAAAAATTTACATCACGAAAAAGATCATAAAAATTTCTTTAAGATGAAATCTTTTTCGAATCTTTACCTCCATTTTCTGATTTTTGGTGATTTTTTAAAGATTAATTTTTAGAATTTAATTTATTAAATGATGATCGCGTGGTTTCTTTTCTATTAATTTTGCGTCACGTGCATAACAACGAAATAGACAAAAAAATTTTTTTTTTCTTGCTAATGCGGCAGACGATTGGAAATTATCCAAAAAAATATTAACATACAGTAAAAGAAATGTTCCTCAAACTGTACTATATTAACTGTACTATATTCTTTAGTATGTTCTATTAGATTTAATTTGAATATTTTCTTCTATATTATTTTGTCTATAAAAATATCCGTTACAATTTTTTTATAAATATATTTTTCTTTTTTACATCAATTGCATACATTGATCGTTGTATTTATTATATATATATATACACTGCTGGCCACTGTAAATGCAACACCCTGAAGGAAACATGCAAATAACATGAAATTTACAACATGCATTAGCGGAGGTGAGATATGCAAATGATTAGAATTTCAGCGCAGACGCACATCACACGCGCCTGTGGCGCCACTTCAAAGTGCTATTTAAGGCTTGGAGATTTCGACGATTTCAAGTTCGGCAATTGTGTTTTTCTTGTGGTTTTTAAAAAAAACGATCAATTATGCCTCGACGATCATCTTTTGATCAAGTATCCGAGTTCGACAGAGGAAGGATAGTGGCCTACCGAGATTGTGGATTATCTTTCAGGGAAATCGGTAGTCGTGTTGGACGAAACCAAACAACTGTAATGCGGATATGTGATCGTTGGATGCAGGAGGGTACGACGGACCGGCGTGTTCGATCGCATCCACCTCAGCGAACCACTTCACGTGATAACAGGCAAATTGTGGCCTAGGCAGTGACGGGTCGCTGAGTCACATCACGAACCATAGCACAGCACATGCAGTCTGTAACGCATCATCCAGTATCTGCGCGTACCATTCGACGCCGTTTACAGCAGAGTTGTCTGTCTGCAAGACGTCCATTGCTTTGTCTACCCTTGACGGAGAACCATAGACGTCTCCGCCGCCAATGGTGCGATGACAGAAGGATGTGGACGGCAGAATGGAATGAAATTGTCTTTACTGACGAGTCACGCTTCTGTCTGCAACACCACGATGGTCGCATTCGAGTCTGGAGACACCGTGAAGAGAGGATTCTGAACAGCTGCGTTATGCACCGCCACACTGGTCCTGCACCGGGTATTATGGTATGGGGCGGTATTGGATATCACTCTCGCACACCTCTAGTACGCATTGCCGGTACTTTAAACAGCCAGTGCTACATCTCCGAGGTGTTGGAGCCAGTTGTCCTTCCTTACCTTCAGGGCTTGCCCACAGCCATATTTCAACAGAATAATGCGCGACCACACGTGGCACGCATTGTCCAACGGTTCTTCGTCAATCGCCAGATTGAATTGCTTCCCTGGCCGCCTCGCTCTCCGGATCTTTCGCCGATAGAAAACATGTGGTCCATGGTTGCTCTACGATTGACCCAGATTCCATCCCCAGCTGCCACAGCAGATCAACTTTGGCAACGTGTGGAAGCTGCTTGGTCTGCTGTACCCCAGGAACTCAACAAAAGTCTCTTTGAATCAATGCCGAGGTGTGTGACAGCGGTGATCTCCAACAATGGCGGCTACTCTGGCTACTGATTTTGGCAGGAACCACACTTCACAGAAGTCTATAAATTTAATCATTTGATACTTGGTCAACATGTTATCTACAAAATAAATTTTGCTGTGATATCTCTTGTCTTTCTTGGTGTTGCAATTTGAGTGGCCAGCAGTGTATATATATATATATATATATATATATATATATATATATATATATATATATATTTTATATATATATATATATATATTTTATATATATATATATATATATATATATATATATATATATATATATATATATTTTATATATATATATATATATATATTTTATATATATATATATATATATTTTATATATATATATATATATATATATATATATATATATATATATATATATATATATATATATATATATATATATATACATATTTTGGCATTAATTGCATACATTGACCGTTGTATTTAATTTGAATGTACTGCGTAGCGAAGTACGGGTTTTCAGCTATTTATAGAATAAAAGAAAAAAAAAATGTTTCTCTCCGTGCCTCTGAAAATCCCCCATGTTGCATAGAAAACTTTTTTTTTTCTCCCTGCGTGCCTCTGATAAGAAAACTTACCCCACTGGTCGATATAAGAAAGTATATATCCATAACCTGGAAACTCCGCCTGCAAAACACTTCTTATAAACTTCCTGTTAGGGGAAATTCTCTGCATGCCCAGATAAAGGGGGAAGAAAAGAAAACTTAAGACCACACCAAAAAAAAATCCAGTTTCACCCAAAGCGATTAATTAGCCCGAAGCGAAACAACGAGATAAAACAAAAATGAATGCAGGAGAAGGGGGAAACGTTCAGTGGAATGCGGGTCTCGACCCCTGACCTCTAGAGAAGCACCCTGTCCCCTTTTCTGCCTGATTGGCCCACCTGAGGTTGCATCCCTTCGGGCAATATATGACCAATGCCGGTACAAAAGCAAATCGGTTTTCTGAGTAGCCAAGAAGGGGCCACAGGAAAGTAATGTTGAGTTTGAAAATGATTATACACACAGTTGAAAAAAAAAGTTCATTAAATACTCCTAATAAAAGAAAAATAGTTGCTACAAGCAAAAATATATTTAGCGGACACTAAATTTACTTTACCATCACCATATTACAAATCATAATTATGCATCAGATCAACTGACTCGAAGCAGTTGGCGAGTCAAGTTAATAAGAAACTCTTTCCCCCCACATGTATGTATATATATATATATATATATATATATATATATAAAATATCTGGATGTCGAAAAAAACCGCTCAGTGTCGTAAAAAATTCTTTAAAGTTTAAAAAGTAGCAAGGAAAGAAATTATTTGGAAAGAAAAGTATTTTGTCGGGATACCTTTGTTGGTAGAACACAGACTATCAGAAAAGTAAAACCGGATTTTCAACGTTTTGTCAAAAAAACTTTCTGACTTTCCTTTATATCATTATTTATCTTTAAAAATATCCTACGATCCTTGAAATAATTGTTTAAAAATCGAAGTTTTTCAAGTTTTTCATTAATCGAAAAATGATATTAATAATGTACGCCTAAATTATACTAAGGAAAATTAAAGCTAAAATTTACTTTAAAATTTATAATTTAATGTACAAGTTTTATGTCTCTATTATATTCGATCAATAAATATTGTTTGAATTAATAAATAATTAATTTGTGGTTTAAATACGGACGAAAATTCACAACGATTTATTACTTTAGAATGTCTACTTTGCGACACCGTTCGCATTCGTCAGTTTTATTTCTCTTCAAATACACTAAAGATAAAAAAAAACTGATACAGACGTGCGTATGCAAAGAACGGAGATATGCTTCCAATCAGCATAACGCGATGTGATCGGAAGAGCCTATATAAGGCAGCAGGTATCTGGCGAAGCTGTTAGATCGGTTCCTGCTGCTACAATGGTAAGTAATCACGATATATGTGACTTTGAACGTGGTGTTATAGTTGGTACACGAGGGATGGGACATAGCATCTTCGAAGTAGCGATGGAATTTGGATTTTCGCGCACGACCATTTCACGAGTATACCGTGAATATGAGGTATCTGGTAAAACATCAAATCTCCGACAGCGGTGTGCTCAGAAAAAAATCCTTGAAAGAAAGGGATCGATGACGACAGACGAGAATCCTTAAACGAGATAGACGAGCAATACATCCTCAAATTGCTGCCGATTTCAATGCTGAGGCATCAACAAGTGTTTAGCGTGCAAACTGTTCAACGGACCGTCATTGATCAGGGCTTTCAGAGCCGCATACCCACTTGTACCGTTGTTAGCTGCGCGGCACAAAGCTTTACGGCTCGCCTTGATCCGCCAACACCTCCATTGGACTGTTGATGACTGAAAACACGTTTCCTGGTCTGACAAGCCTCGTTTCCAATTGTATCGGGTGAATGAACGTTTACGGGTATGAAGACAACCTCATGAATCCATGGACCGTACGTGTCAACAAGGGACTGTTCAAGCTGGTGGAGCCTCTGTGATGGTATGGGGTGTGTGCAGTTGGCGTGATATGGGGCCCCTGATACGTCTAGAGACGACTCTGGCAGGTGACGGGTATATAAGTATCCTGCACGATCATCTACACCCATTCATATCTATTGTGCATTCCGACGAATTTGGACAATTCCATCAGGACAATGCGACACCTCCCACGTCGAGAGTTGCTACCGAGTGGCTCCAGGATCACTTTTCTGACTTTAGACACTTCCTTTGGCCACCTAAATCCTCAGACATGAACATTATTGAGCTTATCTGGAAACAGCCAGGTCCTAAATTATTACATACGCCTGTAAAACTGAAGTACAGAAAATTAAATTTAAAAGTTCTGTGTACACTTATATTTTTATATATTATTGTGTCTATATTGTTTTTATTTGATATTTTATTTTAATATTATTTATTTATTTTATATTTATTTATATTTGCATTATTTTATACTTATTTTTTAGTATCTATAATATAAATACACAAAGATAACATACTCTGCTAATTATACAGTGTTAACCTATAATTTTACATGATGACTGATGCATGACTTGAAGCGCACGAGGAAAAATCCATAATTTTAAAGTTACTCCAAAGTTGAAACATTAAATGCAATTTTCTAAGTTTTGCCGCTTTTTTATAGCTTATGTATGGTTCTCGAGTCATAACTACTGACACTGTATACCAAGTCAGGATGTGTGTCAGACCGTGAATTTGTCCAAGTTGGAAACAGAATCCCCGCCCTTCAGAGGACAATCTAAATTATGGAGACCGTATCACTATAGACTGAGAAACGGCGATGCTAATTCAAATGGATGCATATCTCGGGAAGTCTGGGATAATTTGTGCTGAAGGTTAGCGACACTCGTATCCTGACACGTGGAGACAATCCTTGCTTCCGTGACTAGCCGCTAAGTAACATGATAAAATAGGACGTATGGCACAACATTTTTATGATATAACCTTTTAATGTGTTTAAGACGTATTTAAGTATAATGTATTTTAAGTGTTTGAATAAAATGTATCTTAAATATTCAAGAATAGTTATTTTATCAAAGTAATGTCATCACAATGAAAAACATAACGCCATGAATAATAACAATTTAACTTTCAGTGAATTTCCACATCAAAGAGTAAACTGAAAATATTCAATATCTTTAAAAATAAGGAAAATGCCATCCCTTCTAGAAACAGAGGTGCCGGAACTGTAACCTGCCGATAAAATAAATAGATAAATAAATAAATAAATAAATAAATAAATAAATAAATATATATATATATATATATATATATATATATATAAATACATTTATATATACACACACACACACAAATATATATATATATATATATATATATATATATATATATATATATATTAATTTGCTGAGTGGCAATCCGATGTGTTGCTTTTTCGATTTAAAATGAAATGGTTTTATTTCTTAAAGATTAAAAACTGTTTAATCACTTTTAAAAATATATTAGAATTTTTAAAAAAACGAAAAAATTATTTAAAATTCTCTTTTTCAAATTTTGGTTTTTGGCTATTGAAATAATTTTTTCAAATTTCCGTTTTCAAATTTTAATTTAAACCAAAAATTCATTCAATTAGAAAAAAATGCTAAAGGTTTTAGCTTCTCATTTCCTAAAACTAAAATTATTTCTGGATTTCAAAAAGTGTTTAAAAAATAGAAAGACTGTTTTGACAAATTGGAAGACAATTTTGAATTCATCTGATGAATTCAAAATTGGTGGCGGAATAATCCTCATCAGTTGCTCATTAATTAGAAACAAATTTCACGAACTTGCTGGAATTATTAGTGAGTAAAATAATAAGTCGAAAAATTACGAACTCGGTATTTAGTTAAAAGTGAGTTTTGCAAGTACGCTCTTTTAGAATGAAAACATTTTTTTTATTAAATGTATTTGGTATATTTTGGAAGCTGAACATCTAGGAAATGCCGATAAATAATAAAATTGACATTAATAGGTGCAGAAAACCGAAACATTTGTCCATCAAAATTGCCGATTTTGTGAAATTTGGAAAATTGCTTTGGGGGAAAAGCTTCGTTTGCAATGAAAAACATTTTTAACTTTATAAAAATGTGTATAACCTTAAAGATGAAGAGTTGTAAAACACATGGAAATAAAAAATTTGTCGATTGGAGGACGGAAAAGTTGAATTTTGCATGCAGGAAAATAGTGGAAATTTGCGAAGCGGAAAGGAGCTGGTTCACCCGGAATATCAGCTGTTTCTGCTGTCCGCTTCTTTTGAGTTCGGCATTTTTAATTTAATCATTAAAAAAGTTTAAAGTTTTGAAAGTTGAGGATGGCACCAGTGCACGCGTCTCGTCCATCCGCGTATATCGGTACCAGTCGCGATTTCCTGCTATGCTCGGTTCGCGAGATTCGCCCGTCCCCGTGTCTGCTCACTAACATACATTTGTCTACCTCCAGCTGTTATTACTCGTATATAGACTAGCTGAGTGGCAACTCGATGTGTTGCTTTTTCGATTTAAAATGAAATAGTTTCATTTCTTAAAGATTAAAAACCGTTTAATCACTTTTAAAAATATATTAGAATTTTTAAAAAACGAAATAATAATTCAAAATTTTCTTTCTCAAATTTCGGCTTTTGGATTTTGAAATAATTCTTTCAAATCTCCATTTTCAAATTTTGCTTTTTAGACAAAAAAGAAATTCATTCAATTAGAAAAAATTCTAAAGGTTTTAACTTCTCATTT
The DNA here is from genome assembly GCA_907164885.2 of Dolomedes plantarius. NCBI lineage: Eukaryota > Metazoa > Arthropoda > Arachnida > Araneae > Dolomedidae > Dolomedes > Dolomedes plantarius. The sequence goes on along the minus strand of OU015496.1, from coordinate 89,895,011 downwards.
CCTAAAACTAAAATAATTTCTGGTACTTTAAAATTATTTCTGGATTTCAATTATTAAATAACTCGTTCTCAACTAATAATTTTTCCTTTTGGCAACTGAGGAGAATTTCTTTTGAAGAGTAGAGTTCCTGGGTCTATTGACTTTAACTCCTGTCGCAAGGTGCTTATTATCAATGTACACTGCTGGCCACCCAAATTGCAACACCAAGAAAGACAAGAGATATCACACCAAAATTTATTTTGTAGATAACATGTTGACCAAGTATCAAATGATTAAATTTATAGACTTCTGTGAAGTGTGGTTCCTGCCAAAATCAGTAGCCAGAGTAGCCGCCATTGTTGGAGATCACCGCTGCCACACGCCTCGGCATTGATTCAAAGAGACTTTGGATGAGTTCTTGAGGTACAGCAGACCAAGCAGCTTCCACACGTTGCCAAAGTTGATCTACTGTGGCAGCTGGGGATGGAATCTGGGTCAATCGTAGAGCAACCATGGACCACATGTTTTCTATCGGCGAAAGATCCGGAGAGCGAGGCGGCCAGGGAAGCAATTCAATCTGGCGATTGACGAAGAACCGTTGGACAATGCGTGCCACGTGTGGTCGCGCATTATCCTGTTCAAATATGGCTGTGGGCAAGCCTTGAAGGTAAGGAAGGACAACTGGCTCCAACACCTCAGAGATGTAGCGCTGGCTGTTTAAAGTACCGGCAATGCGTACTACAGGTGTGCGAGAGTGATATCCAATACCGCCCCATATCATAATACCCGGTGCAGGACCAGTGTGGCGGTGCATAACGCAGCTGTTCAGCATCCTCTCTTTACGGTGTCTCCAGACTCGAATGTGACTATCGTGGTGTTGCAGACAGAAGCGTGACTCGTTAGTAAAGACAATTTCATTCCATTCTGCCGTCCACATCCTTCTGTCATCGCACCATTGGCGGCGGAGACGTCTGTGGTTCTGCGTCAAGGGTAGACAAAGCAATGGACGTCTTGCGGGCAGACCACTCTGCTGTAAACGGCGTCGAATGGTACGCGCAGACACTGGATGGTGCGTTACAGACTGCATGTGCTGTGCTATGGTTCGTGATGTGACTGAGTGATCCGTCACTGCCATGCGCACAATTTGCCTGTCATCACGTGAAGTGGTGCGCTGAGGTGGATGCGATCGAACACGCCGGTCCGTCGTACCCTCCTGCATCCAACGATCACATATCCGCATTACAGTTGTTTGGTTTCGTCCAACACGACTACCGATTTCCCTGAAAGATAATCCACAATCTCGGTAGGCCACTATCCTTCCTCTGTCGAACTCGGATACTTGATCAAAAGATGATCGCTGTTTTCGACGAGGCATAATTGATCGTTTTTTTTTAAACAACCACAAGAAAAACACAATTGCCGAACTTGAAATCGTCGAAATCTCCAAGCCTTAAATAGCGCTTTGAAGTGGCGCCACAGGTGCATGTGATGTGCGTCTGCGCTGAAATTCTAATCATTTGCATATCTCACCTCCGCTAATGCATGTTGTAAATTTCATGTTATTTGCATGTTTCCTTCAGGGTGTTGCATTTATAGTGGCCAGCAGTGTATATGTGCTTAATAGAAAAAATTATTAAGCTAAATTAAATTTAAAGTTACCAGTTACATTAATATAAAAATTAAGTTTAAAACCTTCAAAAAGTACAAGGGTAAGATAAATTAAAAAATTAGAAATATATTAAGATTAAATAAATTAAGATTAAAATGAAGAATTAAAAAATTTAAAGAAAATAAGTTGATATTAATTATAAAGTTACGGAAAAAATGTCCCTAAGCAAACAAGATGGAAAGTTTGCATAATAAAAGAAAAAAAAGGCCCTGTGCAGGGTCATACAGTTCGTAATAAGATGATTGCAGAGTTCCACGGGGGGAAAACAAAAAACACCAATACAGGGAAAATTGGGCACCACCTAGGACCGAACCCACATCGTAGGGTTTACGAGGTCAGCGCGATAGCACTGCGCAAAGACAGGACACAGGCAGTAGACCAATATGGCAGGTGTATAGCGGTAAGACCGAATGTAAATATTAATCTCGGGTGGAAAAAGTGCTTAAATAAATAGAAAGACAGTTCTGAAGAATTCAAAATTGGTGGTGGAAGAATCCTATCAGTTGCTCATAAATTAGAAACAAATTTCATGAACTGGCTGGAATTATTAGTGAGTAAAATAATAAGTCGAAAAATTACGAACTCGGGATTCAGTTAAAAGTGAGTTTTGAAAGTACGCTCTTTTAGAATGAAAACTTTTTTTATTGAATGTATTTGGTATATTTTGGAAGCTGAACATCTAGTAAATGACGATAAATGCCAATAAATTGACATTAATAGGTGTAGAAAACCGAAATATTTGTACATCAAAAATGACGATTTCGTGAAATTCGGAAAACTGCTTTGGGGAAAAATCTTCATTTGCAATGAAAAACATTTTTAAATTTATAAAAATGTGTATATCTTTAAAGATGAAGAGTTGTAAAACACATGGAAATAAAAAATTTGTCGATTGGAGGACGGAGAAGTTGAATTTTGCATGCATGAAAATAGTGGACATTTGCGAAACGGAAAGGAGCTGGCCCACCCGGAATGTCAGCTGTTTCTGCTCTCCTCTTCTATTGAGTTCGGCGGTTTTAATTGAATAATTAAAAAAGTTTAAAGTTGTGAAAGTTGAGGATAGCATCAGTGCACGCGTCTCGGCCGTCCGCGTATATCGGTACCAGTCGCGATATCCTGCTATGCTCGGTTCGCGAGATTAGCCCGTCCCCGTGTCTGCTGACTGACAAACTAACATTTTGTGGCAACCCAACTCGCAGACAGCTCCGACGTCGCGTTCTCCGCATCTGGTTCGCGCAGGATTGGGGATTGCCGCGGACATTGGAACACCGATCTTTACTTCACTCTCCGTACTAGTGTGGTACGCACGCTTCTCCTGCTCCAAATTCACCGCGATGAACTACGAGCCGGGTTTCGTAACGATTATTGTAAATTTATGTCATGTGTCAAGTTTTAAATAAAAGAACATGTTAATAAGTTCTAATTGCTGCTTATACCTTCTGATGTCCGTAATATGGGAATAATAGTTCCCATAATTTGTTTACCTTCAGCTGTTAATAGTAAGATAATTAAAAAAGTTTAAAGTTTTGAAAGTTGAGGATAGCATCAGTGCACGCGTCTCGGCCGTCCGCGTCTATCGGTACCAGTCGCGATATCCTGCCATGCTCGGTTCGCGAGATTAGCCCGTCCCCGTGTCTGCTGACTGACAAACTAACATTTGTTTACCTTCAGCTGTTAATCGTAAGATGGTGTGCTGAAAAGTTTAATTTTGCATGCATGAAAATAGTGGAAATTTGCGAAACGGAAAGGAGCTGGCCCACCCGGAATGTCATCTGTTTCTGCTGTCCGCTTCTTTTGAGTTCGGCGGTTTTAGTTTTATAATTAAAAAAGTTTAAAGTTTTGAAAGTTGAGGATGGCACCAGTGCACGAGCCTCGTCCGTCCGCGTATATCGGTACCAGTCGCGATATCCTGCTATGCTCGGTTCGCGAGATTAGCCCGTCCCCGTGTCTGCTGTCTAACTAACTAACATTTGTTTACCTTCAGCTGTTATATATATACTAGTTCTCAACTAATAATTTTTCCTCTTGGCAACATGGCCGAATGAAAATATTGTCACGATGATTTCGGGGAATACGGAAATGACACGAAGCGTAGATCAGAACAGATTTTATTGACCAGATTGCGGGGAACATCACCTAAAATACACCTCCGGAACGTTCCCGACATTCCCACCGGAAGTGTGAGGATTATTCCATAAACCTAAGAACCGGAACTGAAATATAAATAATAGATAAATTTGCATACAGCTCGCATGCAGAGCAAATTAAAATAAAAGATGCTCTTGCACCCGGCGGCGGCTGGTTTCGAACCCGGGACCTTAGGATTAGACGTCAGTAGCGATACCGCTGAGCCACCGTTACTTCGGTGAACGGAACTTTGCGAAACGGAAAGGAGCTGGCCCACCCGGAATGTCTACAGTTTCTACTCTCCTCTTCTATTGAGTTCGGCGGTTTTAATTGGTTAATTAAAAAAGTTTAAAGTTTTGAAAGTTGAGGATAGTATCAGTGCACGCGTCTCGGCCGTCCGCGTATTTCGGTACCAGTCGCGATATCCTGCTATGCTCGGTTCCCGAGATTAGCCCGTCCCCGTGTCTGCTGACTAACAAACTAACATTTTTTTACCTTCAGCTGTTAATAGTAAGATATATATTTATATTTCGGAACCATGACTGGCCGTCAAAGAGAAGTTCCACTGTATATATTTATTTCTATGTATGTACGCATGTAAGTATATCTACATATCCCTGTATCTATCTATTGCTCTGTTTCTCTCTGAATATATATACATAAACCAATTATTCCCAAACTGTGGTACGCTTGGATCAAGGGATACGAGCGTGGTTTATTAGAGGTACTCGCAGAATGATTAAAAGACAACACTCTTAAGAATATAAACATAAAGACCGGGAGGCTCTCTTGATAGGAATAATGTAAACAAACAAGAGCACATTCTAAGCCGTATATGAGCTTTATATACATTTTAAAAAAAACTTTGCAGTCTCCAATCGTTCATCATCGTTATTTTTTTTTAATGCCTCGTTAGTTTACGATTAGAATACAATACGAGTGGAAAACCATATAACACCTTCTACCCGCAAATCTTGTCTTTACTTTTTTTTATTGATTCCTAGAAATGAGTGTTTAAATCAAAAAGAAACTTGATTTTTAATAATCACCTAAGTCAAAAAAGGTTTATTCTATTTAATTTTTTTTGTTGTTATTTTGGGGGTTTTTTGCGGAAAAAAGTGTCTCTTGCCATTCTTTTCAAAATAAAACACCAATTGTTAAAAAAAAACTTAATAACGTTAGCGATCCTTCATACCATATATTATAATTCTTTCATTCAAAAAAAAGAGAATTTTACGTTAAAATGTTTTAACAAAACTGAACATATTTTAAAAAAAAACAATTTTTTTAACTTATCATTGTTATGCATTTTAAATAAACTGATAAAATTCTACTTGAAAAGAATGAAATAACAACACACAATAATTACAAGACAAAAAGAACTTTTTAAACACCACGTTTTTAAATTTTCTGTTGAATGATATAAACTTGACAATTCTATGAATTAATAAATACTTTTTAAAAACATTTTTGATGAATTATTCCATTACCTTGAAAGAAAATGATCAAATTCGTAATAAAGAGAGAAATTATAAGAAATTTTCAAACAACAAAATTAACTAAAAATTAATTCAAATCTGCTTAAAGATGGTTAAAAATATTAAAAGAATGCATTGTCATCGTGTTCTGAGCTATTCTAAAAGTTGCAAATGGCTAGCTAGTCGGGAAGTTAGTTAAAAATCGATTGCAAGATTTGTACTGGACAAACAAGAAAGCGAGTTAATGAAAACAGGGTAAATAGGTAAAAGAAATTCTGTAATTTAATTTTAAAAAAAAAAATGTAAAGTGCCGCAGAATTGGTGACGTCACGAACTGGACACCCTGGTCGGTAGTTCACCCAATAAATATTTTCTCATTTCTGAACACTTTCTTCCCACACGCGAGGCTCACCATGCATTTATACGTCTTCCCTCCTTCCATCCAACGTCACGGGAAATTTCTTCTTTTGATTTATTTGATCAACTGGCTACAAAAACTCTAATTATCTCTGGAAAGCATGTTTTCTACTCAGATCTATTTTCTGTGGCCAACGTCAACATGGAAAAAAAATTCTATAAAAAATAAGAACTGCATTTCAACCGGAGTACTAAACATCAGAGAATGGCATCAAGTCATGCAAGTACACCCCTTTTAGTAAAAAAAAATGGTTATCTAAATATTTAAATTCTAGTCTTAAGCTCGCATTTATTTTTGGTCTTTCTTTTATTTTTGAAAGAATTCCCAAGAGAAAAGGGTTTAACATTTTCACAAACTTCTTTTACAATAAATAAGTTTTTTATTTACGTTTTACTTGGTTTTTAAGCATTTTACTTGGTTGGTCGAGCAAAGGTTGCGTAAGACACTATAAGTCCACCGTATTACGAAGAATGGCATTTCAAATGGACCACTATGCATCAGGAAGCTCTATCAAGCCATGCAAACATGACCCAACTTTAAAAAAAAAATTGTGAGAATAGTAACCTCTAAATTCTAGCATTAAGATTGAAAATTTTCATTAGAAACATTTATATCCAGATTTATTTTTTGTCTCTCTTTTATGTTTTGAAGAATTTCTGATAAAAATTGTTAAAAACATTTTCAGATTTTTAATTATTTTTAATTTAAATTTTTTTTAAATGGTGGTTCTTGGGAAAAATGATGTTAATGCAATAATATTGGGGTTCCTAAAATCCCTTTGATATTTGAAGTGCTTCTATGGCAACAGAGATAAGTGTCATCTGAATAAATTATGGTCTCTAAATATTTTGATAGGCATGGAATTTCTTTCAAAATTCGGACTGGAGGAAATTCTATCACAGGTGCACATATTTTTGTTCACGATTTAATGGTACAGTTTAAAAAGAAGTACGGAACACAAAGCAGTAGATGTTATTGATACGAAGAAGTCGATATAACTTTAGTTCGATGCCGCAATCTGAAATTTTTCTTAAACATTCTAATTACTAAATACTTCGCGAAAATTCTAGCGTAACAACCTTATTTAACCCTTCAGCGGG
>OU015496.1:89798240-89883240 GCA_907164885.2 Dolomedes plantarius | reverse complement strand
AAAATAAAGTAGATCAAACATCCGTCAATTCCTCCCGGACGTCATCGTACAGTTGTATTAGGACATTTTTCAAAGCTGTTATTGGAATGTTCGTAAATAAGTTTTCAAAATCATAGGTGTGTATTGAGTTGATATTTTGAAAACAGTTACCCAGACTCGCCATAAGTTCTATACTATTATAAATTATCCAGAAACTGTTTTTGTACTTATATTTTAACACATTTAGAATCTTTTTTAGGTATTTTTCAAACCTCAAAACTCTCAAAGCTATTTGTTGCTGCAAAAGAAATAATTGCAATTGTGCTATGTTTTTAAAAGTCAAAATTATGGTCTGCGGCTTGAAAGTTTTGTTTTTATTCAAAATGGCATTTTTAACAAAGCAGTGGTTTGAAGGCTACACTTATGCTCTTTTCGAACAGAAATATGCATACTCCGTTATCCAAAAACGATGTGAGAGTCATGGTTTTATGATATCTAAAGCGTCGATAGGTAATATCGTCAACAAGAAAGGAAAAAAACGTCAAATTGGAGCCTCAAGTGGGACAAAAATTCCAAACAAGTATCCATGGAAAAAACGGACATCTTCGACTATTGCAAAGGTACGTTGTTTAATGTTAAAAGAAAATCCCCTAGTCAAAGGACAGTTGCAAAATCATTAAAATGCTCTGTGTCCACTGTAAACAAAATGATAGACGTTGATTTAAATCTTAAGAAAGCGAAAAAACGCAATGTGCATCGTCTTCTTCCAAATCATATCGCTGAACGCAGGACACGCTGCAGAATTCTATATGAGAAACACTTATCCAAGAAAAATGGAAAACAATTGTCACAATAGGTGAATCATGGGTGTATTTAAATGATTGCAACAAAAAAAGAGCCATTTATTATCATAAAAAGGGGAGAAAAAAATTTAAGTACATGGTTCAAAGAATCGAAAGAAAGTTTTTCTAAGGGATTCATGATTGTTGCTGGTTTTTCTTATAATGGCAAGTTAAAAATAAAGAGAGTGGAAAAAATGTCAAGATTAACTCCAAATACTATCAGGAACATATTTTATCGCCAATTTTTCTGAATGAAATACCATCGCTTTACCCACAGTGCCATCAATCTGTGAGACTCCATCAGGACAAAGCTAGCAGTCACACATCAAAATCCACTGTAAATTTCCTAAAAGAAATGGAACAAAAAACTCGTATCAAGGCCATACCCTTCACTGATATCCCTACTAAATCTCCCGATGTATCACCTATGGATTTTTGTGCTTTCGGACTTTTAAAATCTGCATTATCCAAACGTCGTCCCAAAACCCTTACAGGACTCTGGAAAGCTGTTCAGGAGGAATGGGATAGAATACCTCTTCTGACACTTCAAAAGGCATTATTATCCTAGAAATTGTGGTGTCGAAAGATAGTTCAGAATAAGGGATGTCAAATAGAACATTTAAAACACAAGAATTTTATATAATTTAGTTTTGTGAATACAATATACATCGTCTAAAAAATGTGTGAACAGCCTCTGTATATATACTATATATATATATATATATATATATATATATATATATATATATATATATATATATATATATATATATATATATATATATATATACACTGGTTATGAAAAATTAAGAAAAAGTCACAAAAATAGCGATTACTCAAAAGGTTATGCGTAGAATTTAATGAAACTTAAACACATTATACAACTCATAGGTAGATATACTCGTAAAATAGCATAAAAAGAAATAGCCTGACAATTATGGTGTTATAGAAACTAGCATATGTATACAATGAACAAATTGGATGTGTCAGTTCGGTGTAGGAAAAGTACGTTTAATATGGCGTATGATCCCCCCGAGAAGCAATACAGCACATACAGCGATGTGTGATGCTGTCAATTATACGGTCTATGAGTTCGGTAGGAAGTGAGAGCCATTGCTCTTGCAAAGCAGCTGAAGACGTGGCTAGGGTCCTAGGAGGAGGATTGAGAGCAGCTATACGTCGTCCTAAAGCGTCCCAAACATACTCGATAGGATTCAGGTCTGGTGATCGAGCTGGCCACTCCATGCGCTGAATTGTTTCCTGCTCAAGATAAGCATCCCCGATGCGATCCCTGTGCGGTCTCGCGTTATCGTCCTGTAGCACGAAAGCATCACCTATTTTCCCGGCATAAGGGTGCACATAAGAATCAATGATGTCATATCTATACGTGTGAGCATTGACATTTCCACGGGGAAAGACATGGAGGTCTGTGCGTCCTCCCAAACAGATACCACCCCAAACACATACACTGCCTGATCCTAATGCATCTTTATCACGGAAGTGTGGAGGATGAAAAGGAGTTCCAGGTTCTCTCCAAATCAAATTACGCCTACTATCGCTTTGGAGGCTAAACCTGGACTCATTCGTAAAGAGAACAGCCCTCCATTGATCACGCATCCAATGGACATGTTGATTGCCCACTGCAAACGTTCCCGCCTATGGCGTGACGTGAGCGGGACACAAATGGCTGGTCGCCTCGCAAGAGGACAACCTTCGTGAAGCCATGTACGTACGGTTGACGTTGATACCAACCTTCCGGAGCTTGCAGTGAGGGAGGATCTGCAGACGGAGTTGCGGTTCTATTTCATCGTGCGCATAACGACAAATATCGGTTATCGGCACTTGTCGTGGCGTATGGCCGTCCTTAGCTGAACCTCCTGGATGCCGAATCCGTGGTTACAAATTGTTGCCAAAGTCTATGAACCACAGACGGACTCACATTTAGCGATCTGGCCATTTCTGTCTGACTTTGTTCTGCCTCTAGTCTCCCAATAGCTCGACACCAAAGTTCTTCGGTCAAATGATGTCTGGAGGTCATTGTTACAATTTGGCTATGCCAGATGTCTAATCTCATCGTCCCATCGACAATTACCGCTTTGCTCTGAGACATGCACTTTTATGCTCCTCGCAAATGACATATTCCAACTGCAGCGCCACTATTTTGAATAATGTAGTATTGTTCAGCACCTTTTACAATAATAACATAATCAAATCCTTTTACAATCCAACATAATCAAATTTTAAACAGATTGGCCTAGTTTTGAACGTGTTATCCCTCTTTTTCTGATTTTTTCTTAATTTTTGATAACTAGTGTATATATATATGGTGCCCGGTATAAAGGGCTTAATTTAAAAACAGTGATTTAAATATACCAAGTTGTTGGCTCTTATACCAATCAGAGAACAATAATTTCTACTGAGTCTTTTGTAGAAAGAAATGAACTTTTGTATACAAAATTGTCAGAGTTAAGACTTTTATACTAATCAAAATTTTTTTTTATCAATACTAACTAATATCTAAAAATCACTTTTTTTTACTTAAGCCCTTTATACCGGGCACCACACACACACACACACACACACACATATATATATATATATATACAGTGGACGCTCGTTAATTCGAACTCAAAGGTTCTCAGAAAAAAGTTCGAATTATTTGATGTTAAGAGAAAATATATAACTTTAAATGTGTATCACTGAAGAAGAAAATCTCCTAGTATGTATAACCCCAGAAAATATATTATACTATGTTATCTAAAGTTAAACATATTAAAAAGCAATACAGACTTACCTTAATCATAAAATGAAGCAGAAGATATGCAGTATAAAGTAAACTTTTATTAAAAATATGAATTACACTTTGGGGAAAAACTGTAAAATGGATGTTTGGTTCTGTTTATGATGCCTACATTGTTCAGCCAACTTCTCGATTTGAAGTAAACATTTCAATTCATTTTCAGAGGAAGGTTCCATCTGAATAAATGCTTTCAGAGTTTTAATAGAGTCCATTATGGCTTTGTCCATTATGGCCACATTAAAAATATCTTTCGGCAGGTAAGTAGAGAAAAGCCCTGACAGTTTCCTACCGAAATTATTGTATACGTATTCGTTTACATCAGAGCTTTGGCCATATAATGTTTGATAAGAAATATTGTGCCTTGACTTAAATCGAGAAAGCCATGCATCACTGAATTCAAAATCTTCAATACCCATTCGACTTGCCAATTCATCAGCCTTCGTCAGCACTAGCGGTCCATTTATCGGAAAAATTCGAGATCTAACATCCTGGAACCATAGCAGTAGAGCTTTTTCTAGAACTTCTTGGGACGCATTTCCCATGCGTTTCCTTCCTCTAGCAAATTTTGATTTTTCCATGAATCTAAAATTGACTCCTTGATTTTCAAATTAGATGACAAGGCATTTTTTTTAATTCCATAGTCAGCTGCTAACTTTGTTTTACATTCACCATTCTCTACTTTCTTTAAAATGTCTTCCTTTGTCTCCAAAGTTAGGGTTTTGTACTTTCCACGTGTAGACATCCTGAATTTTTACACGTTCACACCACACAATGAGGAAGAAAAACTAGACCACATTAACTTGTCTGCACTGCAGTTATAACTGACGCAGCTCTCTAGAATCTGTAGTAAGACTAGTTTTTCTGAAATTCTAAGAAAATCGATCCAAATAAAGGGAAATTGCTTTTTCTACTACTTTTAGCACTAAAAAGAAGGACAATAGCTACTAACGTTTAGCGGACATGCAATAGTCTAGGAATACAGGCATGTCCCTCTTTATACAGAAAAGAAATTTTGACACACAAAATAATAAATACAGTGTGTATTTTCTCCATTAAACGAGGAAAAAGAATTTTTTTTGTCAAATTTTTAGTTCGAATTAACCGAAGTGATAAAAATTTAGTTCGAATTAATGAGATATTTTTAACATTAACTCCAATACAAGTTTTTTTGGGCGTTTGGATTATTTCGAATTAACCGACAGTTCGAATTAACCGAGTTCGAATTAACGAGCGTCCACTGTATATATATATATATATATATATATATATATATATATATATATATATATATATATATATATATATATATATATATATATAAACACACACAAATGATGTCTCCTTTTCCCTTTTGAAGTCCACATATATATAGATACCTCAAGAGAAAAAAAAAAACTGGGGCATTTTCCTACGCGGTAAGCCCCTAATTTCCGCTGATTGCACCTGCATTGCTTCATTTTGGGTTCCATCAAATCATGTTATGTTAGCGATTTTTGATTAGGGAGATTACTAACCCAATGCAGTCGAAAATTAGGAATCTAAAGCTGGAAAACCATTGAAGTAATACACTCATGGACAAAAAAATTAGCACACTAAGAAGGAGTCGTCAAAATGAAACGAAATTTTACATACGTAATGACTACTTTGATATAAGTAAATGATAAGAAAATCAAAGAAAAAGGATAATTTATTTCAGAGAAAAAGGCAAAAGAACGGAGGACTTAATACTCCGTTGGACCCCCTCTAGCGCGAATGCACGATGTGATACGATCGGGCAATGAGTCATACAAGTTCTGTATGATGTCTTGAGACATTTCGTTCCATATGTGCTGTAACCTTGCCTCTAGTTCGTTCAAACTCGTGGGATGCCCAACTCGTCGTCCCAAATGATCCCAGATATGCTCGATTGGAGACAAATCTGGGGATCGGGCAGGCCAAGGAAGGGTAGTAACAGTGCGGAGACAGTCTTGTGACACCCTTGCCGTATGAGGCCGAGCATTGTCTTGTTGAAAAAGGGCTCCTGGGAGCCGTTGCATGAGTGACAACACATGTGGTTGCAGGATTTCATGAACATACCACTGGGCTGTCATGGTGCCACGGAACAATACTAGGGGTGACCGTGTATTGTAGTCAATGGCACCCCATACCATCACACCAGCTGTGGGAGCGATGTGTCGCTGTACAGCAAAGGCAGGATTGAAGCGTTCACCACGGGCTCTCCGCACACGAACACGATTGTCATCACTGCCGAGATTGAATCTGGATTCGTCGCTAAAGACGATCTGGTTCCATTCCGCTGCAGTCCAGTTTCCTCGTGCGCGGCAAAACTCCAAACGGAGGCGTCGATGGGTGGGCGTCAAGGGCAGCACACGTAATGGGCGCCGCGATACCAACTGTCCTTCAGCCAGGCGCCTTCGTATGGTTCGAGAAGACACAGAGGCCCCTAGTGAAGGTGCTACCTGTGCGTGGATGGCGACCGATGAAGCAGTTGGCTGTACGCGTGCATTTCTTACGATGTGGCGGTCTTCTCGACGACTGGTATGTCGAGGACGTCCTGCACCTGGTTTTCTTGTACATGACATCTCTCGGGTCCACTGGTCTCAACACCTCCTCACAACACAATCAGAGCGGCCTAATTGACGAGCTACTTGCCTAGCTGACCACCCAGCTTCCATCATCCCGACGATTCTCCCCCTCTCAAACTGCGACAACTGCTTATATTGTCTTCGAACACGGCGTAATGGCATGTCTATCTCAGTTTTTCCTTTGTAAATGATTCAGCACACTCAAACAAGCTTTGGTTACCTGTTTTATACTCCACAGAGTACGATGTTCAACGCCCTCTACCGGCTATACGTAATGCGCAATCACGCTGCATTTCTAATCATTTGCATATCTCCCCGACATGTACCTTCATTGCAAGTTTCGTTACAATCCCGCAATTATTTCTTGGTGTGCTAATTTTTTTGTCCATGAGTGTATTAACCTTAATGGAATAATCGCAAAAAAGGTTATTTCAACTTGGCATGGAGTATTAGCTTTCCCTGTATTTATTTACAGTTCAGAATTTATAGATGTAACGTAGGTGAACATACGAGAAAAAAATTTTGGGATTGAGAGCTTTAAGACGTTTGCTCTTTTAAAACGTGCGGTAGTGTATGTATAAGCAACTCCAAATCGAGTTTCGAGATCGTCCGTTCCACTCTGCAAAACATACAATATCGAGAAACTGAAACGTGTTCGGCCTGATAAATCCATTTGCGTTTAAATTTCTTCCCGTAATTAATAGTGCAAAGTCGTTAGAAGAACGCGATCTCTGTACCAAACAATTAAATTGCAGCTCACGGCAATTAATCTTAAATTGACCTGCTCATTAATTTTACCTAATATGCTATAATTTAACAACATTTTAAGAAGCTAAGAGATACTTATAGGTAATTTTCCCTGCACATTATATTTTGTTTTGAAAAGGCTGGGAAAACTTTTTTGCTTCTTCTGTTATATCTCTCTGTAATTAAGTAAAAAAAGAAAATCGGTTTTAATAACACAATTAATGCATATTATTATTATTATTATTTAAAATAAGGAAAGTGAGAGGAAGAGAGTAAAATAAATGTGAAGTCTTAACTAGAAAAAAAGAGTGATAGCAGGCACCGCTCTTAAATTTTTCTAAATTTATAGTACCCTTCACAACCCGTCACCATTGGCTCCACCATTGTCACCATTGGAATCACCCGCTGTTCTCAGATGATGAAGAATTCCAGCCAGCTTCTTCATTGCAACGAAATGAAAACTTATTCGACAATCGGCCGAATATAAAGCAAATCGGCCCAGCATGAGGTCGTGCGGAGATGCAGCATCCTCCATACTCTCCGAGTATGGAGGCAGCACCGGCAGCCTTTTTCTTCTTTCCAAAACTGAAAGATTTGCCGAAGGGAACAAGATTTGAGGATGTCCAAGCCATCAAGAAAACGGCGACGTCCACATTTAAGAGCATTCCGAAAGAGGACTTTAAAAGTTGTTTCCGAAACTTATACAGCCGAGCACAGAAGTGCATTACGGCAGGTGGGAGTTACTTCGACACATATTAAGTGGGTAGGTATTTCATGTAATATTTTCTGGGGTTATTAGATCAGTCCTGGAAATTAATGGCAGCACTTCGTATTTATGCCAGGAATACAGTACTTTTACAAATATTCGATACTGTACGTGAATTATGTATATTATCGTCAATCGTTCCAAGATAACTCGGCATTTTATTCTAGTTTAATCAAAGGGGTGGGACGATGGTCGACTGGCTAAGGAACCAGTCTTTGGAACTACAACACCCGCCGGTTCGAATCCTGAGGTATATGGATGCTTGCAGCTGTTTGGAATTGGCTTTAAGTCGGTTACTTTACCTCTCGTGTTAACGTTTCAAACCAGATCAATATACATATTTTATATATATATATATATATATATATATATATATATATATATATATATATATATATATATATATATATATATATATATATATATATATATATATATATAATATGTATATATATATCGTCGCTGTTAAATCAAACCGGCATATGTGCAAAAATTGAGTTTGTGAGTTATTGGTGTCAAAAAATTTCTTTTTTTCCCGTCTATTTTTATGTCGAACCGGCATATCGTATAGTTGAATAAAAATCCGTCAGATGGCGTTGGGCCGGTATGCATTTACGGGGGAATAGCCATTTTGTTTAACAGAAGACAGATCTATTGCGCAATACGCCAGTCACTTCAAAACCTTCAAGGAGGAAAGACGTCCATCATGTAAGTAAAACTGAATTATCTCACAATAGTACATTTTTATTATTACCCAGATATGACTTATTGGCAGATAATCCCGTTTGCACTTAACATTAATGCGTTTATAGCAGCCTCAACTAAAACAAACCGGCATATATGCCAAAATGTCGGTTTCCGGGTAAATTTTCTCCCGGCGAATAAAGCAAAATGTTAATTAAAACGGAAATATGTTTCAATAATTCAGTTTGAATCGTATCAAAACAAAGTTTCATGTGATGTTTTTGAAGATATGCCGGTTTATTTTATTCTTACGTATCGTTATGCAAGATGTTTTACGGCTTACTAGGCTCAAAATTGACTCTTGTAGGTAGATACTTAAACTAACTACCACATAGCTTTAATATTTTTCGCCAGATTACTTATAATATTGTTGTTTGTTGAAGGAAAAAGCGTAAAGCTTTGATATTAAAATTTGCGGCAAAAAGTGAAAGGCTGTGGCAAGTGATTGCTCCAGATCCTTTGCCTCCGACACGAGTCAATTTAGAACGCAGTACTGAAGATGTTCCTGAAACTAGCAAGACTGATATACAATTAGAGACTGAAAACCACGTTTCCCCTCCTGCTGGTAAGTTTAGGTTTTGTCGTTTGATTTAAATAAATCAATATTGTTGGTCACTTGCATAAGCATTGGTGTAGTCAATACTAATATAGGAAGAACTCACTCACTCATTGCTCATTATTTTCAAACTTTTCCCCATAATATAATTATAATATTATATATCTATAATATATTTTTTAGGATGTGAAGTTACTGCATCAACGAACGCTGACCTGACTACGATAGATCCAGTAGAAGTCCCTATAGGGCTAATGGATGTAAAAGCTTGGGTTTATAAGCTGCCTGATCCGTTGCTTCCAACATTATTTATGGATACAGAAAACACTACTAAAAATGTTCCTAAAACTAGCAAGACTGATTTGACTGAACTACAAGCACTCTCTAATGATGAATGGGTGGAATGTAGAGATGAACCGGCGACTGGGATTGAAATCAAAAATGCAAACGGACCAATTACAAGAAAGAGGAAAAGAGGCAAATTTAATAAAAGAACTTTAGCAAAGAAGATGCGAAACTGCGGTGAGGAATACGAGTCTAAAACCCGAGGAAGAGTGAACAAACGAAGCATGAAGCCTCCATGCCACAACTGTAAACTCAAGTGCACTGAAAAAATTGATGAGAACTATCGGAAAGAGATTTTTGCAATGTTTGGGGGAATGGAAGACTTGCAAAGACAAAGAGAATTCATAAAAGATAGCACACAGGCAGTTGTTCCCAAGTGTCAGAGGATTACATTGAATCGTAAAAGGGAAAGGGGCTCTGATCAATCATACTCGATAACGAAAGATGGAGAAAAAATACGGGTATGCAAACAATTTTTTAAAAACACTTTTGACCTATCGGACAGAGCTATTCGTACAACCTTTGAAAAAACAGACAAAAGCACAGGTGTGCTAAGCTTGGAAATGAGAGGCAAGCATAGAAAGGATCGAAAGTTGGATAAAGAACTCGTGAAGAGTGCAAAGGTTTACAAAGAAAAAATTTCCCAGAATTCCTAGTAATTACTGCAGATCTCAAAGTTCATCGATGGTGGAAAATCTATCGCCGAACTTCACAGAGATTATCTAAAAGAAAGAAAGGAGTCAAACCTTGCAGGAATAAGCTACTGCCAGTACAGAGCTATTTTCAAGTCATACAACCTTTCTTTTGTCACACCGAAGAAAGATCAGTGTGATGTTTGTCTCATTTACCAAAACACGAAACAAAATACGACAGAATATGAGAATCATATTCTAGAAAAGGACTTGTCCAGACTGGAAAAGGAGAACGACAAGAAAACCACAGATCCAACCGTCGTAGCAGTATACGACCTACAGGCAGTGCTGTCATGTCCGCAGGGGGAGGCGTCTTCCTACTACTACATTTCAAAGCTAGCCGTTTACAATTTAACAATTGCTGAGCTGAAGGGCGACAAAACGGTAAACTGTTACACTTGGGATGAGACACAGGGAAAAAGAGGCGTGATTGAGATTGGGAGCTGTGTGCTGAAATATCTGCAACATTTAAATGACAAAGCTGACTGTCCAACATACGTCGTCTTTTACAGCGATAATTGTTGTGGACAACAAAAAAATAACTTTATGATGGCAATGTACAAATATGCTGTTACAACATTAAAAAACATAAAATCTATCACACACAAATTTTTAGTAAAGGGCCACACCCAAAACTAGGGGGATTCGGCTCACTCAACCATTGAAAAAGAAGTTAAAAGAGCACTCCGAAGCGGACCGATATACTTACCTTCCCAATACGCCATGGCCATGAAAACGGCAAAGAAAAGTGGCAAGCCTTACCTGGTTCATGAGTTGAGTCATGAGGACTTTTTTGACATAAAAGCTCTGAAGGACTCCCAAGTAATTTTACCCATGTTGGACATTCGAATGTTTAAAGTAATTAAAGACAACGGCAACTTTTACTTCAAAACATCCTACGGATCACATGCCTGGGAGGAGGCGAAGAAAAGGAATAAGCGGGGCAATGGGAGCGTGAATCCTGTTCTCATGCAAGCTTATTCCAAGAGACTTACCATTGATGAGAAGAAGAAAAAGGGTATCCTAAAGTTAGTTACCGACGGGATAATACCGTCAATTTATTCAGATTTCTATAAAAATTTGTGAATCTTTGAATTTACCAACAAAGGTAAGAGCAATATTATGTTAATTGTTGTTTTAAAAAAAATTGTGAAGCAATAAATTATTTTTTCATTGACAACATTATCTTTTTTTCTACCTAAAACAGGTTCCAAAAGAAGAAGCCACTGTGACATAAAAGTAAATATTACACTGATTTTAAAGTCATACAGGCATATCTGCATATTTCTCTTAATTTAAGCAATTTTCGATTTATTTGCAACTACTACTTCAATAAGCAGTATTCGTCTAAATTTTATTCAAGCATAAGGTGGCTTTGAGGTGAACCAAACGGACGGTAAAAGGAAAATATCACATGCGAAAACTTTAAAGCGCTCTGGTGAAAAATATGCATTTTGTATATATGCCGGTTTGGTTTCACAGCGACGATATATATATATATATATATATATATATATATATATATATATATATATATAAATAAGAATAAGATGAAAGAGAAAACCAGTAATAGCTCTAAAGCTACATGCGGCCAGGAACATACAACATGTAAAGAAAAGTATGAATAAGGTTTTTGACAGCATTTCTTCATCAGCGGTGTCAATACTGTCTAAAAACCAATGGATTGTTTCTGATGAGTATGATCTATTAAATAAACACACTCAGATACCGTACAATCCATTATTAACAGAAGAATTGAAATTAACAAGGCTTTGAAATTGACCACACATTATAGTATAGGCTTAAAAGCCAAAACTTAGATGAACTTAAATCAATTAGTATTGGACATTAAAACAAATTTTTTTCAAGTAAGGCGCTGAATGCTGCTCTTTTAATGAAAGAAAATAAATAAATAAGAATAAGATGAAAGAGAAAACCAGTAATAGCTCTAAAGCTACATGCGGCCAGGAACATACAACACGTAAAGAAAAGTATGAATAAGGTTTTTGACAGCATTTCTTCATCAGCGGTGTCAATACTGTCTAAAAACCAATGGATTGTTTCTGATGAGTATGATCTATTAAATAAACACACTCAGACACCGTACAATCCATTATTAACAGAAGAATTGATTAATATATATATATGTATATATGTATATATGTATATATGTATATATATATGTATATATACATGTATATATGTATATATATATATGTATATATGTATATGTATATATATATATGTATATATGTATATATGTATATATGTATATATATATATGTATATATGTATATATATATATATATGTATATATGTATATTAGGGTGGAGTGAAAAAGGCAAACAAATTTTTTTTTTTTAATTTTACCATTTCCTGACTCAACAAATGGTGCTGTTTGGTAAAAAAGACACTGTAAAAAAATCCCAGCGCAATCACTCATCGTCTTCAGGTTCCACACAGGTGGTCAAAGAAAGGAATATTAACGTCAAAAGTAAAATAATCAATTTCTTTTATTTAATTTTGATGTTTACAATATCTTTATTTTCTGACTCAAAAAGAGTTCTAATTATAAAAAAGAAACAGGAAAACATTGTCCTTTCAAAAAATATCAGTAACCTGCAATTTACTTTAATCATCCTTCAATTTTGGATTTCACATGAGGACCAAAATAATTATCTTTGGTGTCAAACTTTGGAAGTTCCTTTCGTGACTTAAGTCCACTGCGAATGTATCCATCCCTGGCTTCTGCTCTACATGTTACCAATGATGCTTGTGTTACCAGTCACACATGTCTGTCTACTGCTTGAGAATGGCAAGGGAACTACTCTATTCCAAAATGTGAGCCGTTTCTGATCATACTTGCTATGTCTTCGTCACTGAGGTTCATGGTAGCTGGTGGTTCCAAAGGATTGTCCCAGTTAATCATCTCAAATATTCCTCTGCTTCGAAATTTAAATTTGGAAGATCAAATTGGCGTTTTTTCCATTTACAGTCAGTTTTTCTTCCTTTCAGTATTCCTCTGAGGCCAAGTTCTCGAATATGTGATTATTCATCTAACAGCATTGCCAACAGAATGTTTTCAGAGTGAGCAAAATAAGAGTTCTTCTGAATAACTTTGTGAACGATTGACTTAAAATCTGCTGTCAAGAATGAGCTACTTTTTTTATCATCCCGTGCAGATGACTTGCTCTATGAGTAACTCTTGGGATTTTCTTTATTTCAAACCAGATGGCAGGTAAACTTTCATCACATATTCTACTAGGAGTTTAAAGTGTTCTGTTGGTTCAACAGTCGATACATATAGACGCAGAATTATGTTGATTGTAGTGAGCCATCTAGAATGAGACATCGTTCCGGGACTTCTGTTTGCTAAATCTGGAAGGCAAGGGATTTCTAGAGAAGTATCTCCCCCGAGGATACAGCCCTAGAAATATCGAAAAGGTATTTTTGGTCTGCACTAAGGTTTTTTTTATCAATTTCAGGCAGAGCAACTGGAATAAAAACAAAACTTGTCGCAGCAACGGTTTCGCACGTTTGCAGAGATTTTCCTATTGTTCCGGAAAACTGTGGCCCAGATGTCTTTCCGTCAATCTTCTGGAAAAGGTGTCGAAGAGGTAGTTCATTAGTATGTAATAAGCATACAAGCGTGCAATTTGTGGCCAACAAAGATTTCAAACCGTTTAACTGCGCAATTTTTATTCCCAACGTTGACGTTCGTTCCATCACACCCAACGGCAACCAGTTCCGAAAGTGTAATCCCTTTCTGTGTAGCGAAGTTTATGATGCTTCGTATTATATCCGCACTAAAACCAGAATCGAGAGTCACATGTCCTATATGAACAGAACCGGTTCTGACAACAAAACAATATACTCTTCCACAGCTATAGTCCTATATAAAGAACTTCCCTTCTTTTCTTGCACTATAGTTTTGTCCTTTCTTCCATCAAAGTAGATGGCGTACAAAGACTCTGTTACTTGTGTAGAATTAAGCTGTGATAGTACCTTTCGACGTTCTCTCCTCAGCTTACTCCTGCCAATAACTTTAGATGGAGTATCTTTGGATACAATCCCTAAATGACGAAACACAGAGGATGCAATGATAGCAGCTGACCTATCCGATACTCCGTTCTATCCCAAGCAACAGCTAGATGTGGCAGTGATATTCTCAAATGTGTACGAAATGCGCTTTCTAGCTCTGACATTTGACAATAAATGTCAATATTAATATTAATTATTAAATAATTATTAATATTAAACATTAATTAATATTAATTTACAAATTAATTAATTTTTCAATTAATTAATTACTATTTTTTATAAAAAGGCATTAAAAACTTTTAAAAAAGGCATTACAAATATTCACTTGAGATGTGGAACCTCAAGATGGCAACATTTTGGCTGAAATTTGGAGAAAATTTGTTTCAGCCAGTTTCACACCAAATAATGACTCAGGCAATGTGAATTTCGAGAAAAGGTTTTTTCGCTCCACCCTAATGTATATGTATATATATGTATATATATGTATATATATATATATATATAATATATATATATATATATATATATATATATATATATATATATATATATATATATATATCCACTAAAAAAACTTTTAAAAAGTAAAAAAAACGTTAAGCTTCAAAATAAAAGTTACGACTAAAAAATGGTGTGATATCAAATATCCAAGCTTATTAAGTTCTGGTACTTAATTTCCTAATGACGAATTTTTCACATCTAAGTGATGTGGTTAAGCATGACTTGTTGATAGAAACCCTTCTTCCCTAGACCAAACTCATCATAACCTGTTTCTCAAAATTTAAGTTTTAAATATTTATACATACCAGGCTTGTCGGCCGTCTTTTCGTATATGGAATAAATAAATTTTGTCTGTTGATACGTCGAAAGTATGTTATTTAGTTCTATAAATTATTCATTTTAGTTATTTATGCAAAATATGTGTGTCCTATTATTTGGTTACTTTTAAAATGAATGTAGCAGCAATTTTAAGATGGTCACGAATTATTCTATAGATTTGAAATTTCTTTTCACGTTAGATTTGGGCAACGTAACTCCAAAGCATGGTATTCATATTTTTTGTTGTTTAATGCAAACTTTTTCCTCTGGGGAATGACAACATTATTTATTATTTTTCTTTCTAGGTAACGGTTTGTTTTGTTTGACATCATGCACTAACTTCAAATAGAAGACTGATTAAAATGACTAATAACCCATCCACTAACTTCAAATAGAAGACTGATTAAAATGAGTAATATCCCATTAAAAAACTGTTAAGAAATGTAATTGAGTCCCAGCGCTTAATAAAACTGGATATAACATCATGTTTTGTCGTATCTTTTGTTGGAATGATGCTATAAACATACTGTCTAACAGAGCACCGAAGTGCGCAATTAAATCTGAAATTGATGTTTTAAATTCACATTAACTATTTTATTTATTTTTCTTAAGACGGCCGCCAAGCCTGGTATGTATAAATATTTAAAACTTAAATTTTGAGAAACAGGTTATGATGAGTTTGGTCTAGGGAAGAAGGGTTTCTATCAACAAGTCATGCTTAACCACATCACTTAGATGTGAAAATCGTCATTAGGACATTAAGTACCAGAACTTAATAAGCTTGGATATTTGATATCACACCATTTTTTAGTCGTAACTTTTATTTTGAAGCTTGGCGTTTTTTTTACTTTTTAAAAGTTTTTTTAGTGGATATCAGTTATTTTTTTTTTGAAATAGGTAAATAACCATTCACAAACTAGACTTTTTAGTAGGCAAACAATTGCTTGATACCTGGAGTCTCATCATCAGTTACAAATGTGTCACTTTGTGAACTTAATTGGAGAACTTTTTTGTTTTTTCGAATCTCTGTAATAGGCCCGGTTGATTTTTCGTGTTAATTGTAATTTGGATGGCATTTTTCTATTATAGTCAATCTTTATAAACACAATGGGAAATATCGTACTAAACACTATTTATACATCACTAGCTGTTTGCCCGGCGTTGCCCGGGTATTTATTTGTCTCAATTTTTTTTATTGCACAGGAAAAGGAATGGATTTTACATATATTATAAAATTTAAGTAATTTAATTTACAGTAAAATTTAAAAGTAAATACAGTATACAAATGATAAAGTAAAATTACAAATTCACTCTATTATTAATTTAACTCAAAACTTGATTATAAACAACATTTTTAATTTCCTATATTCCCCTCAGTGACTCCGAAATTATGGATTCGACACTACTCTCGGTCATTTTGGACATTTTATATTCCCTCTTCTTCCCCCCTACCCCCCCCCCCCTATGCTAATGGGGGGGCTGAACTTGCACTTAAACGACATCAGGAGTGTCACTATTAATCTTAGCGACCCCGAAATCTGTGGATTCGACACTACTCTCGGTCATTTTGGAGATTTTATATTCCCCCCTTCTTCCCCCCTCACCCCCTATGGTAATGGGGGGGGGGCTGAAACTTGCACTTAAACGACATCGGGAATGTCACTATTAATCTCACCGGCCCCGAAAACTATGGATTCAACACTACTATCGGTCATTTTGGAGATTTTATATTCCCCCTTCTTACCCCCTCGCTCCCCCTATGCTAATGGGGGTTTCTTGCTGAACTTGCATCTTAAACGACACCGGGAGTGTCACAATTAATCTCAGCGACCCCGAAAACTATGGATTCGACACTACTCTCGGTCATTTGGAGATTTTATATTCCCCCCTTCTTCCCCCCTCACCCCCTATGTAATGTGGGGGGCTGAACTTGCACTTAAACGACATCGGGAATGTCACTATTAATCTGTCCGGCCCCGAAAACTATTTATTCAACACTACTATCGGTCATTTTGGAAATTTTATATTCCCCCTTCTTCCCCCCTCACCCCCTATGGTAATGGGGGGGGGCTGAACTTGCACTTAAACGACATCGGGAATGTCACTATTAATCTCACCGGCCCCGAAAACTATGGATTCAACACTACTATCGGTCATTTTGGGAGATTTTATATTCCCCCCTTCTTCCCCCCTCACCCCCTATGGTAATGTGGGGGGCTGAACTTGCACTTAAACGACATCGGGAATGTCACTATAATCTGTCCGGCCCCGAAACTATTTATTCAACACTACTATCGGTCATTTTGGAGATTTTATATTGTTGGCGTTTGCAGGTCGACCCGCCCTGCTTGATATATATATATATATATATATATATATATATATATATATATACAAATACCAGGTTTGTTACATCGAATAACTGCAAGACTCAAAATTTTAACTCTCTTGGGATCATTTCTTTTTCCAAACGTGAAGTTTTCTACTAATATGACCAGTTAAACTGAATTTCATTCCAAGCTTTCTTGTTTCTATTTCACACTCTCTCTTACACACTAATGTGTACTATATTGATAATAATAATAACTAGTTGTCTCGTGCGACCGTTTCGCATGCGATTAAAATACGATAAATATATAGCGCGGTTGGTGATTGTAGAAGGATGAAAGAAGAACCGGTTCATTTGTAGCAGTTGCTTATTTGTCAAATAACAATGGTGCGTAAGGATAATACAAAACCAATTACAAACGCCTATGGCTACAATATTGGAGGTGAAGCATAAGACAAACAGGGGAACATGAGATATGTACACGTCAAAACTCTTTGTAGGCAATGTTAAAAGTTAAATATGGCACAAACTCGTAGAAAATGCGATATTACGTTACAAAACCTCTGTGCAACGCTATGACCTGTGCCGTTTCGACGCATCCAGAGAAAGAACTTTAAAGCCAAAAATCAGTTTTTAACTTCGATTTTTAAACAATCAATACAATGTGTCATTCTAAATTAACAATACGTCAGAAACGGAAAACTTAATCTTTGAAATGGTACCCTCATTTATAGATTTTGGTGAATTATGAAGGGAGAGAAAGGGATCGTCACAAAAAATCAGCTTCTAGAAATAATTTATATGATGATGATGATATTATTATTTTTTTTTAATTTAAAGGTCAGTGTTGGAGAGATAAAAGTAAAAGGAAATAAATAAGCGAACACGTGCTTTCCATCTAGTAATAAAGCAAATCTTTACATGTCTCGAGCCCATTTGCCCATAGAGTTTACATAAGAAAGATACCGATTCGCCACGCACCAACCGTTGCCAATATATACGGTTTTTCCATGAAAAAATAATAATGCACACCTACGCGAACGTTGCCTATATAGAAACTCATGAAGAAATCACAGAATGATATCCAGGAATACCAAGCCATGCACCTAGCAGGTTAAACAGCACTCAGTTCATTATCGTTAGAAAGGAATCTGTAAAATACACCTGAAAATCCACCGAAAGGGCACATTGCAAAGAAACATTCAATTTAGTCATGATCAGTCTCAAGAGATTAATTACACCCTGAACGAACCTCTCTATGATGCATAAATAAAGCCACTTGCGTTTGGGACACTTATCGTTCACTGATACGGCACTGATTGAGACCTATAACGTAACGCTTGTGGAATTTTAATACGCATTTTTTTTTCCAGTTCTGTCTGTCTTCGGTTACGGTAATTTTTCAGTCATTTTCTAGACATGCAGAGCGAAACGTTCAGTTTCAAGTTGTAATCGAGAGCGAGGATTTACCCATCCAGATTACTTCAGGTCCATAGCGAGCTTCCCACACAAATGGCCACACAAACGGTGAAAGGCCTTCTCCTAGTACCACTTTTCGACGCCTTTACCTACATACAGTATTTTAAAAGTGCATGTGATTATTAAGATTATTACTCGGCTTTGTCACCATGTGGGCAATTAAGAAAAATAAACACAGCAACACGAAATGATCATTTCAGAGTTATATATATGTATATATATATATATATATACATATATATATAATATATATATATATATATATATATATATATATATGTGTGTGTGTGTGTGTGTGTGTGTGTGTGTGTGTGTGTGTGTACAGTGGGATCTAGGTCGATCGTTTTTCAAGGGACCGACTGAACTGAATGATAAATGCAGGAAAATGATACATGCGGAAATATAACAAAGCAATATGATAGTTGAGACTGGGTAAAATAAACGACACATAAGGAAAACGATAATTCGAGGAACGATCGATCGAGATTCCACTGTATATATATATATATATATATATATATATATATATATATTATATATATATATATATACAGGGTGAATCTGAAAAAGTGGGCAAAACTTTACAGGGTGATAGAACGCAGCTTCACGGGCAATATTCGTCATAGAATGTATGGTCGGAAACGCAAGCGGCGAGAAGTTCAAAGGTAGTTTTTCACTGTCACATTTAAAGAATTAACACAAGAATGAGAGGAGATTCTTCTGGAAAACATTTTATTAACAGGAATGTACATTGATGCATATGCCTCAAAGAAATTGCTTAAAGAAAAGCTTCCGCCAGCTGTAATGAAGGCTTCACACCTGCGGGATAGGGACTGACGCACATTGCGAAGACACCAGGTATTTCCCCGAATTTCGCTGGCAACACCTGCGATCCTAGCGACTAGTTCCATATTGGTTTCAATGGGGAACTCGTAGATTAAGCTTTCGTGTGGCCCCACAGGAAAAAGTCCAAACACGAGAGATCCGACGATCTTGGTGGCCAAGCTATGGCACCACCTAGACAATCCATCGCCCTGGGAACGTTGCATCTAAAGTGTTCCGCACATCCAATCTGAAAGTGTGTAGGCAAAGCGTCATGCAGGAACCACATTCTCGTCCTTATGGGGTGGAATCAGTCCGGCAACACCTCTCGTAGGGAATGTGTGATACGATTCGCCGTCCAGATGTGTGAAGCTTGCATACAGCTTGCGGAAGCTCTTTGAGCATTTCTTTGAGCATGTACATCAATTACATTCCTGTTAATAAAATGTTTTTTGAAGTATCTCCCTCATTCTTGTGTTAATTATTTAAATGTGACAGTGGGAAACTACCTTTGAACTTCTCACCGTTTGCTTTCCGACCATACATTCTATGACGAATATTGCTAGTATAGCTGCGTTCTATCTTCCCCGTAAAGTTTTGCCCACTTTTTCAGATTCACCCTGTAGATATGTAGTATATATATATATATACTTATATTAATATAATATATATATATATATATATAGATTATATTATAATATATATTATATATATTATGTATATGTATATATATATATATATATGTATATACATACATACATATATATATATATATATATGTATATATATATATATATATATATATATCTATATATATATATTATATATATATATAGTATATATATATATATATATATATATATATAGAAATATTATATATATATATATATATATATATGTATGTATGTATATATACATATATACAGAGGCTGTTCACACATTTTTTAGACGATGTATATTGTATTCACAAAACTAAATTACATAAATTCTTTGTTCTAAATGTTCTATTTGACATCCCTTATTCTGAACTATCTTTCGACACCGTAATTCCAGGATATAAGGCCTTTTGAAGTGTCAGAAGAGGTATTCTATCCCATTCCTCCTGAACAGCTTTCCAGATTCCTGTAAGAGTATTGGGACGACGTTTGGATAATGCAGATTTTAAACTTCCGAAAGCACAAAATCCATAGGTGATAAATCGAGAGATTTAGTAGGGATATCAGTGAAGGGTATGGCCTTGATACCAGTTTTTTTGTTCATTTCTTTTAGGAAATTTACAGTGGATTTTACTGGTGACTGCTAGCTTTTGTCCCGATGGAGTCTACAGATTGATGGCACTGTGGGTAAAGCGAATGGTATTCTATTCAGAAAAATTGGCGACAAAATATGTTCTGATAGTATTTGGAGTAATCTTGACATTTTTTTCCACTCTCTTATTTTAACTTGCCATATAAGAAAAACCTAGCAACAATCATGATCCCTTAGAAAAACTTCTTTCGATTCTCTTGAACCATGTACTTAAATTTTTTCTCCCCGTTTACTGATAATAAATGGCTCCTTTTTTGTTGCAATCATTTAACTACACCATGATTCATCTATTTGGACAATTGTTTTCCATTTTTCTTTGGATAAGTGGTTTTCTCATATAGAATTCTGCAGCGTGTCCTGCGTTCAGCGATTCTGATTTGGAAGAAGACGATGCACATTGCGTTTTTTCGCTTTCTTAAGATTTAAATCAACGTTTATAATTTTGTTTACAGTGGACACAGAGCATTTTAATGATTTTGCAACTGTCCTTTGACTAGGGGATTTTCTTTTAACATTAAACAACGTACATTTGTAATAGTCGAAGATGTCCGTTTTTTCGTTGGATACTTGTTTGGAACTTTTTGTCCCACTTGAGGCTCCAATTTGACGTTTTTTTCCTTTCTTGTTGACGATATTCCTATCGACGCTTTAGATATCACAAAACCATGACTCTCACATCGTTTTTGGATAACGGAGTATGCATATTTCTCTTCGGAAAGAGCATAAATCTAGATTCTAACACTGCTTGTTAAAAACGCCATTTTGAATAAAAACAAAACTTTCAAGCTGCAGACGATAATTTTGACTTTTAAAAAATAGTACAATTGCAATTATTTCTTTTTACAGCAAACGTTTTTTTATTACCGCTTACCAAAATCGGTCTAAAAAATGTAGCGAACAGCCTCTGTATATATACATATCATATATATATATAATATATATATATATACTATATATATATATATATGATAATATATATATATATATGTATGTATATACATAATATATATATATATATATATAATATATATATATGTATATACATATATATATATATATACATATATATATATATTATATATATATATATATATATATATATATATATATATTATATAACTATATCTATATATATGTATATATATACATATATATATACATATACAGTGAACGCTCGTAAATCGAGGAAAGCCATCCATCACTGCATTTAAAATCTTCAATACCCATTCGACTTGCTGATTCATCAGCCTTCGTCAGCAATAGGGTCATTTATCGGAAAATTTCCAGATCTAACATCCTGGAACTATAGCAGTTGAGCTTTTTCTAGCTTTCTTATTTCGCATTTCCCATGCGTTTCCTTCCTGTAGCAATGTTGATTCTTCCTAGAATCTACTAAAATTGACTTCTTGTTTTTCAACTAAGTTGACAAGGTATTTTTTTTTAATTCCATAGTCAGCTGTTAACTTTGTTTTACATTTTAAAATTCTACCCTTTGTCTCCAAAGTTAGGGTTTTGTACTTTCCACATGTAGACATCCCTGAATTTTATACACGTTCACACCACACACTGAGGAAAAAAACTTGATCACATGAACTTTCTGTACTGCAGGCATAACTAACGTAGCTCTCTAGAATCTATAGTAAAGACTGGTTTTTCTGAATATCTAAGAAAATCGATATAAATACGGAAAATCGCTTTGTCCGTTAGGCACTGATAAGGACAATGGCCACTAACGGTTAGCAGAAATGCAATAGTCTAGGAATGCAGGCATGTGCCTCTTTACACAGAAAAGAAATACAGATGACTTTGACACAAAATATAAATAAACCGTGCATTTTCTCCATTTAACGGGGAAAAAGAAATTTTTTGTGGAAATTTTTAGTTTTGAATTAACCGAAGTGAAAAAATTTAGTTCGAATTAATGAGATATTTTTAACATTAATTCCAATACAAGTTTTTTGGGGCCTTTGGATTACTTCGAATTAACCGAAAGTTAGATTTAACCGAGTTCAAATTAAAGAGCGACCCACTATATATATATATATATATATATACACTCAAGAGCCAAAACATTATGACCACCCCCTACATTTTGCAATGAATTCGCCTGGATGACGTGGAAGGCACGTGATCAGGTGGAAGTGGTATTTCACTGCTGCTGGAGAGTCTGAAGAATCATTCTTTCACTTACTTCTGTGTGTGATGGGAAAGGCTGCGGATCTAAGCGACTTTGATAGAGGGCAGATTGTAATGGCTCGAAGGCTCGGAACAAGTATTTCCGAAACTGCACGACTTGTGGGTTGTTCGCGACCTACAGTTGTTAGTACTTATGCAAAGTGGATGAATGACGGGATGAAACCAGCAGTAGACGACATGGTGTTGGACGTTCACACGCTATCAAAGAAAAAAGGTCGTCGGAGACTGTCTCGCATGGTGAAGCAAAACCGGAGCCAGACAGTGGCCTCAGCTGGACAGCCCAATACAATGCGAGGGCCAAGTAGAATAGTATCGCAGCACACTGTTCAGCGGACACTGTTGGATATGGGGCAAACGTCCCACTCGTGGCCTTTGCTGACCAAGCGTCATCGCCAACTGCGCCTTCGCTGAGCCCGGGAACATCGCGAATGGTCCATGGATCAATGGGAGAGAGTTTGCCTGGTCAGATGAATCACGGTTTGTCATTCATCACGCCGATTGGCCGTGTCAGGATACGCCGTCTTCCAGGCGAACTGTTGCTCTCTCAATGTACAGTAGGTCATACACCAGGCCGGTGGTGGCGGGTATATGCTTTGGGGGACGTTCTCCTGGGCGTCTCTGGGACCCGTGGTTGTGGTAGAGTAGACCATGAATGCTACAGGGTATCTGAACATCATTGCGGACCAGTTTGCACCCTTACATGGCCTCTGTTTTTCCAGCTGGAAGTGGAATGTTCCAACAGGACAACGCCCCGTGTCACAAGGCTAAAATGTGTTGGAGTGGTTCCCGGAACATGATGCTGAATTCCAGTTAATGCCCTGGCCGCCTAACTCACCGGATCTTAATCCGATAGAACACATTTGGGATGTCATGGGACGGCATCTCAGAGTTCAAAGACCACCAATTCGCATATCTCGGATTTGCGTGACCGTTGCTTAAACATCTGGTACAATCTGTGTCCGGTCATCTACCAAGGACTTGTGGCAATACATGCCAAGGCGGGTTGAAGCTGTGTTGCGCGCCAAAGGTGGGCCAACTCGTTATTGACAGGTGGTCATAATGTGTTTGGCTCTTGAGTGTATATATATATATAATATATATATATATATATATATATATATATATATATATATATATATTATATATAGATATATACACATATATACGATATATATGTGTATATATATATATGTATATATATGTATGTATGTATATACACACACACACACACACCACACATCTATATATATATATCTATTTATATATAGTATATATTATATTAGATATGAATAGATATATATATATATATATTACCTACATATATACAGATATAAGATATGCTATAGTATATATATATATATATATATATATATATATATATATATATATATATATATATATGTGTGTGTGTGTGTGTGTGTGTGTGTGTGTGTGTGGTGATAATAATCCATTTTGAAAATTTAGCACAAGGGAATTGATGCGCAGAACTTATGGGAGATGCAGTCGGCACAGGGTGTTGATCCATCCGTAAATCGCTGAGCACAACTTGGATAGATGCAGTCGGGCGTAGTGTTGATCCAGGGTAGCACTTACGAAATTTAGGAGAGTAACAAACGTGGAGCCATAGAAGAGGAACATAGATTTCAGGACGATATCCAGGAAATCACCTTTATTCAATCAGATAGGCATTACGAAGGTATTAGCTGCAGTGTCCACATGACTTGTCCGGCGTCCATGCCAGGACGGGACGTGTTAACAGCAGTGTTTACATGCCAGAGTTAAGAGAAGAGCGTTGTCGCCACCGGACTGTGGACAGGAGGTCCGACAGCAACGAGAGTTAGAAACATAGAGCGAAAAAGTCTTCGTTAGGCAATATTAAATGGGTGTTTTGCGATATTGATGCCAGAGGGCCTAAACTACTTAATATTTTAATTGGGCGTCTGTAGTTTCGTGGAGATCACGTGACCACTTCGGTTATTCCGGGGACTGATAGATCCCGCGCTTGTTAGAGCTGCGACCTATTGACCTGGGAGCAGGATAAGTGGCCATAAAGTTCTTGTAAAGTGTGGTTTTGAACGTTACAGAACTTATAAATCCAGCGTGGTTCGAGGGCTCTTCAGAATTTGACATTACACTGACATGCGGAATCTCATAAACTTCTAACAGTCATATCTGGGGATGTTATTGAGTTCAGATAGTTCACATGCCTGCTTAATGATCTGCAGGGCTACGATAAATTATCTTATTTTACTGTTAGGTTTGCAAATTTGGAAAAGGGGTCGTCGTACTTTATTAACAAGAGAATGCTTTAAGGTAAAGTAATTTAGGAAGACGCGTTTTTCTGTTACATATATATATATAATATATATATATATATTATATATATATATATATATATATATATCCACATATAATTTCCACTTTTAATCAACCAATCCTCATTCATGGATGCCCTAATATCATCTCATAAATTAATTCTGTAGTTGTTGTCCACCTCATTTTCATTTATGATACTCGTAGTTAATTTATTTTGTATTAACATTGCCATTATTGCTATTATTGTTTCTTTAGTGTTTTCTCTGTTTTTACTTTATGTATTATGCATTTTTTCGATTTAATTATGTATGTATGTATGTATATATACATATATGTGAGTGTGTCGGAAATTTAATTTGTCCTCTATCAAAGTCTACATCTTTTAGCTGCTAGTACTTTATCAGCACCTCAGTACGTCGCGGACGATATGAAACCATACACATGTCAAATGTCATTGTTCTCGCCGCAATGGGGTCCATTAATAGTGAGTTATGGCGTCCGTATCGATAAAAAGGATACTTTTTCCCAGAGATAATTGACTTTTTACGCAACTTACGAAACAGGAATGGTTACAAAAGCGCTTATATCAGACATATTATGATTTTATACATGTTCTTTCTGGGGGGAAAACTACTGATATGTTCATTGTGCTTCTGTGCCCAATATGTCGGGCATTATTTACGAATATCAATGCCAAAGCCAAAGAAATAGAAGCCTAATTCAAAGGAATAGAAATATAAGCAATTATGTATTCCCGCGCGAATATTATATATCGTTTTTTTGGGGAGTGCTTATTTTTATAGAGTATTCATTGGTTCAAATCCTTATGATGGACAAGCTTGATCGTTTAATTATGTTAAATTTTTAAATTTGTACAAAAAATGTCTGGCTGGCACACACACACACACACACACATATAAATATATGTACAGCAATATATATATATATATATATATATATATATATATATATATATGTGTGTGTGTGTGTGTGTGTGTGTGTGTGTGTGTGTGTGTAAGTAAAGAAAAAACGCTCAGGAATTTAAGAAAGGCAAACTTATGGAGTATTTTAATCACACGACTTCAAATATAGCTTACCAATTTATCTTGAATTACTGAGCAAATGACACAGTTCACAAAAATTTCTTACTTAATTACGTTTAAGTTATTTTATAAAAATCAATAAAATTTTAACCTTGTACTTTAGGGCCCAGAAATTCGTTAACAGATCATTTTCATCAGAACAGGAAATAATTATTGAAGCTCGAAAATTCTGCATTATCGGAAGAAGAGCTTGTAAAGAATATGTATTTATATATATTATATATATATATATATATGGGTTCCTGAGCCTACATCGGTCTGTGATACCTCATATTCCACCAGTGACACTATAATTCGTTTGCGCCGCTCCAGCTCAACTAAGAAGAGATCTGGCAACCCCAGTCAGTGAGTGGTTTCAAGGAGACGAACTATGACGCGTTTGTCTGATAGCAGTAGGACGACTGCTATATAATGTTCCATCAGCCTATTGTGTTATTAATTAACGACGTAGCTTTGTAAATAATATTTGTAAATAAGTAATATTTATTAAATGGTTAGTATAGTTTATAATAGTTTAATTATTTTTAATCACCGCACGGTTATCCTGACCCACAAACTCAGAAGTGGAATCCCAGGTTAAGTATTAGGAATAATTTTTAATTTTGTTTCAAACTTTAAAATTGAATCGCGAGGACTTAATTTAGGATCAATAACTTCATTCTGGATTGAAGAGGATTGATATTCACCATGACGGTTTTACCAGTGACGATTTACGATTTAAAGGACGTGGATTAAAATCAAGCATCTTTAAGAGGTACGTGAACATTTTTCATATTCCAAGATGATGTTAAATGATATAAAAGAAATAAGCGTTGTGTCGCAGCAATGGCGACACTGCGAATAGAAATTTGAATACGAATGTTGGAGCGATCTATGGGTAATGGAAACCGAATAATAGAGATATGAATACGAATAATGTATGGTGGTACTTATCCCTGCTTCCAGAAATCTTCAATCCGTACGGCGAGAGAAGACGACATGAAAAAATAAAACGTAGCCATTTAAACTGTATGCAAGCAACTTTTATTCTCCTTTACATCTAAAAGTAAACATTTCTCTTTTGCGGTTGCCAACAGGAGAAGCTAACGTTGCGGTTCTCACGACGGTAATCGCGAGCGCCGCCATCTAGCAGTAAATAGCTCCCTCTACCGGGTTTTTTCGGAACATAACCTCCGGGGGGGGGTCAATCCTGAAAACAGGAAGAATCATCAACCGGTTGATTGGACGAAGAACCTCTTCAGACTGAGTCTTTACTGTGACCACCCTGCAAATTTGATCTGCCCCAGGATGTAGACCGATGACTCGACCAAGTGGCCAATCAAAGGGAGTGAGACGACTTTCTTTAACAGGACGAGGTCGCCAACCTTGATGCCTTGATTTCCCTGATGCACTTCTGTCGTGACTGAAGAAGATGAAGGTAATCTCGAATCCACCTACTCCAAAAATTGGATTTTGCCTACAGGAGGAGTTTCCACCTGGAAGAAAGACTCAGAACATTATTAGTGACAGAATGATTATTATGTTCAGGTAACTCCAACATAGGGACTCCAATAAGAAAGTGCCCTGGTGTTAAGGCTCTTAAATTCGTGGCCTCGGTTGAAAGAGGGGTAAGAGGTCGCGAATTGATACATGTTTCTATTTGACAGAGTGATGTGCCAGCTCCTCAAAGGTTAACAACGTACCCTGACATGATTTGGTTAAATGCCTTTTGGCAAGTTTGATTGACGCTTCCCACAAACCGCCAAAAGTTGGGGGTGTATGGGTCGGGGGATGAAGTGCCAAATAATATTCGCTTGTGCACAGAAATCTTGAACTGTAGGTTCTCGGGTGAGTTCCATTAAAGCCTTAAGGTACTTAGCTGCTCCAACAAATTTCTTCCCATTGTCCGAATAGATTTCAGCGTGGAAACCACGACGTGCAATGAAGCGACGCAGTGATGCCAAAATGCTGAGGTAGTGAGGCTAGATACTAGCTCTATGTGCACCGCCTTGGTAGCCATCCACACAAACATGCAAATATACGATTTGAAAGTGCTTGCTTTCCTCTGGTGTTGGCACTTCGTGTTAACTGGACCAGCGAAGTCCACACCGACCTTCTCGAATGGTCTGGAGGGGTGATTCTCGAAAGTGGCAACTCGCCCATCCTCTGGTATCTGGGTTGTGCTGATGACCGAAATCACCTTATGCACTATCTCACTTCTTTCTTCACGGCCGATCGTCCATCAGGAATCCAATACCTTTGTCTAATTAAGGATAAAACTAACTCTGGTTTAGCATGAAGACTATTTTGGTGAAAATGACTTGATGATGGCTGTCGTTACAGGATGGTTTTTGGGAATGATCATCGGGAATTTATGATCAAAGGCTGAGTCTGATGCTTATTTAGACGTCCTCCAACTCGGAGGATCCCTTCTTTATCTAGGAAAACATTCAAAGATCTAAGTTTACTCGATGTGGCTATACCTTTATGTTGAGTGAGAAGTTTGATTTCATCCGCAAATTCTGATCTTTGGATCATCTTGATAATATTCTTCCTTGCACTTTCCAATTCCAACGCTTGCAACGGACCTCTGGATTTAGATGCCGATTGTGTATTTTTAATGAAGCAGATCCATGCAATAACACGAACTAATATGGAATATGATGAAAACCTTCGTAGGAAATCAGAGTTATCATCAAGCTGAGTTACGTAAGACTGGCTTAGCTCATCACATTCATTGAACTGAACGGCTGGTTGCGTTTTATCTGGAATAAATGGAATGCTATGTGACTTCTTAAGCCATACTGGCCCGTTCCACAAGTCAGAATTGGCCTTGAGTTGCTCCGGAAACATTCCACGAGTGGCACAATCCGCCGGATTAGCCTTGCCAGGAATATGATGCCATGATTCCTTTGATGTTAAAGAGTGAATTTTAGCGACTCGTTTTTTGCACGAACTGATTGCCCTTTACAGGGGGATTGACAATCCAACTCAACGTTATAGTTGAATCTGACCAGAGAAAAATCTTATGAATTCGACAAGTAAGCGATCTTTTGATGGCATCAACTAATTCAGACAATAGAAGAGCGCCGGATAACTCAAGCCTAGGGAGAGTCACGGGTTGGACAGGTGCACCTCTGGTTTTAGCTGCAACCAAAGAAACTTGAATCGTGTCTGAGATCGTCCGCATATAGACAACGGCAGCATATGCTTTAGACGATGCGTCACAAAATCCATGTAATTCTATCTCATTCGCTGTGTAGATGACGATGTGTCTAGGAACTTGCATATCTTGGAAATGTTTCATTTCCGAATTGAATTTATTCCAGACATATAGAATGGATGTGGGAACTGGATCATCCCACAAAAGTTTTGATTTCCATAAGTCCTGCAAGAGAATTTTAAGTAGAACTGTAGCAGGTGATACCAGGCCTAGAGGATCATATATTCGTGCAATAACTGATAATAATTGTCGTTTAGTTGATATTTTATCGTTGTCAACAGATTTGACTTGAAGAGAGTCGGCTTAAAGATTCCCATATAGTCCCAATATCTTTTGGGATGATTCCCCATCGAACGAATGCATTAAAGTGCTGGCCTTTAACGCATCTGACAAATCCGAAATAACTTCAGGATTGTTAGAACACCACTTTCTAAGTATAAAACCGCCTGCATTCAATAATAATGAAAACCCCTAATTAATTTTGATGCATTTCCCCGAACAGCAGATTGCAAATATTGTAACATTTGAATATCTGATAACTGTGTATTTTTCAAATAGAAAATTCGAATATCTCTTTGAACGATATCCATGTTTCTGAATCACCTTAAAATGAGGCAATTCGAATTTAGGTAACTTAATTAATGGAGGTTAGAATCAGAGTGTATTACGGTTTTGTTATTTACAATTTTACTTTCGAGTTTTCACCGACACATTTAACAAAATATCCTGATAGTTCATATAAGAATCAAAATTATCATCACTCTCACAATTAGATAAGTCAGAGAATGCGCTAATCAAACGTTCTTCAAGAGATTTTAGTTTCGCTTTCGAAACCGAAATTTGAGATTGATCATCATCTCCTATGCCTTTAACCTGTTCACAAAAATGATCAATTTCTTTACATAATCGTTCGAAACATGCAAGATTTTTTGAATATTTTGGTGCCATAGTTACGGCTTAAAAGTTGTAAATGTTTAGAATATAAAAGAAATTAAGAATATTACGAATAACAAATAACAAGATTTAAGATTTAGGATTTTCAAATCCATAGGTCACTCCGAGCTCGATGACCAAAACATGTCGCAGCCATGGCGACACTGCGAATAGAATTAAAACATATCGCAGAAATGGCGACACTACGAATAGAATTTTGAATATGA
Organism: Dolomedes plantarius; assembly: GCA_907164885.2. Classification (NCBI taxonomy): domain Eukaryota; kingdom Metazoa; phylum Arthropoda; class Arachnida; order Araneae; family Dolomedidae; genus Dolomedes; species Dolomedes plantarius. Next base: position 89,852,409 of record OU015496.1, on the reverse strand, counting down.
ATGTTGGAGCGATCTATGGGTAATAGAAACCGAATAATAGAGATATGAATACGAATAATGTATGGGGGTACTTATCCCTGCTTCCACGTTGCATTGAAAAATTTCAAATCAGATAAATTCAAAATTCTGCATAGACTAATTTTTGATTATCACGGGGATAGATCAAATCGAAAGAGAATTAGGAATTTGAAGGATTTGATTTTGCAATCAAAAATGATAAATTTCAAAAGAAATTAAAAAAGATTGACGGTGTGTTTTTCGATTGGCGAGCATATTACCATATCAAATATTTTAAACATTTCATTCGAAGGAGCTAAACCAAAACTTATAAAAAGAATTCTGTCTCTATTATGCAATATCGAAACGCTGGCTCAGAACAGTAATACATATGTTTTGTCTTCTGACTCAGAATGTGAAGAAGCGAATTGTGAAAATGATTTTTTTCAATGCAGTGCGACTTAAACGAAAGAAAAATACAGCTGATTGTTCAATACAATGAGATAATGTTTATAGAAGTAATTTTTATGCAAACCCTGTTATTCCAAGTATTAATATTAATTATTCTGATATCGAAAGTACCATTTCTAAATTTAATGCAGAATCGCATGAAAATATAATTAATTGGATCGATCACTTTGAGAATATGTCAATACTATTTAATTTGTCAGATTTACAAAAAATTTTTATGGCTAAAAGATCATTATGTGAAAATGCTTTGTTATTTCTTAGAACAGAAACCGAAATTAATTCATGGCAAAAATTGAGACTGTTGTAATATAAATCAAATATAATCGTTATCGTATTGCCACTTTTATGTTTTACGTTTTGGCAACCGCAACTTCTGTTGACTTCTGTGATCTGTGTGAATCTGTGTGGTATAGCTTGTGTAGCTTTTCTGTCATCAATCTATTATAAGTTTTTTAATCAATTCCTTAATATACCTTTTGATAATCATTTTCTCTGTCTTATTTAATAAATTATAAGTGGTTAAGGGCCCAGCACGCTTCCACTCAGAATTTCAAAACTCTGAAGTAGCAAAAATTCTGGAAGGTGAGGGAGCTACAGCTCGTGTATCCATGCCATATACACCAGAGCAGAATTGTGCAGCTGAGCGTGAGAATCGCACTCTTGTTGAAAGTGCAAGAAACCATGTTACACTCGAAGAACCTTCCTTTAAAACTGTGGGTGGAAGCAGTCAACACATCAGTTTATATTTTAAATACAACTGGCTCATCATCAATTAAAGGGAAAAGTCCCTATGAGTTATGGTTTGGTAAAGAAGTTTCAAGCATTAGTCATCTACGTGTCTTTGGAACTGAATGCTTTGTCCATAAACCCAAGCCTAACAGAAAGAAATTGGATAGAAAAAGGTGTCAGAGGTATGTTGATTGGGTACAGTGGAGAAAAGGATGGCTATAGAGTGTATGTCAAAGAACAAGACAAAGTTCTGTTAAGTAGAGATGTTATTTCTCAGAATGAAAAATTATCCCCTGTGATTACTACACATGCTTCTGAAGATAACTGTGATCAAAATATGGAAGGATAAGCAAATCCAAGGAAACCAAACATCAGAAACTGTTGAAGTAACTGGCAACCTGAGAGAAGGTGAAAGCAACATTGAACATGATGATGTCTCAAATGAAGATACACGTGAAGAAACCAGCTACTTAAGAGATAGAAGTAAATTAAGAAAGCCTGCTAGGTTTGAGAATTATGTTCTTATAGCTGAACATGTGGAACCTGAAACATATCAGGAAGCTATGTCTTCTAAAAATTCTCACAATGGCTGTGTGCTATGGAAGAAGAAATGAACTCGTTATTGAAGAACGAAACACGGGAGCTGGTGACCTGCCACCTGAGAGAAAAAACCATTGGTAGCCGATGGGTATTTAAAGTAAAGGTGAATGCTGATGGATCCATACAGCGTTACAAAGCTCGGTTGGTTGCCAAGGGGTTCAGCCAAAAATATGTGGTTGATTTCTCAGAAACCTTCAGTCCTGTTGTACGATGGGAATCTATAATAGCAGTTCTGAGTGTTGCTGCTAGCAAAAGAATGAAGCTATCACAATTTGATGTAAAGACTGCATTTCTTTATGGAGAATTAACTGAAGAGATTTATATGGCTCAGCCTGAGGACTTTAGTGATGGAACCAACAAATTTTGCAAATTGTATAAGAGTATATATGGGCTAAAACAAGCCCCAAGATGTTGGAATGAACGCTTCAAAAGATTTGCTGAGAACTGTGGATTGCAGCAAGGATCTTCTTCAGATCCTTGTCTATTCTTTTAACCAAGAAAAGTTGCTGCTCTTGATTGTGTATGTAGATGATGGCATCATCATTACTAAAGATGAGGAAATGGCAAACAGTTTCTTAAGAAGCTTGAAACTGAGTTTTGTGTAACTGTTGAAGTTCATATCATTGTTCTTATCATTACTTAGGTATGCAAATTGAATACCTGGATAGTGGTATCTTCATACATCAGAAGCATATTGCAAAAAGTTTTGAATCGTTTCAATATGTTAGAATCTAATCCAGCTAGTGTACCTATAGGAAAAGGTTCCATTACAGTTGAAGAGTCAGCAGCTCTTTCAGATGATGTGCCTTATCGTGAGGCTGTAGGGAGCCTAATGTTCTTGGCTATTGTCACTAGACCTGACATATCATATGTTGTTGGTGTTCTTTCTCAAGTGCTGGACAAACCAAAACAACAACATTGGAACTTAGTGAAGAGAACATTGAGGTATCTTAAGGGAACTCCCAAGTGTGGAATTATGTTTGCTTCAGATTCTAAGTGTAATCTTCTGTGCTTTTGTGATTCGGATTATGCGGGTGATCCCGTGAGTAGAAAATCCACATCAGGAATGGTTTTCATGAATGCAGGTGGAGCTATTTGTTGGAAGAGTCAACGTCAAAAATGTATAGCTCTCTCAACAACCGAAACTGAGTTTGTTGCAGCTAGTCAAGCTAGAAAGAAGCCATATGGCTTTCCAGTTTGTTAAATGAACTGTGTTCATTAAGTGGAATACCAGTTTTAAATATAGACAACCAAAGTGCGATCAAACGAATTAAAAATCCTACGTTTCATAGCCGAACTAAACATATTGATATTCGGTATAAGTTTATCAGAGAACTGTGTGAAAGCAATCAATTAGGTGTTTCTAACTGCAGCAGTGATGCTCAAGCTGCAGACTTGTTTACGAAAGCTTTGTCTAAAATAAGGTTTGAAAAATTGAAAGAAATGATAGGAATGATAAATTTGTGACTAATATTTACTATTTTCTATGTGTATCCTTTAAATGTGAATTTTGATTTAGGGGAAGTGTTGTAATATAAATCAAATATAATCGTTATCGTATTGCCACTTTTATGTTTTACGTTTTGGCAACCGCAACTTCTGTTGACTTCTCTGATCTGTGTGAATCTGTGTGGTATAGCTTGTGTAGCTTTTCTGTCACCAATCTATTATAAGCTTTTTAATCAATTCCTTAACCCATTAACCGCCAAAACTATAAGGGGTGAATTTTTTTTTATGCAAATAATATTGGCTATTCATTTGAACATATACAACATTAATTTATGGGTAAAATAACAAAACTGGTCTTAACTTTCGAAAAATCGAGTGTTGCGTTCGCGCAACGTGAGCGGAAAAAGAGTATTGACATTAAGTGAGTTCAACTGAACTTCTGCAGGGTTTTCTTTGATTTGAGCAGTGGGAATTTTTTTTAACTTTGTTGCACTTTAGAAAGATAATGATCACTTTACAGGTAATTATTTATTATTAAGATTTAACTTATTTTTCCTTTACAAAATAACTTATTATATCCAGAAACAGTTTCTATCGCGAAAAGCTTCACTACAATCACGATGTAGAGTAACGTGACAAACTTTGCAAGGATAAATTGTCTGGTTATGGCATTGTTTACTACGCAGTCTTCTGCTGTCTTCGGACTTGACAATAAAATGTCCACGTTCTCCACGTAATGGCCTTTGCATGCTGAATGTTCTTATCAAGAGATCAGTAAATTTTTTCCTGAGGTAAAGAATAATATCCCGTCGGCAACAATATTCCAATGAACCGTCTCATGTAGGCTTCAGATGCTAAAAAATGGGGGTGATTCTTTTGTTGGGCACATGAGTTTGTCTATTCGACGAAAAGGGAATAAACCTCAGAGCCAAAGAGAAGATCAAAAATCTCTGCACTAGTTTTATCTTGTATTACACTTTTCACAGTTCCGATTTGATCTTTTTCTTCATTTTTCGGCTGAGACATATTCAATGGTCCCTTCTTTATCCATTTCAAATCTTCAGTTTTTGTTTTTTTAATTTTTTTCGAAACACTTGTACTGCTTTTAGGAGGCAAAAACCTCTTTTTTACTCACACTTCAGTTTCGACCGCAGTATCGCATGGTAAATCCTCATTGTCACTATTCAAAATATATCATTTCCTTCATCACTAGCCTCTGCTGTCTCTGGTAGAATAACAACAATATCAGTTTAATTCTCGTCATCATTATCTGAATCTTCGTCGAAAATTCTTTGAAGAACTTCTTTAAACGAAAAGTATCTAGTTTTAGGCATTTCTATAACCACAGAACGGGTGGAAAGTTTTACGGAGTCGAGCGACACATGTGAATACCCTTTTCCCGCTGACGTTGCGCCAACGCCACACCTGTTTTTTCTTCCTCCCCCATCCAAACAAAATGAACCGATTGATGGAATGTTCTGATAAACTTTGACCTTAGCTAAAAATAAATCACCCCTAAATCTCACGTTTGTCTCCCCATATTTCTTCTGTGAAAAGACCAGGAGAAAGTTCTCGTTCAAAAATACTTAACTATCTGTCTAAGTTTGGAACTCGTTAATTAATTAAAAGAACAGTTGAAGGCAAATATTTTTCAATTCGATTATTAACCCTACTCAAAAACTACTGTTAACATAAAATTCATTTGATAGCTAAATTTTATACGCATTTATTTTGACCGTTGCGTCAACGCAACACCAGCGGTTAATGGGTTTTAATATACCTTTTGATAATCATTTTCTCTGTCTTATTTAATAAATTATAAGTGAGATAAGCCTTGATTGATGAATTTCTTTTGAAATAAATTCAGCTAACTTACATGATCTTTTGAGTAAAAGAAAAATAAGGGATTCTGAAACCGTTCAGGAATATTTTTTAAAGATGAAAGAGTTGTGCAATTGCGGTAAAATTGAGGAATCTGCTTTAATGCACTATGTTATTAAAGGAATAAATGATAGACCGGAAAACAAACTACTTTGTACGGATGTAAGAATTTATTAGAATTCAAAGAAAACTTAAAATTTATGAAGTAATAAAGAGTGATTCAGCAAAGAGTAACGGTTCTTTTGATAGAATGAGAACAAAACATGATTTTAATGATAGATTTAATGCTTTTGATAAAACAAAATCAAAATATGAGCATAGTGATAGATTCAATTCTAAAAATGAAAGTGTAAATATGTTATATCACAATTTTTTATGTTTAAAGAAGTGTTTAAGTGTGTAGATACAGTTAAAATGTAATAAGGTGGCTGAGCGATGGCTGGCGAATTTTAGTCAAGTTACAAATAAAAATTATTAGTTTCGAAGTTACCCCCTTTGTCTGTCCTTAAAATACTGTATTCCCTAAACTGCTTTCTTTCTTTCCAAGTCTATGTCTGGGTAACTCGATACCCTCCCCTTTTGCCATTTCTTTTTTTCTTGTGCACATTGCAACAATTTCCCAGGATGTTGGGAAAACAGATTGAATTCGCAGGGAAAAGGAATTTTGATGACTTTTCCGTATTCCTCGCCCAGCCCGAGAGGAGACCCGCGGAAGGTTACAAGGCGGCTATCGGCGCGCTGCTCTGACTTCAAGTGTTCTCTTCAAAAAAAACCAAGAACCCAGCGCTACGCAATATAGAAAAAAAAAATACTACAGTTGACAACCCATCGAAATGTGAAAAGTTGTGCTTTGTGGACTGATTTTTACGGCGTCAGGAAAAGGCGTGGATAAGAACTATTTCCTACGTCCTGCCCTTCCGGCGCGCATGCGTTCGGGGGGGTGAAAAGTTTTTCCTCCCAAGAAGCGGATGACTTGAAGAGCAGTTCCGATTTGACCCGGGTAGCCGCCAACTGCCTTATCCGATCCAGCGCTGATGTTTCCTTGTGTGATGGAAGGGCTGAGAGATGTCTCCCGCAGAAGTCCGAGAGCTATCGGAGGCTGACGAGTGATGACCAACCTTTTTTTTTTATTTTATCCCTTCTTTCATATTTTTTTTTCTCTTCTCTTCTCTTTTTTTTTCAGTCGACTGAAGGTATCGTTAAATTTTTTTTTTTATTAATGAGAAATTAATTGTTCTTGAATTGAGCTCAAATAGTTAAAAGTAAAATGAAATAATAAAAAAACAATAGTAGATAGGTTTTGATTCTACGTTTTATGGGGTATTCGCCCAGCACCAGAATTTTCTAATGTTGTTTAATTGTTTTATTTTGTAAAAAAAAATGATTGGAGATTATTGTGTGTAATTAAATTTAGGAAAAACTGTAAAAGAAGAACTGTTAAAATTATAGAAATTAAATAAATGAATTATTTTGCCTCTACTCTAGTGTGTAGCGAATGTTTGAGTTGTCTTTTATTGGTGGGCCAACAAGTTGCACTTTATTCTAAGTAAAGCTTAAAGGGGGGGTAGTTTGAGAAAATAATTTAGTTATGGGGATATGTTTTATTATACGATCACTGGCATTTTCACAGCCAAACTTAAAAGTGAAAGCTAATTATGAGAAAGAATTTAATTAAGTATATAAATTAAGCATACGACCACGAAACAAACATAACAAATAAAGTGAAGTATAATGGTGGTTTTGAAAAATGAAATACAGTGCTTTTGATAATCGTAAAAATAAGATTGTTTTAATTGTGGTGAAAAGAATCACATTTCGAAATTTTGTATCCATAAAGAGAAGGAGATCAAGTGTTTCTTTGCCAAGGTTTTGGGCATATTGCTTCATCATGTCCTAGAACAAATTCGAAACCAGAAGTAGCCACCTTGAATGTTCAGGTAGAACTGAAACTGAACCAATAGAGTAATGATTGATGATTTAAGTCTAAGTTCACTAATAGATACTGGAAGTCAAGTAACATTACTTCGCAAATCTGTGTTTGATAAATTAATGTTGAAGAATTAATTCCATCGAATTATTCTTTAATTGGTTTTGGTAAATGCGTAGTGAAACCATTAGGTATTTTAAAGGAAATATTAAGGTGAAGATTTTAAGTGTAATGCAGATATTTGTGTTTGTTGAAGACAATGTTGTGTCTTATGACGTCATCGTAGGACTTAATGTATTAATGCAGGTGAGACAATAATAAATGAAAACGGAATTACGATTAAAATAACTCTTAGTGTGAAGAAGAAATTAACACGTTATCCGTTCTACCAGTTGATATAACTTTTAATGAAGTTGAACTGAACATTGAACCTGACGTTCCAAATATTTTCAAGGATAAGATTCAACAATTAGTTTCGAATTATGTACCGCATAAACTAATACATCAAATGTGGATTAGATATTTTAGTAAAAAGTAATGAACTTATATTCCATCAGCCCCGTAGATTACCATTTTCAGAGATAGTGAAGATCACAACCAAAAGAAATGACTGAAGATACTATAAAGGAAGAAGATTCTAAAAGAAGCGAAAGTACTGAAAAATAGGACTAAAACATGATGTTCATTATGAAAAAACCACAAGATGAAAATAAGAGAGAAAATGTTCATACTCAAGACTTGAATCTCAGAAAACTACAAATCGCCGATCTTTCCTTGACTGGCTTGTTTTGTTAATAGAATTATTTTGTAATTTGTATGTCTATGATTGGTGTATCATAGGAGGAGTAATAGTGAGTATATATCTTACTGTTGTTAGTTTGGTGAAGTGTAGATGTCGTTGGATAGATTACACAGAGTTATAATTATCAAAACCTTTAATCATAACAAAATCGTTAATGCCGTTGATATTACACTTCAACCATATAAAAACTCGGATGCAGGCATCGTAGCGTTCACAGAATGTTTGCTCGGAACTCACACGTGCGTCAAGTACGAGAGTTGTACAAGGAGTGAACTAGTCGAGTGTCCTACTAGACCAGGGGTCGCCCAAACTTTTTGATCATCGACCCCTATATAATTTAAAAAACCAAACTTTTTGATCATCGACCCCTATAATTTAAAAAACCTTAATATTATTAAATTAATGAGTAATTATAAATAAGTAGAAATAATAAGTAAAGTAACTACAGATTATTGCTCTTAATCAATGAGATGGGTGTGCCTGGTGTATTTTTGCAAGGTTCGCTATATTTGGTTCAAAATTAGTCAATTTTAATCTTAATCCCCTCGAAGCTCCACATTTAATTTATTTCTGTACTTGGTTAAGATTGAATTTACGTGACTGAACCGGCTTCAACCATATAGGAACTTGGAAATGCTAGCATAAACGGTTGAGCTATTTCACAAAGTTTTACATATTTTTTGCATTATATTTATATTTGTCCAAAATTTGCTTATTGTTAAATTTCTAAGAAGCGTCTTTGCTTCAAGATCCGATAATAATTCAGCAAGCTCATCTTGCAGGTTGATGTCCACGTTTCAATTTGAGCAGAAAATGGCACAATAATCCAATCAGGGATGTCAATGTTTTCCAAATCAACAAAGCGCAGTTTAAAATCGTTCGCTCAATTTTTGAAGATGATCTGTATATATTTCCAAGTCTTCTTCTTTTATTTCTAATTGTCGCAGATTTGTAAAATAATGATAATCCTTACGTAGCAATGAAGATCTAAATGCATTTAATTTTACTGGGAAGCCTAACAGTATTGTTCGAGCTTGAATAATTGTAACATCTTTTCCTTGCAGCTTTGTTTGGACATCATTAAATTTTCCAAACAAGTCTGCTAAATAAAATATATGGTTCTTATTGTTTTGGAGTTCATCACTCAGAACAGGGTTTATTTCGCTGAGAAATTCGGTCGTGGAGTCAAATAACTCAACTAGCCTTTGCAAGCATACACCTCTAGACAACCATCTAACTTCAGTGTGCAGAAGTAATTGGTTAAATAACTCATCGTTTTCTTGACAAAGTTTGGAAAATAATCTTGATTTAAGAGGTGAGCTTTAATTTGATTGATACATTTAATACAAAACTGTAAGGCTCATGTAACTCTGGACTCAGATATTTTGCTACTAAGTTGTTTCTATGCAACACACAATGAATAGTACGTATACCGGGCACTTTTCTTTGAGAAATGTAGCAAAACCTCGGTAACGCCCTACCATAGCAGGTGCCCCATCTGTGGCTACCGCTATTATATTTTCAAGCGGAATATCATATTTATTTAAATATTCTTGTAAACTCTAAAAATTGTCTCTCCTTTTCCATCAGTTTCAAGCTATTTAGCAAATAAAAATTCATCAATGACTTGTCCTTTAATTTTACTGAAATATCTAACGTACGCCATAAGAATAGCAGAAACGCCAAAAACAGATTCATCAAGTGAATAGAGAACTTGCAATTTTTTAGCTCTGAAACTACCGTATTTTCTATTTCTTTAGCCATTTCGTCGATACGCCGTTTTACAGAATTTGCACTTAATGCAATGACTTTAAACATTACGGAGTCTTTTTCATTACATCCTCAATGGCGTCTTAATGCAGGAATAATAATTTCTTCAGCGATTGTGTGTGGTTTCCCCCCTCTTTGCTATATTAAGCGAATCTTGTACGAAGCTATTAATCCTCCTTCAGTTTCAACTTCAGTAGATTGCTTCATAAAACTTCTATAGTTAGCCGACATGTGAATTTTTCTTTAAGTTTTTTGAAAAATTCAAGTTCTTTATTTTTTTATCTGAGTGAACCCTATCAAGATGATCTTTCATTTTTGACGGTTTCATGTAGTCGTTTCCAAAAGTTTTTTCGCATAGAAGACACATAGGAATCGTTTCATTTACCGGTGAACAAATAAATCCAAATTTCAAATAATCCAATGAATAATACCGACATTTCTTTTTAGACACTGAAGCTGCCATTTTTCAATTAGGGTTCTATAAATAAATTAAAAATAAATTAGTATAATATACAATTGTAATACGTCAAAAAATACGTAACACTGGAATTGCGTTCTGCTTTGCCTGCAAACCCCCATCAGATTAAAATAATCATATTTTCGAAATTATGTGGTTTTCGTAAAAAAATACAAAGTGTGCTATAGTTTTGTCACAGGCTGTACTAATCCATATTATTAATGCTTACCTTCCTTTTACATGTATTGATAATTAAAATTGATATCTAAACTAAACGAATGGTTTTAACGAAACAATAACTATAATTAATTATCCAAAACTATAAAAGTTTTAATAATGACACTGCAAATATTCAACACTGTTCACAGTTTGCAAAGATAGCTAAAACTGCCTATGGTATTTGCGTTTGTAACGTCAATACTCGTCACGTAACATTTGGACAAGCGCACATATGCATATGATTTTGTATCGGTTCTTAATTTTAACGTTCTCTTCTGTCTTCAAAATAAACTTAAATGAAAATTCTTGAAAGGGGTACTTACCCCACTGTTGTATCATCTCAGAAAGATCCAATATTCCCAATGGACAGATAAACACACACTTTATTACTGTTGATACAACACACACAGAACATAGAACAATAGAACACACATTTTTCACTGCTATTTCCGCTCGCTCGCGCTGAACATAACATTGAAAATTAGCTAGCCGACGGACAAGCAACGCCATCTGCCGGCATCAAACAGCTTAACAGTGGAGATCAACATATGAGTATGACTAATAAACCAGAAGTGCAGAGTTCGTGCCACTGCGCGCTGGTAAGTCAATACTTGTTTCACCCGAATAAATATTCGTTGATTAATTTATGTTCTATAAAGAAACTGATATTAAGTCAATTATAAAAAATTCACAAATTTTACGATCATCGCGAGTACGTATGTGTGATTTTCGTATTAAGAACTGTTTTTTCTTCGACCCCCAATCGACCCCTGGCTCAGATCGACCCCCGCTTTTGTTAAATAGACCCCTGGGGGTCTATATAGACCACTTTGGCGACCTCTGTACTAGACTGTAGTTTGAAGTTCGGGTTCATGACTGGCATTACCTCAACTGCGCGTGCGCGCGCTGGCTGCTGTGATTGGCTGAACAGCCGACGCCACATTATTAATCAAACAATATTCTTTGCTGTTGTACAAAAAGACAATGTAGAGTCACAAATGAAAGAAAGGATCGATGAACTTACAACTTACAACAAAATTTTGAACGGTCAGATTGAGCGGATCAACCAGACTATTATATCAGTTCTTTCAAAGTTATCTTTAGAAAATCCAGCTCAGTGGTATAAAATTTACGAACGAACTGCAGCAGACGATTAATTCCACATATCAACGAAGCATAGATACAACACCTTTTGAGTTACTTTTTGGTACGAAGATGAATGTAGGAGGTCTAGAGAAGCTCAAATAAATATTTTTGCTGTTCGAGATCAAATTTCAACCTAATTTTGAAGCTCAAAGAGATGAACTGAGAAAGCATGCAAAGCAACAGATTTTTAAAACCCAAGAAGAAAACAGGAAGCCGTATAACTTAAGAAGAAAATAATCGCAACCTTATAGACTTAACGATTTGGTCGCTATAAAAAAGAACTCCGTTCGGACCGCACTTGAAACTAAAATCGAAATACTTAGGACCCTACAAAATCATTAAAGTTAAAGGAGGTAAACACCTATGACGTAGTAAAGAAGGAAGTCACGAAGGACCTAACTACACGACGACATGCGCTGAATTTCTAAAACCCATGGTATATTATGCCAAAATATTAATGCAAAAACCGTACCTTCTCAAAAGAAAATAATAGACTGTGCATTTTTGAAGACGGAAAGACAACATTTTAAGGACGAAAAGATTGAGTAATTTAAGACGATAATACTGTGCATTTTGAAAATGAAGATTGAAGACGAAAATGACGATTAAAGACGAACTGACTTATTTTTCATTTTAGAGCTAAGACGATAAGAAGCTCTATATGTTTCCAAACATTTGTTTATTTTCAGATAATCTTGTACTTTTTCAGTCTTGCTGTTCGCTGCTTTTGTTTTTGTATATTTGCAGTATCGTCTGGAGGGCCAGCCGAGTGCAGGAGGGCCGATTGTGGGTTCCTGAGCCTACATCGGTCTATGATACCTGCATATTCCACCAGTGACACTATAATTCGTTTGCACCGCTCCCGCTCAACTAAAGAAGAGATCTGGCAACCCCAGTCAGTGAGTGGTTTGACGGAGACGAACTATGACGCGTTTGTCTGATAGCAGTAGACGACTGCTATATAATGTGTCTGGCTAATGTCCCTGGGGGATGGCGACATTATATATATATATATATATACAGTGGAACCTCGCTTAACGAGCACCTCGCATACCAGTGATGTGGAAAGAAGTCTCCTCTTCACGTCACCAGGATCAAAAACAGCCGAAAAATAAGTATTTAAGGGTAGTCATGGATGGTTCGAGAAGCAAATATCATGGAACTGGAGGATAACAATGATATTGAGGAGCTTGTGAAGAGCACAACAAGAGCTGACCACCGAACAGCTAATAGAATTGCAGTGTGTTTCACAGCAAGCAGTTGTAGAGGAGAGTTTGTCAGTGGAGAAGACGAAGAAACAGCAAAGAAAGAATCTTCTGGCGCAATAAATGAAATGAAAAAAAAGCACGGGAAACTGTTGCATCGTAAGTTACAAAGCATCATCCTGATAAGACGGTGGCTAAGCGCGCTATAAATTTATTCAATGACAATGCGGTGACACATTTTCAGCAAATTTTGAAGCGCCAAGAAAAACAAATGTCGCTACATAGCTTACTTGTAAAAAAATTAGATATGTGTCATAAATTCGTAAATAATAAACTACATATGGATGATTTTGCTCCTTAAGAATTATGCATAAGTAATTTTCTTTAAATAATAAACGTTACATCTTAAAAATTTTGAGTAATTTTTGGCATGGAACGTATTATCGTCTTTTACATTAATTTATATGGAAAATATTGTTTCGCTTAACGAGTGTTTCGCATTACGAGTAAGACTCTAGAACGAAGACTAGAACGAATTATGCTCGTTATACGAGGTTCCACTGTATATATATATATATATATATACTAGCTGAAAACCCACACTTCGCTACGGAGTACATTCAAACTAAATATAACGGTCAATGTATGCAATTAATGCCAAATATATATATATATATATATATATATATATATATATATATATATATTATATATATATAATAAATATGACGATCAATGTATACAAATAATGTAAAATATATATATATATATTTATAAAATATCGTAAGGGATATTTTTATAGACAAAATAATGTAGAAGAAAATATTCAAATTAAATCTAATAGGACATACTAAAGAATATAGTACAATTAATATAGTACAGTTTGAGGATCATATTTTTACTGTATTTAAATATTTTTTTTGGATAATGTCCAATTGTACGCTGCATTAGCAAGGAAAAAAATATTTATTTAATCTATTTAGTTGTTATGCACGGGACGATAAATTTATTTAAAGTACCAGAAAAAGAAATCACGTGATCAGCATTTAATAAATTAAATTCTGTGTGCGCATGAAGTTAACGTTACGATATAGAGATAGTAATAAAAATCTATATATATAAAACAGTTCCGTAACTGACTAACTGACTGATTGACTGACTGACATACAAAGTACAGACCAAACCGTTGAACCTAAAGGACTGAAATTTTGCATGGCGATTCTTCTTATAATGTAGGGGTGCACTAAGAAAGATTTTTGAAAAATTCTTCTTAGATTTTTTTAAATTAAATTTTTAATCTGTTTTTGTAACTTTTTTCAAGTTTGCATTTAAAATAATAATTTGAGGGTTGTAAAATTTATATCACGAAAAAGATCATAAAAATTCCTTTAAAATGAAATTCTTTTCGCATCTTTACCTCCATTTTCTAATTTTTGGTGAATTTTTAAAGATTAATTTTTACAATTTAATTTATTAAACGCTGATCATGTGATTTCTTTATCTGGTACTTTAAATAAATTTATCATCACATAACAACGAAATAGACACAAAAAAATTTAAAATAGTGGCGCCATCTACTGTACGCTTGTGAATCGAGAGTTGTTGGTTATTTATTAATTAAAAATATTGGAAAGTTCTTGTGGATCTGTAAATATACATGTGGTAACAGTTTTAAAATTTATAAATTATCAACCTACACAGGTGATAATTTATCCGGCGTTGCCCTGGATTTTAAGAATGTTTGTTAACCAAAATCAATTTAAAAACTAAACACAGTATAAATATCATAGAATAAAAAGCATGTGAAATGTTATACACATGAATAAAAAGAAAACCCAACATAAAAACCATAAATTTACAATAATTTCTTCAGAATTCAGCTAGATTTAGCGTTTCATCATTGGAGCAAAAAAAACCCTGAAAAGTAAAGCATAAAATATATACATTTATAATAAACCACTAAAAGCTGAAAAGGAAAAATGTCAAATTGTCTTTAGGAAAGTAAAGCTGAAAAGTAAAAATGTCAAATTGTCGAATGTTTGTTAACCAAAATCAATTTAAAAACTAAATACAGTATAATAACATAGAAAAGATTTAGCCTTTATCATTGGAGCAAAAATTCCTGAAAAGTAAAACATAAAATACATAAATTTATAATAAACCTACCAAAATCCATTAAAAAATAAACACAGTATAAATAACATAGAAAAAAAAGTATACGAAATGTTATACACATTAATAATATGAAAAATAAAATAAAATAAAAATAATAATTTTTAAAAATAATAAAATAAAATAAAAATAATTTAAAAAATAATAAATAAAAATAATAATAATAATAATTTAAAAATAATAAATAAAAATAATAATAATAATAATTTAAAAAATAATAAAATAAAAGCTGAAAATACAGGTTTAGCAAATCTGTAGGATCCGTATTCGAACCCGCTTCGTGTAGTGTAGTAAATGAACGCTCTTACCGAATGCGCCACAATAACATCCTAGTGTATTGTGTAAATAGGAGAATATTTGTACTAAAATTACTGGAAAGTTGCTATGGGTTGGTGAATATACATGTATTTATGGAGTAAGAGGAGTTTTAAGTTAGAAATAAGTTAGCAGGATAGAAGATTAGTCTTTAACTCTTCAATAGACACAAAGACATAAGCGAGGGGATTGCAGTAGCGATTAAAAATGATCTTGTGACACTTAGCGTGGTTGATTCGAATTTTCCATCGCGTGTGATAGTGTCAATATGCCGTTGGATCCGATTTATTTTAGAGTATAAAATCTGACTTGAAAGATAATTATTTTCATTTATTATTCTGGCTTAATATGTAACTTGAAACTTTTTGATTTTATTTATTTTTATCTTTTCGCTCGCTGTTCGCTTCAGCTAACCCTAACGTGGACGCCATATTCAGAGGGGTGATTCCACAAAGTGTAACATCTTACATTTAGTTTCAAAATTTTTGGTTTTTTATTAATTAAAAATCAACGGTAATTAATTTCGATTTTTGAAGTTCTTCAGACCCTCGGCTGTTTTTAAAGACGCCTGTATGTAAAATTTCACGATCGTTGCTCCTAAACTGTGGATTTCTATACAATTACAGAGATACAAACATTCATTTTTATATATTAGATATATATATATATATATATATATATATATATATATATATATATATAAATAGATAGATAGATAGATAGATAGATATGTATATATATATATATATATATATATATAATGTTTAAAGTAGTAGTTCACAACCTTCCCGTTTTCGAGAGCACATGAAAGTTTTCAGAGAGCATGGCGGGCACAACCAATGGTTTTTGCATCACGATGATCATTATTTAAACAATAGAAATATTTTTTTATTCAACAGTACGTTATTAACATCCAATATTATTACACTGATTATGTTTTGAAAATTAATAAAAAAGTAGAAGAAACATAGATAAAATTTTGATTATTTTATTTTACAAGTAAGTACATGGAAATAAAAAAAGTAGTATAAACGGGGTTGTTACTCAAAAATATAATTTATTTAAAATTTAATCAGGAATTTTATTTTTTGCTGAATTGAATTAGGTAATTTTTCGTAATTTCGTGTTTTACACATTTTTACTCAAAGCAGTAAATAATAAAATATGTGTGATGAAGCGCTTTCGATTTGAAAGAAAAATTAAAATTTTTAGAGAGATAAAGTGATCGAAGGCTGTTTTCATCACATTTCGGTTAGAATGCTAGGAAGCCGCCTTTGATTAGAGGACGGAACAGTAGTCTGTACGCTTAGCCAATTTAAAGCGGCGGTGCGCGATAGGGGTAGGTGATTCCAGACGCAGATAAGGAGATGGCACCAGGGTTTGACTTAAAGTAAAATACCCTATTGTAAAGGATTTATTGGACCTGTAGACCGCAAAACACGTGGACTGGACTTTGGGTGGTCTCTGTATGACGAAATTAAGACGTGCATGGGTTATGGGATTATCCAATCCGAGAAATGAAAATGGAGGCTAAGTGGTGGATTTTTGAAAGCTTTCCTGAATGGATTAGAAGTCACGAGAAGGCGTGGACTTTGTTATAAAAAAATAAATAAATAGAAGACTTAGAGTTTTTTTTCGAAGATTCTCTTCTGCGTGCGGGCCCGGTTGACTTTTCCCGGTGCTTTAGCATTGCAGAGGGATGAAGAGATTGGAATTTCAAAACGTCGGAGACCGGTTGAGCATTCCCGGGAGTTGTCCGACAGTACGAGAAAGAGGTTTCGTTTTCCGGAAACCGGTTGATCTTTCCTAGTGCCTTAGCATCGAAAGTGATGAAAAGATTGGCAGTTTTAAATATTGGAGATCCGGACGAGTCTTCCCGGAGCTGAGAGTGATTTTGAGCAAGAGAATAGAAACGGGGTTATAGAGAGGATGCGCCTTAATGTTGGAGATCTGGTCGAGTCTTCCCGGAATTGAGCGTGACTTTGGGATCAAGAGAAGTCGATGTCATTATTTTCCTGATGAGTGCCCCATCATTTTGAAAGAGTAGAAGAATACCCACGACAGCCTAGAGACGCAGCGCACCCACTACCTAGAAGGAAGAAGCGATACCCCATGCCAAGCAGAGCTTCGACGCCAGAGTCCCAGTGCTGTATCGTCAAACTGAGTGAGTGAAAGTTAAATTTGTTTTGTTCAGACCCCCACCGAGCTAAATGAAAGATTAGTGCGGGAACAGTGTTTTTTGTAAAGATAATTTTGATAAATAGGAGTTCTTGGCTATGAGTTAGTTTAATAATTATATGCTCCCTGAATCCAAAAGGTGTAGATTTAATTAAATACATGTCATTCGATATGAATCGAGGAGAAAATGCTAAAAGATTAGTAAAATGTGTAAACTGTGTGCGAAGATTTGGTAATTCAGTTTTTTTTGTAAATAGATAAGGTTGTAAATAAATCAATTTTATTTTGTTACATTGGAGTCAGTCATCTTTATCTTCGCAGTTGACCTAAAGGAAAGTTATTACCTAGTTATAAGAAGCAAAGTTATTTGACCTGATCGTTTGCCAGAATGTCTAGAACCTTGGGTTGTATTCAACCAAATAAATAAAAAAAACACAACGCACCCAAATACCTATAAATTATAAAAAATTTGTACTAACCCAAGTAATATACGAATCTCGCCCAAAGAAATAAATAATTTTAAGACAGGCAACACGACAAATGGTGACCGTGACTCAGTCTCATGGTGTGTTAGGGACTTTAGAGATAAAAAATTTTTTTTTGTTTTTCAAAGTGAAGGGAGCCGCGCATTAAAATTATTTTGAAAGCGCGCGATGTTTGAAATTTAAATGTGTATTTGCCATATTTAATTTTGAAGGTATATGAATAAGTGTATGAAATCACAATAAATTTTTTTGTTCGGTAAATGGTCCCGACCAGGATAATAAAAATACTTTGTGTTAGGCTAGAATCGTGAAAATTTTTTTGCGTTACAAAAAAAACAGTTACAGTTTTTTTTTGTCTTTAAAAAAAAAAATTTTTTTTGGTCTTTACAAATTTTGTATAGAAGGGAGCAGCGCGTAAGAATTTTTAGAGCGGGAGTGTTTTGAAAATATGTTCGTATATTTGCCACAATTATTATTATTGAGTGTAATTTTGTTTTGAAGAGTGTGACAATATTGATTTTATGTTAAGATTGTTTGAAGTGTGAATATATGAATGCAAATATTTTAATTTTAACTAAGTGAATAAAGAGTGTTTTTAGAAAGAGTTTGTTGAGTTGGTTAAAGATAGATAAGAATACTTATGTTTTGATTTATATGAAGTGTTTAAAAATTTATGTATATTGTAGATATTGTAGAGATGATAGATTGAATTGAGGTGTATTTTTGAAAAATATTTTGAATAAGTTAAAAGTAGTTGATGGCAGAAAATTTGTTTGATATCAGTTGTTAGATAATATTTAAGTGTGATTTTGAAAATTCTATTGAAATGAGAAAGTCAATAGATAGTTAAGATTTGAGTAACAGTTGAGAAATTATTGAATTGAGTACAAGTGTGTTGGTCGATAGTAATTAGTGGTACTTGGTATAGATATGAATTTTTTGAAAAGAAACGTGTGTCAATTTAAGTATAGAATTTGTCAGATAATATTTTGCAATTACATTGAGAATAGAATTGTGTTTTGCTTTGATTTTGTGCATATATGTGTATTTTGGGGGAAATTAGCGTTTTTTAAGTTTGGGATTGTGAGTCATAGTTTAGTTACGTATAAAGAATTTGAATGCATAATGTTAGGAGAAGTAATATTATAATGAGAGAATTCTTGCATATTGAGTAATGATAGGTAAACGAATGATCGGTAATGTGAGGTGTCAAATTTAAAAATTGGAGTTATTTGAGTTAGATCAAGAAGGTTGTATCGCGAATGTGTTGCAAAGCCATCGTCAGTTGGGTAAAATTGAATAGGAAGTTTAGATAAAAAGTTAGAGTAGAGGTGATTGTGGATGAAGATGGTTAACGGTAAGCAAAAGCGCAAATCATAGTCAGATTTGTTTCAGTCTATAAACGATAAATAATGTGAGGTGGATTATATTGCATTTAATCTGCCAAAAAGGTTATAGCTGAAGGAGTGCTGAGTTAAGGATGTAAATAAGAGTTTTCGATACATTGTTGGAGTAGAGGTCTTTATAACGAAAAGAGGGTTAGTTATAGGCATAAATGTTCAGAATTGCCACAGTATAAAAAAACTAAACTTTTGGATGGATGGATTGCATTAGTTGTTAGGTGCTATGAAAATAAAATTTACGATTGTTTACCCTGGGTTGAAAAATAAGGCATAGTAGTGAAATTTTAGTATGAATTTAATGAAACAAGGGTATAGAATAGAAATATGTGGTATTAGAGGTATGGCGGTGTTTTTAGAATGAATGAGTTACGCAAAATAAAAGGTTGTCGTAGTATAGTGCTTTGTGTGAGGAGTGATAGGAAGTGCGGGGTCAGTTTTTGTTTACTAAAACAGGAAGTGGGGAAAAGGTTTTCTACGAAAAGAGAGGGGTTCGTTTGCCCTTTCTTACTCTCCCCCCCCCTAAGGAAGGAGAACGCACGATAAAGAAACTAGTTTGTATGTAGGCTTGTTTATGTGAATTAATGAGGAAATTTTGCGTTTATGAAGATTTTGGAAAGTGAAACTTGTGTTTTTAATTTAGAAAATCCTGGAAGGATTTAGGGCTGCAGACCTAGAATGACTTCAGGAACAGGGTTTGAGAAAGTAATGTTTGACGAAATATAAGTGTTGAGGAGTTAAGTGCGATACGGTAGGCGTGAGGAATATCACTTTAGTAAGTTTGTGTGAGTTTAAAATTTAGCAAACTTGTTTAAACAGCTCATTAGAGAATAAATGCAATTTCTGGCCAAAATTTACATTTATTTATCTAAAATGCTGAAGTGCATGGACTAAGCTAGTGACTTTTTGAAATGAAATAAAGACATATTAAATAGCCGCACAAGTGAAAAAAAAATAAATATAAGTCGTGGTGGTTAGAAAGTTGTAGATGGTTGGAAAATGAGAATAGTTTTGGGGTTTACTGTTATCAGGTGTTTTTTTTTTTTGGTTGAGATTATTGGGCTCTATTGTGCAAACGGAGGAAAGTTTTTTGTCGCAAAATTACTTTAAGGGGACAGAGAGTATCGAAAAATCGGGTCCCCGGGGTCAAAAACCAGACTGAGTTGAACGAATTCTGGTCTGAGAACAGGTTTCTTGTCACGAGAGGGGGTGTCCTTCCGATGTTCAGGTGTTGCTAGTGCATTCTAACGATGGAAAATGCGAAAGAAAATAATTTTGTGTGGTTCGCGAATCTAGCATGCGACGTAGGATTTTGGGAATTGAGTGACTTCGAGGGTTCGCGTGTTTTTGAAAAAGGGATAGAGAGCATGTTTAGTTTGTTTCGCAGTTGAGGGAAGCAAGTGGTTTGAAGGTTGTTTTTTTTTTTTCTTTTCGCGCGTTTTTTTTTTTTTTTTTGTTTCTTTACAATGATGGGGAAAATGGGTTTGATTATGATTTTTAGAAAATATAACTGGGATAGGAAGGTCATTTGTGAAGACTCAATTTATAATACATATGAATTTAAGTTAATGAATTTGTTTGAAAGGTACAAAAATATTGTGAGAAGTGTGTTGAAAATGTAACAAAATTTTATATGCTTGGGATTTAGTTGTGAATGTGGCAAATATACTGTGAGATATATTTTAATGTGTTAATTATTTTTGTTTATATGTAAATTTTGTGAATAATGAGGAATAGTGTTAGAATAGAGTTTAATTGCGTGCAAAATGATATATAGAGAGATGAAGAAGTTATGCTTTGTGATAGTGTTTTGGGTCTGAACTCTGCAAATCATGATTTTGTATGGTGATTAGTTATGTCGACATGGTTCATATAGATCTTCGATGTTTTCACTCAGAACATTTGATTAAAAGAATGAACTTTTGAATTCAGAACTCTAATAAGTGTATAGGTTGGTGGTCTTCTCTTACCTAAATTAAAGGTATAGATCACATGATCAAAGAAGGTCAATGGAGTCAGGAGTAAGTGTTTTGATGTTTTGTTTTAGTGCTTCTAAATAGTGTATGAGGACTTATGATGCGAACAAGTTTTTTTTTCAGACATGGATGGTAAGAAGTTTTGTAATTGATGTGATTATGTTTTATTGAGTGTCATGAATTATATAAGTAGTACATGAGAATTTTGTAAACTTTTCGAGGAAGGGAGCATATTTTTACGTGTTTGGTGTTTGGTTAGTTTTTTTTCGGAGGAGGGAGCGTATGTGATGAAGCGCTTTCGATGGAAAGAAAAATTAAAATTTTTAGAGAGATAACGTGATCGAAGGCTGTTTTCATCACATTTCGGTGAGAATGCTAGGAAGCCGCCTTTGATTAGAGGACGGAACAGTAGTCTGTACGCTTAGCCAATTTAAAAGCGGCGGTGCGCCGATAGGGGGTAGGTGATTTCCAGACGCAGATAAGGAGATGGCACCAGGGTTTGACATTAAGTAAAATACCCTATTGTAAAGGATTTATTGGACCTGTAGACCGCAAAACACGTGGACTGGACTTTGGGTGGTCTCTGTATGACGAAATTAAGACGTGCATGGGTTATGGGATTATCCAATCCGGAAATGAAAATGGAGGCTAAGTGGTGGATTTGTTGAAAGCTTTCTGAATGGATTAGGAGTCACGAGAAGGCGTGGACTTTGTTATAAAAAAAATAAATAAATAGAAGACTTAGAGTTTTTTTCGAAGATTCTCTTCTGCGTGCGGGCCCGGTTGACTTTTCCGGGTGCTTTAGGCATGCAGAGGGATGAAGAGATTGGAATTCAAACGTCGGAGACCGGTTGAGCATTCCCGGGAGTTGTCCGACAGTACGAGAAGAGGTTTCGTTTTCCGGAAACCGGTTGATCTTTCCTAGTGCCTTAGCATCGAAAGTGATGAAAAGATTGGCAGTGTTAAATATTGGAGATCCGGACGAGTCTTCCCTGGAGCTGAGAGTGATTTTGAGCAAGAGAATAGAACGGGGTTATAGAGAGGATGCGCCTTAATGTTGGAGATCTGGTCGAGTCTTCCGGAATTGAGCGGACTTTGGTGATCAAGAGAAGTCGATGTCATTATTTCCTGATGAGTGCCCCATCATTTTGAAAAGAGTAGAAGAATACCCACGACAGCCTAGAGACGCCAGCGGCACCCACTACCTAGAATGAAGAAGCGATTACCCCATGCCTAAGCAGAGCTTCGACGCCAGAGTCCAGTGCTGTATCGTCAAACTGAGTGAGTGAAAGTTAAATTTTGTTTTGTTCAGACCCCACCGAGCTAAATGAAGATTAGTGCGGGAACAGTGTTTTTTGTAAAGATAATTTTGATAAATAGGAGTTCTTGGCTATGCGTTAGTTTAATAATTATTATGCTCCCTGAATCCAAAAGGTGTAGATTTAATTAAATACATGTCATTCGATATGAATCGAGGAGAAAATGCTAAAAGATAGTAAAATGTGTAAACTGTGTGCGAAGATTTGGTAATTCAGTTTTTTTTGTAAATAGATAAGGTTGTAAATAAATCAATTTTATTTTGTTACATTGGAGTCAGTCATCTTTATCTTCGCAGTTGACCTAAAGGAAAGTTATTACCTAGTTATAAGAAGCAAAGTATTTGACCTGATCGTTTTGCCAGAATGTCTAGAACCTTGGGTGTATCTCAACCAAATAAATAAAAAAAACACAACGCACCCAAATACCTATAAATTATAAAAAATTTGTACTAACCCAAGTAATATACGAATCTCGCCCAAAGAAATAAATAATTTTAAGACAGGCAACACGACAATATGTAAAAGAAATTTCAAAATAAAGTCGGGTGCATTCCAACACATTAACGGTCGCACGTGCGCCGACGGGTACAGGGTTGAGCGAACCGGTGGTCTAAAGAAGGCTTGAGATCGTATTCGACCGCACATTCAACACACATTCTTTTGGAAAATTTTTGAACTCGGGAATTTTTTCAACACAAATGACGCAAATGTCGGAGCATGTTTACCTCTGAGAATGATAGTACCAAAATAATATTATAAATTTTTTAGAATTTGTATTATTTGTATGATCTTATATATCCATTACAATCAACAGACGGTACAATATTGTCCTGAATAAACCTTCTTATTGAACAGGCATCACTATAAGTTATGCCATCTATTAATTAATCTTAAAAACTTTAGCAGATAGTGATTAACGTTTCTCACTGCATATTTTAACTGTGAAAAGTTTTTGACACGCTTAACGCATTTTAGAATGATCAGTTCTGGGCGAAATATTGCAGTTATTAATATATATATATATATATATATATATATATATATATATATATATATATATATATGTGTGTGTGTGTGTGTGTGTGTATGTATATATATATGTATATATATATATATATATATCTAATTAATATATATTAATATATATACATATATATATATATATATACATATATATATATAAATATATATACATATAAATATATATACATATATATATATAAATATATATACACACATAATATATATACACATATATATATATAAATATATATACATATATATATACATATATATTTTTAAAAAAATATTATTTTCAATTTAAGAAGTACCCAAGCCTGTACAATGGTTTAGAAAACACTTTTAAAGCATCGGACAGAGAGGAGACGGAAGAGTTTAACACATAAGTTTTAGACAGTAAAATGAGCAACAGAGAGCGCAATGTGCATTCTTATTTTTGTTCAAGACTAATATTGTAAGAATTGGGACAGATTAGGATGCAACTTTCTAGTATTAGAACACGGAAAATCAAACCGAGGCCTCTGGACTGTGTGTGACCAATCAACATTTTTTTCATGGCCCGAAACACTCTCACTCATTATCAGGAAGGTACTTTTGTAAACATAATTTTGGAAACAAGTGCTTGAAAAATACAAAACTGTACAAAACTCTCTCTCTGCATATATATATATATATATATATATATATATATATATATATAGTATATATAAACATATGTTATCGTGAAAGACCGAAATATTTGATTATATTCTTATACATTCGGACCATCACCGGTGTATGTCGACAATCACAGATATGGTTTGGTGGAGGTCGAAACTAGAAGCCGAGAAGACAGGCAGAGTATTTAAATTTATGTAAACAATGTCAAATGAAACGTGGTGCACATAAAAAAAGTATTGTTGGGAAACTAATGGTCAGTTCAGAGTTAAACTCAAGATGTCCAGTCGATCTAATAGACCTGCAGTCACACAGAGATGGCGAATATAAGTTCATAATGGTGTATCAAGATCATTTAACGAAGTTTGTCCAGCTACGACCTTAAAAACTAAGACAGCTGAAGAAGTAGCGTATCACCTTCTTCAAATTATTCTAATATTGGTGCCCCAGCTATATTGCATTCAGATAATGGTAGGTAATTCAGTAATCAAGTCATCTCCGAACTATGCGTTATGTGGAAAGATGTTAAGATAGTTCATGGAAAGCCTCGTCATAGTCCAACACAAGGCTCAGTTGAAAGGGACAATAGGGATATACAGGATATGTTAAATTCGTGGTTGAACGGTAACGATACAAATGAATGGTTAGATGGTTTGCCTTTTGTTCAATTTACCAAGAATACTACATACCACGAAAGAATACGCCAAAGTCCTTATGAAGCCCTGTTTGGTGTTAAACCAAAAAGAGGCATAGCATCGTCATCTTTGCCTGGCGAACAAAATGCAAATACTGAAACCGAAGAACTGCTAGAAGAAATTGCTAATACTTTTGATGAAAATTTGAGCACTGGTCATACCAAAAACCATATTTTAAAGGAAAATATTGAAGATGAGCTGCAACCTACCACGTCTTCATATCAAGCCCTGACTGAACAACACGAGTTTATTTCTATAAAAAGAACGGCCGCGAAAGAGAATCTTCTACTGCAGGAGTGTCAAACTCGCGGGCCGCGGGCCGCATGCGTCCCGCGACGAACATTTTTGCTGCCCGGCCAATATATTGGCACACAATAATATATAATGAAATAACCGACGCAGAATTATAAGATAGGAAGAATTCGCTAAATGTTTTTTTAATGCTACTCTTTTTTGCTATTATTAAACAAAATGCATATATTTATGTTGAATACACTTTAATTAGGTAAATAAACCTACGTTTCTATTAATAATGATTTTTTTGCGGCCCACCTATAGTTAAACCTTGTTTGTTTGGCCCAAGGTAGCCTTTGAGTTTGACACCCCTGTTCTACTGCAAGCAACGAAACTGTTACGAACCTCAAAAAGAACATTTCCACCTGCTCAAATTGGTGATACCGTACGAATACAAGTCCCTGATGTCGACTGTGGTCGTACAGTTGCCCGAAATATGTTGGCGATTCTTGTTGGAATAAGACTCCGACTTTTATAAATTTGAAACAAAAATGGTACCATAAAGCAGCTTTATACCCGTTATCAGTTCGTAATTTGCAAAGAAAAGTTACTTTCCATAGATGAGAATTCTTCTTAAGAAATGTCGCTGAGAGAAGCAACCGCAACTAATTCGAGAAGTGGAGGGCAAGGCTATACACGCTGTCATTGCAAAAAGAGTATTCCACGACTAAATGCAGTTGTAAAAGCAAGGGACTATTGTGCAATTCAAAGTGTCATAACAGTTTAAATTGTTGCAATAAATAAGATTGTATAACGTCGATCACATAATTAAGTTTCTTATTGGTGTTATTTTATTTTCTCATTTAGAATGTACTGTTCGTTTTAAGTTCAACAGTTTATTTACATGTACTGTTACTTAAGCTTTCTCCTATTTTGACATATATCACAATATGTTTTAATAATAAAGTATGATTTAAAAACGTAACAAAAATATTTTTATTCAACATTCACCATCAGTGCATGTTGAATGTCGACAATCGCCGATGTAAGAGAGAAATAAGGATATTTAGCAAATATTTCGGACATACACCAAGCGACTATGTGAATGTTGCCATTCACCGGAGAATGTCGACATTCTCCAGATTTCGGTCTTTCACGGTAACATATACACTCTTAGACAGTAAAAAAACGACGCACCAAGCAGGAATTCTCCGAATGGGACGAAAATCGGTAGATGTGAGAGTCATGATGCTGAGAGTCATAGCATTCCAGGTCGAATGTTCCGACACCACTGGAAACGGGCTTGTCGGTGTACAGAGGTCAATGGCAGTCGGCTCAAGGGGCGTGGTGAGCTCAGCCCCCTTTCTCTGAGACGCCTATGAAGGGTCCTTGTAGTCACTGAAGCACCAGTTGCACGTGCGATCGATAATAATGATGAATTTGAGGCTGAGAGTGCTGCTCTGACGATTGCTCGGTCCTCACGTTCTGTCGTTTCTCTCGGCCGACCGCTTCATTCTTGACGCTATGTTCGGGCATCGTTCACCCATTCCTGCCAGCATCGTCTAATTGTGGCATCGCTCCTATCCAAATGTCGAGCGATTCGCCGATTAGACCAACCGGCTTCTTTCAGCACAACTACATGTCCTCTCTCAAATGCTGACATTTGCGCATATAGTTCGTCTACCTGTAAGCGAGGCATAGTTATTGTCTACCTGAGTACACGGAATAAAATTCGTAATGAATTTATGACCAGGAATCGAAATTTCAACTCTTTAATATCCTTCCAGTTGCGCAGTTAGGATGCACTGCAGCGTCACATGTTCATTCATTGGCCGCCAAACTTTACTTTAAAATTTCGCATTTTCCGTCGGAACCTGTATGCATATCAATTTGTGTCCAATTTGCATTACCCCTTTTTAGTGCGTCGTTTTTTTTTGTCTAAGTGCATATATATATATATATATATATATATATATATATATATATATATATACAGTCGGACCTCTATTTAACGAAGTCTATTTAACAATCCCGAAAAAAAGTTCGCTATATGGAAAATTCGCTAATTAGAGATTTACCTTTTAAAATACTTTAAACTACACAAGACAGGTTTTAAATTCATAAGCACTAAATATTATTAACAAAAGTAATTAATCACACCTTCATTTTGTAAATTAATGTCTATATGTTTTATATATCTTACCCATCAAACAGAAATCTTCAAGGAACAAGAATAAAACAAAACATTGTCCGGGAATACACTGTATTTTCAATAAAAAAAAATTATATTAAAATTAATGAATTTTAATGACATTATCGCATTTATTATACAAAGTAATTTTAAGCTTACATTACCACATGCGTCCTTAAATTTAATTACTGATAAAGTTTGTTAATTTTGTCTTAGTTTTTTGTTTGAAAAAGCGTTTTCTCTCATAATACGTCTTGCATCTTTTCCAATACACCAAAACCCCCTACAGGCGTATTTTCATCAAACTGAAATCCGTGTCGGAACGTGTTAAAAGAAAGTTAATGTGCTAAATGTGTTAAAAGGAAGAATTAATTTGAAATGTTCAGAAATATTTTGAGAAATACGGAGAAAAAAATATTGGATCACAAGAAAAAGTTCGTTAAATGGAGAATGCACGTCGCTATTTGGAGGTTATTTTACGAAGAAATTCGTAAACGTTCTTGGTTCCAAGGAAAAGTTCACAAAATAGAGGTTCGTTAAATAGAGGTCCGACTGTATATATATATATATATATATATATATATATATATATATATATATATATATATATATATATATATATATATATATATATATATACAGTGCTCGATTCCTAGAAATAGAGGTGTCGGAAATGCAACCTTACGGGGTGTGTGGGAGCATTCCAAATTATCGGTCTGAAAAAAAAAGAAATCTTTGGTTATCCAAAAACTTGAACATTTTATTTAATTCTAAATCTCATCTTGCAAAACAAGCACAAAAATGGGTTGTAGTAAAGAAATAAAAGTACTAAAAATGATTAAATAATTTTTTTAACTATCGTATTTTCTTCTCCTAAAGAGAGGTACCGGAACACCGTTCCTGCGTGTTCCGCCTCAAATCGAGCTCTTTAAATATATATATATATATATATATATATATATATATATATATATATATATATATAACAGTTCCGTAACTGAGTGACTGACTGACTGACTGATATGACGTATAAAATATAACGCACAGACCAAACTGCTGCACCTAGAAGGCACCTAGAAGATTTTTTTAAATTAAATTTTAAGCTGTTTTAGTAACAATCTTTTAAGTTTGCATTTAAATAATAATCTGAGGGTTATAAAATTTATATCACAAGAAAGATCATAAATATTCCTTTAAAATGAAATCTTTTTCAAATCTTTACCTCCATTTTCTGATTTTTGGTGAATTTTTAAAGATT
The DNA here is from genome assembly GCA_907164885.2 of Dolomedes plantarius. Taxonomy (NCBI): domain Eukaryota; kingdom Metazoa; phylum Arthropoda; class Arachnida; order Araneae; family Dolomedidae; genus Dolomedes; species Dolomedes plantarius. Next base: position 89,823,856 of record OU015496.1, on the reverse strand, counting down.
AATTTTTAGAATTCAATTTATTAAATGCTGATCACGTGGTTACTTTTCTTTTTGTGATATTTTAAACTAACTTTGCGTCACGTGCATAACAACGAAATAAATTGACAAAAAAAATATTTTTTCTTGCTAATGCAGCAGATGATTGGACATTATAAAAAAATTTTAAAATACAGTAAAAGATATGTTCCTCAAACTGAACTATATTAACTTTACTATATTCTTTAGTATGTTCTATTAGATTTAATTTAAATATTTTCTTCTATATTATTTTGTCTATAAAATATACATTACGATTTTTTTATAAATATATATACATATACTTTTTTCATCAATTGCATACATTGATCGTTGTATTTATTATTATTATATGTATATATATATATATATATATATATATATATATATATATATTTATATATATATATATATATATATGTATATGTATATACATATTTGTATATATTATATATATATATATATGTGTGTGTGTGTGTGTGTATACATATATATGTATATTGGGTCATTGTCATCTTTACTAATAACGAGTAAACTTCTTTTTCTAATTTGTGTAGAGCACAATGCACCTTGGGTCTGCTTCGGATTGCATAAACTGATACATGACACATGAGATTGATTTCCTTTATTATCTTAAGACATAAGACACTTAGAAAAGAATAAGCCGTGTAATCAGGACGCAGAAACGGGAGATTGACGGGAAATACATTAACGAAATCATTCCGATTCGCCTCCTCATAGTAAAATCTTTAAACATTAATTTTTGCGGAAACTTTGCTTTTGCTCTCATACCAACATAATCATATATTAAAAACTTTCATTTTAGAACGCTATAAATTTTAGCCCCCCCCCCTCCTTCTTCTTCCCAGTCGATCCTCCTCTGGTCAACTAAATGAAAGAAGAAAAAAAAATCTCAAAGCAGAATTTCCCATCGAGAGGCGTTCTAAACGACTGCAAGCTACGCCTGCACACTCGGAGACAATCTATTAATTGCAATAGGAAATGGAGAAACAATAGGGGCAGTTATCTATTTCGGTTGGCATGAGTCTAAAAAAAGGATCGCCTCTCCCCTTCCTGTGCAGGCGCCAGTCGTCGACGCCAATTAGATGGATCGTCGACTAGTCGGAAATACTCGTGGGGACTGCTACTTCTTTCTAATGAATAAATTAACGGCGGAGAGAGGGGGGGCTATATCGAGGATTTCTCCCCCCCCCTCCAAAAAAAAAAAGAGGAAGTTTATAACTGGAGTTCTGAGAGGAATGCGCTCAAAACATAATGCTAAAATTATTATGCAAAAAAAAAAAAAAAAAAAAAAAAAAAAACTAGAGACAAGGGCAATATATAAAAACGGCACAAATTCCGAGAGCAAAGACTGCGTTATAAGAAGAAAAAGTGGCAAAAACAGAACTCTACATCGAAGGACAATCTTAGAAATTTGAGTGGAGCAATTTCTTTTGCTGCTATAGATGGATGCTCATATATATATATATATATATATATATATATATATATAATATATATATATATATATATATATATATATATATATATATATCTGTGTTTGCAGTGTAAAGAGTGTCAAGTCCAAAATCGTAGTTTTGAGAAAAACGGGATTGAAAAGAAAAACGGCTTTTGTAAAGTCAGTTTTCTTAAGTTTAATTTTTAATCTTTTTTGTTTAAAGTAAATTTTTCTAACTTTATTTTTATTGAATAAAAATTGTTAAGTCATTGATTGGGACATAACCCCTTTAACTCGAACATGTTTGAGTTTAGTTTCACATATCCCAAATTTTCCCTGATGAATAAAAATATTTAGGAGTGGAATTGGACTTAGCTTTCTGTACCCTGCGGTAGCCCTTGATTTATCAAACATGCCTGATTTGATAACACATTTTAGCCCATTTTGAACTTAACACCCTTTACACAGCAAACAAACAAACAAACAAACAAACAAACAAACAAACAAACAAACAAACACACACACACACACACACACACACACACACACACACACACATATATATATATATATATATATATATATATATATATATATATATATATATATATATATATATATATATCTAATATATAAAAATGAATGTTTGTATCTCTGTAATTGTATAGAAATCCACAGTTTAGGAGCAACGATCGTGAAATTTTACATACAGGCGTCTTTAAAAACAGCCGAGGGTCTGAAAAACTTCAAAAATCGAAATTAATTACCGTTGATTTTTAATTAATAAAAAACCAACAATTTTGAAACTAAATGTAAGCTGTTACACTTTGTGGAATCACCCCTCTGAATATGGCGTCCATGTTAGGGTTAGCTGGCAAACAGCGAGCGAAAAGATAAAAATAAATAAAATCAAAAAGTTTCATTTTATATATTAAACGAGAATAATAAATGAAAATAATAATCTTTCAAGTGAGATTTTATACTCTAAAATAAATCGGATCCAACGGCATATTGACACTATCACACGCGATGGAAAATTCGAATCAACCACACTAAGTGTCAGGAGATCTTTTTTAATCGCTACTGCAACCCCCCTGGCTTATGTCTTTGTGTCTATTGAAGAGTTGAAGACTAAGCTTCTATCCTGCTAACTTATTTCTGACTTAAAACTCCTCTCACTCCATAAATACATGTATATTCACCAACCCATAGCAACTTTCCAGTAAACTTAGTCGAATATTTTCCTCTTACTCAAAAAGTCTCATGTCATTGTGGCGCATTCAGTAAAAGCTTTCTTTTATTACGCTACACGACGCGGGTTCGAATACGGATCGTTCAAATTTTGCTAAACCTGTATTTTCAGCTTTTTTATGGAGGCTTTTTTATTTCAGCTTTTATTTTATTATTTTTTAAATTATTATTATTATTATTTTTATTTATTATTTTTTTTAAATTATTTTTATTTTATTTTATTATTTTTAAAAATTATTATTTTTATTTTATTTTATTTTTCATATTATTAATGTGTATAACATTTCGTATACTTTTTTTTCTATGTTATTTATACTGTGTTTAGTTTTTTAATGGATTTTGATAGGTTTATTATAAATTTATATATTTTATGTTTTACTTTTCAGGATTTTTTGTCCAATGATAAAGGCTAAATCTTTTCTATGTTATTTATACTGTATTTGGTTTTTAAATTGATTTTGATTAACAAACATTCGACAATTTGACATTTTTACTTTTCAGCTTTTAGTGGTTTATTATAAATGTATATATTTTATGCTTTACTTTTAAGGGTTTTTTTGCTCCAATGATGAAACGCTAAATCTAGCTGAATTCTTAAGAAATTATTGTAAATTTATGGTTTTTTATGTTGGGTTTTCTTTTTATTCATGCGTATAACATTTGACATGCTTTTTATTCTATGTTATTTATACTGTGTTTAGTTTTTAAATTGATTTTGGTTAGCAAACATTCTTAAAATCCCGAGCAACGCCGGATAAATTATCACCTGTGTAGGTTGATAATTTATAAATTTTAAAACTGTTACCACATGTATATTTACAGATCCACAAGAACTTTCCAATATTTTTAATTAATAAATAACCAACAACTTTTGAAAGATGCGATTCTCGATTCATAGGCGTTCAGTAGATGGCGCCACTATTTTAAACTTTTAGAATTCCAACCATAAGACAAAAAAATATATTTTTTTAAAAATCGTAAGGGATATTTTTATAGACAAAATAATGTAGAAGAAAATATTGAAATTAAATCTAATAGGACATACTAAAGAATATAGTACAGTTTGAGGAACATATCTTTTACTGTATTTTAATATTTTTTGGATAATGTCCAATCGTTTGCCGCATTAGCAAGAAAAGAAAATATTTTTTTTTTGTCTATTTCGTTGTTACGTGACGATAAATTTATTTAAAGTACCAGATAAAGATCACATGATCAGCGTTTAATAAATTAAATTGTAAAAATTAATCTTTAAAAATTCACCAAAAATTAGAAAATGGAGGTAAAGATTCGAAAAGAATTTCATTTTAAAGGAATTTTTATGATCTTTTTCGTGATATAAATTTTACAACCCTCAAATTATTATTTTAAATGCAAACTTGAAAAAAGTTACAAAAACAGCTTAAAAATTCAATTTAAAAAAATCTAAGAAAAATTTTTCAAAAATCTTTCTTAGTGCACCCCTACATTATAAGAAGAATCGCCATGCACAATTTCAGTCCTTTAGGTTCAGCGGTTTGGTCTGTACTTTGTATGTCAGTCAGTCAATCAGTCAGTTAGTCAGTTACGGAACTGTTTTATATATAGAGATTTTTATTATTATTATTATATCGTAACGTTTACTTCATGCGCACACATTATTTTCCTATGCTTTTTTTTTATTATCTTTATAATAAGCGTAATTTTTATATGATTTTAAACAACAATCGTTTTTAACTGGCATTCAATTGGCTGTTAAAACTTTATTTTTACACCCTATTTAAAAGAAGTAGGGTGAAAATTGTAGGGTGGAAAGTTGGTAAAATCAAAATTTTGTGCAATGTATTTAATTTCTCGATTAAAAGTAGTTTTTTTCTAAAAATTAATTTATTTCACTTGAAAAGCTAAAAATTTTATGCACGTGGTTTATATTATTATTACTATCTTTATATCGTAACGTTAACTTCATGCGCGAGCATTATTTTCTTATGCTTTTTTTATTATTATCTTTATAATAGCTTTATTTTCATATGGTTTTAAACAACTATCGTTTTTATTCATATTATGTTGGTTTTTTATTAATTAAAAATTAAGGGTAATTAATTTCGATTCCGGAAGTTCTTATCTTTATTTTCATATGCTTTTTCATTTACGAATTATTCAAATGTTGGTTAAAAAACTTTTGCGTAATTTATATATTTGTGTGTGTTTAATTATTGAAATTAATAAATTTATATTTCTGGAGAGGATGTTTCAGTTTTTAGTGGTACTATGATGAAAGGCTGAATATACCAAAATTCTGAGGAGTTTATTATGGAGAGAAAAGGAATTTAATATGTAGAGGATGTTTATAGGAGTTAAATGTGGAGAGGAGTTGAATGGTTTGCAACCCTCAATCAAACACTTCATTTTTTAAGAGGCAACGCTGCAGTCATATCATTGTTCTATTGGAAATTTCTGCTGAACCTGTAATTGCAGCTTCTTTTTTTTACCCCAATGATGAAAGGCTAATTCTAGCTGAATTCTGAGGAGTTTATTATAAATTTATATATTTATAGATTTCACAAGGTTTTTTTCTATTATTTATACTGTGCTTAGTTTTAAATTAATTTTGGTTAACAAACATTAGAGAATTTGACATTTTTACTTTTCAGAATTTAGTATTACAATGATGAAAGGCTGAAATTCTGAGACGTGTATAACATATCACATATATTTTTTATGTTATTTATACTGTGTTAATTTTTAAATTGATTTTGGTTAACAAAATACATTCTTAAAATCCCGGGCATCGCCGGGTACTTCAGCTAGTATATATATATATATATATATATATATACGCTGGTTATCAAAAATTAAGGAAAAGTCCCAAAAATAGCGATTACTCAAAAAGTTACGTGTAGAATTTAAAAACTTATACACATTATACAAAATATAAGTAGGTATAAAATAGCATAAAAATAAATCGCCAGACAATTTTGGTGTTATAGAAACTAGCATATGTATTCAATGAACAAATCGGATGTGTCAGTTTGGTATAGGAAAAGTACCTTTAATATGGCGTATGATCCCACGAGAGGCAATACAGCACATACAGCGATGTGTGATGCTGTCAATTATGCGGTCTATGAGTTCGGTAGGAAGTCAGAGCCATTGCTCTTGCAAAGCAGTTGAAAGCGTGGCTAGGGTCCTAAGAGGAGATTGAGAGCAGCTATACGTCGTCCTAAAGCGTCCCAAACATGCTTGATAGGATTCAGGTCCAGTGATCGAGCTGGCCACTCCATGCGCTGAATTGTTTCCTGATCAAGATAAGCATCCACGATGCGAGCCCTGTGCGGTCTCGCGGTATTGTCCTGTAGCACGAAAGCATCACCTATTGCCCCGGCATAAGGGCACACATAAGCATCAAGGATGTCATCTCTATAGGTGTGAGCATTCACATTTCCACGGGGAAAGACATGGAGGTCTGTGCGTCCACCCAAAGAGATACCACCCCAAACACAGACACTGCCTGATCCTAATAAATCTTTATCACGGAAGTGTGGTGGATGAAAACGAGTTCCAGGTTCTCTCCAAATCAAAATACGCCTACTATCGGTTTGGAGGCTAAACTTGGACTTATCAGTAAAGAGAACAGCCCTCCATTGATCACGCATCCAGTGGACATGTTGACGTGCCCACTTCAAACGTTCCCTCCTATGGCGTGACATGAGCGGGACGCAAATGGCTGGTCGCCTCGCAAAAAGACAACCTTCGTGAGGCCTTCTACGCACGGTTGACGTTGATACTAACCTTCCGGAGCTTGCAGCGAGGGGGGGGCGGTTACTCCATCTGAGTTCAGACAGAGTTGCGGTTCTATTCCTTCGTGCGCATAATGACAAATATCGGTCATCGGCACTCGTCGTAGCGTATGGCCGTCCTTGGTTGAACCTCCTGGATGCCGAATCCGTGGTTAGAAATTGTTGACAAAGTCTATGACCCACAGGCGGACTCACATTTAGACATCTGGCCCCTTCTGTCTGACTTTGTCCTGCCTCTAGTCTCGCAATAGCTCGCCATCGCAGATCATCGGTCAAATGATGACTGGACTTCATTGTTACAATTTGGCTATGCCAGATGCCTAATCTCAGCCTCGCAGCGACAATCACCCAGCTTCCGTGTTATGTCTCACTTGTTCACTTTAGAGTTCACTTAAGAGAGTAGCTGTTAATAAAAGCGAAAATGAGGAAAGCGGGGCGAAAAAGTAAAAAACCAACGAATAAGATTGAAATATTTCAGTTCAGCCTTTCTCCTCCTCCTCTTCCATCAGCATCTTCAAGTCTGATCTCCAAGGTAAATGTTGTACATTACACTTAATAAAACAAGTTTATTGCAGTACATTCTATTGTATTGCGCTTTTATACAATGTTCGTCGTTTATAAGCACATTTTTCTTATTTAAAAACACGTAACAAAAAATTTCGGTATCTAGGTGCAGCGCGGAACGAATTAATGGCATTTCCATTCATTTCAATGGGGAAAATTGATTCGAGATACGAGTATTTCGAGTTACGAGCTCCGTCATGGAACGAATTAAACTCGTAAGTCGAGCTACCACTGTATATATATATATATATATATATATATATATATATATATATATATGTGTGTGTGTGTGTGTGTGTGTGTGTGTGTGTATATGTATACATATATATATATACACACACACACACATATATATATGTATATATGTATATACACACACGCATATATATATATATACACTGCTGGCCACCCAAATTGCAACACCAAGAAAGACAAGGGATATCACAACAAAATTTATTTTATAGATAACATATTGACCAAGTATCAAATGATTAAATTTATAGACTTCTGTGAAGTGTGGTTCCTGCCAAAATCAGTAGCCAGAGTAGCCGCCATTGTTGGAGATCACCGCTGCCACACGCCTCGGCATTGATTCAAAGAGACTTTGGATGAGATCTTGGGGTACAGCAGACCAAGCAGCTTCCACACGTTGCCAAAGTTGATCTGCTGTGGTAGCTGGGGATGGAATATGGGTCAATCGTAGAGCAACCATGGACCACGTGTTTTCTATCGGCGAAAGATCAGGAGAGCGAGGCGGCCAGGGAAGCAATTCAATCTGGCGATTGACGAAGAACCGTTGGACAATGCGTGCCACGTGTGGTCGCGTATTATCCTCTTGAAATATGGCTGTGGGCAAGCCCTGAAGGTAAGGAAGACCAACTGGCTCCAACACCTCGGAGATGTAGCGCTGGCTGTTTAAAGTACCGGCAATGCGTACTAGAAGTGTGCGAGAGTGATATCCAATACCGCCCCATACCATAATACCCGGTGCAGGACCAGTGTGGCGGTGCATAACGCAGCTGTTCAGCATCCTCTCTTCACGGTGTCTCCAGACTCGAATGCGACCATCGTGGTGTTGCAGACACAAGCGTGACACGTCAGTAAAGACAATTTCATTCCATTCTGCCGTCCACATCCTTCTGCCATCGCATCATTGGCGGCGGAGACGTCTGTGGTCCTGCGTCAAGGATAGACAAAGCAATGGACGTCTTGCGGACAGACCAGTCTGCTGTAAACGGCGTCGAATGGTACGCGCAGACACTGGATGATGCGTTACAGAATGCATGTGCTGTGCTACGGTTCGTGATGTGACTGAGCGATCCGTCACTGCCATGCGCACAATTTGCCTGTCATCACGTGAAGTGGTGCGCTGAGGTGGATGCGATCGAACACGCCGGTCCGTCTTACCCTCCTGCATCCAACGATCACATATCCGCATTACAGTTGTTTGGTTTTGTACAACACGACTACCGATTTCCCTGAAAGATAATCAACAATCTCGGTAGGTCACTATCCTTCCTCTGTCGAACTCGGATACTTGATCAAAAGATGTTCGCTGTTTTCAACGATGCATAATTGATGGGTTTTTTTGAAAAAACCACAAGAAAAACACAATTGCCGAACTTGAAATCGTCGAAATCTCCAAGCCTTAAATAGTGCTTTGAAGTGGAGCCACAGGCGCGCGTGATGTGCGTCTGCGCTGAAATTCTAATCATTTGCATATCTCACCTCTGTTAATGCACGTTGTAAATTTCATGTTATTTGCATGTTTCCTTCAGGGTGTTGCATTTACAGTGGCCAGCAGTGTATATATATATATATATATATATATATATATATATATATATATATATATATATATATATATATATATATATATATATATATATATATATATATATCTGTGGCTTGGTACAAGAAGTGCCTAAATCAGTTTTTTCCAAGATGACTTTGTTTGCTTATGTCTGTTTAAAAAATATTATTTTCAATGTAAGGAGTATCTAAATCTATCCGATGCTTTAAAAGGGATTTCTAAACCATTGTACAGACTTGGGTACTTCTTACAGTGAAAATAACATTATTTTAAGAGACATAAGCAAACAAAGTCATCTTGAAGAAAACGACTTAGACACGTCTTGTACCAGATATAACGGTGAAGGGAAAAATATAAATCGAGGATGTCCCCGAAAAAAATGGGTCAGATTATTATTGGAGTTCTGAGAGGAATGCGTTCAAAATATTATGCTAAAATTATTATGCATGAATACAGACTATAGCAAAATCTAAAAATGGCACACGTTCCGAGAGTAATGACTGCATTTCTGGAAGAAAACTTGTGCTCTCTCAAAAACAGAACTTTGCATCTAAGAACTAAGCGTAAATATTTGGGAATAATACAGTTTATTCTTCTCATATAGTCTGATATCGATTATTAAAATAAAATTAAATATTATTATGCATTTAATGAACATAAGAATATATATATATATATATATATATATATATATATATATATATATATATATATATATATATATATATATATATATATGGAATTTACTTATAACGATATCTGGTAACAGAAGGACGGGCATTTACGGCTGGCTTTGTCTTCTTGGACTAAAAAGTTTAGTCGGGCTTGAACAGCATCAAATCCAGTCAAAAAATCCATGTGGTGAGAGTAATAGGTTTGCTAAATTGCATACATTATATTTATTTATTCATTAACATATCACAAGAAATATAAATAACTGGAAGATATTTACATATTTACAAAGAATAGAGAAAAGGGATAGTGGCGTGCGGTTCAATCCATACCCAATACTCTAGATGATCCACACTTCATGCTTCACACCGTAAAAAAGAAAATTTAGTTTCGTTTGTCCTCGTTATCAACTATGGTGCAATATACCCTGTGACAGCTAGGCATACAGACAAACAGACACACGACTAGCCACACAGACAAACGGGAGAATATATTTAAGGGGAAAGACAATATTAAAGGTAGAGAATTAATGGAATAGAATTAATACTGATGGGGCGTTATTATTACACACACAGACGCGCACACACACGTGCGCGCACACACACAGAAGCACACACACACACACACACACACACACACACACACATATATATATATATATATATATATATATATATATATATATATATATATATATATATATATACACTCATGGACAAAAAAATTAGCGCACCAAGAAGGAGTCGTCAAAATGAAACGAAATTTTACATACGTAATGACTACTTTGATATAAGTAAATGATAAGAAAATCAAAGAAAAAGGATAATTTATTTCAGAGAAAAAGGTAAAAGAACGGAGGAGTTAATAGTCCCTTGGACCCCCTCTAGCGCGAATGCACGATGCGATACGATCGGGCATTGAGTCATACAAGTTCTGTATGATGTCTTGAGACATTTCGTTCCATATTTGCTGTAACCTTGCCTCTAGTTCGTTCAAACTCGTGGGATGCCCAACTCGTCGTCCCAAATGATCCCAGATATGCTCGATTGGAGACAAATCTGGGGATCGGGCAGGCCAAGGAAGGGTGGTAACAGTTTGGAAACAGTATTGTGACACCCTAGCCGTATGATGCCGAGCATTGTCTTGTTGAAAAATGGCTCCTGGGAGCCGTTGCATGAGTGGCAACACATGTGGTTGCATGATTTCATGAACATACCGCTGGGCTGTCATGGTGCCACGGAACAATACTAGGGGTGACCGTGTATTGTAGGCAATGGCAACCCATACCATCACACCAGCTGTGGGAGCGATGTGTCGCTGTACAGCAAAGGCAGGATTGAATCGTTCACCACGGGCTCTCCACACACGAACACGATTGTCATCACTGCCGAGATTGAATCTGGATTCGTCGCTAAAGACGACCTGGTTCCATTCCGCTGCAGTCCAGTTTACTCCTGCGCGGCAAAACTCCAAACGGAGGCGTCGATGGTTGGGCGTCAAGGGCAGCACACGTAATGGGCCCGCTATACCAACTGTCCTTCAGCCAGGCGCCTTCGTATGGTTCGAGAAGACACAGAGGCCCCTAGTGAAGGTGCTACCTGTGCCTGGATGGCGGCCGATGAAGCAGTTGGCTGTACGCGTGCATTTCTTACGATGTGGCGGTCTTCTCGACGACTGGTCTGTCGAGGGCATCCTGAGCCTGGTCTTCGTGTACATGACATCCCTCGGGTCCACTGGTCCCAACACCTCCTCATAACACAATCAGAGCGGCCTAATTGACGAGCTACTCGCCTAGCTGACCACCCAGCTTCCATCATCCCGACGATTCTCCCCCTCTCAAACTGCGACAACTGCTTACATTGTCTTCGAACACGGCGTAATGGCATGTCTATCTCAGCTCTTCCTTTGTAAATGATTCAGCACACTCAAACAAGCTTTGGTTACCTGTTTTATACTCCACAGAGTACGATGTTCAACGCCCTCTACCGGCTATACGTAATGCGCAATCACGCTGCATTTCTAATCATTTGCATATCTTCCCGACATGTACCTTTATTGCAAGTTTCGTTACGATCCCGCAATTATTTCTTGGTGCGCTAATTTTTTTGTCCATGAGTGTATATATAAATCATGCCACGAATATCATGGTATAAAATTTTACTGTTTAAACTTTACTTATTACACGATCATAATTCCTTCATATATAAAGTAAGCAGTTGTACTGTACAGTTTACACAGCATTTTTATGAACTGAATGTTACGCTACCAACAGGACAGAATTTTACACTATCAACAGAGGCAAAGAGTAGTTAGATAGCATTAAAGTTGTAAAAATTCATAGAGCATTGTCAGATAGTTTACATCACTATTAGAAATGCAAAACTTTAAATCAATACGAGTTGTAGTTGTCATATATATATATATATATATATATATATATATATATATATATATATATATATATATAAGTACATGAGTATGTATATATATAAGTATGTGTGTGTGTATTCATATGTGTGTCATACTCGTATATACACTCATGTCCATAAATTAAATTAAGGATAATTCAGAATCATACGGAAATCGAACTCTAAAGTAAAAATTGCAACTGTAGAGTTATCACACACATCTTCAAGAATAATATGTAAATTACAGGAAGCCACCAGATGACGCCGATAGTACGTCACAATGACGAGAGTGTAAGAGAGGGTTATATAAGGAATGGCGGCAAAGAAGTAAAATTGTTCACAAGCGTTCTGTAAGCCGCTCAGTGCCATAACCGAATAGTTATGACACAGAGGACGCATGTGGAGGATTTTTTACGTGGTAGAATTATCGGCCGCCTGGAATGTGGGCGTACTCAGATGGAAGTATCCAAGGAACTTGGAATTGCCCAAAGTGTCATCTCTAGGCTTTGGCAACGATTCCAAAATGATGGAAATGTCAGTAGACGTTACAGTACAGGTCGCCCCCGAGTTTCAACACCGAATGAAGACCGGTATTTGGTAGTAACTGCAAAAAGAAGCTGACGGAACACAGAATCCGACCTGTCTCGTCAGCTATCTGCAGCCACGGGTACCACAGTTTCAAGGCAAACCGTGCACAGACGTTTGGGAAATATTGGTCTATATGCTCGCAGGCCTGTCAGATGTGCTCCGCTCACGGCAACTCACTGTCGGCAGCGATTAGCCTGGAGTAGACAACATCCAATGTGTACATCGTCACAGTGGGCTTGTGTGATGTTTTCCGGAGAGTCTAGGTTTAGCTTGCAGTCTGATTCATGTCGGACTTTCATATGGAGAATGCCGGGTACCCTTTACCACCAAGACAACATCATTTAACGACACCGTTACGGTGATGTAGGATTGCTCGTTTGGGGTGTAATTATACTGGGCTGCAGAACAGATTTGCATGTTTAAATCGGAACCATGAACGGCCACATTTATCATGACATCATTCTGGAACAACATGTTCGTTTGTTTAGGGGTGCCATGGGCGCAGAATTTGTGTTTATGGATGTCAACGCCAGTCCTCATTGAGCAAACATCGTAAACAAATGCCTTCAATCTGAGGATATCACCCGTAAGGAATAGTCAGCATTCTCACCTGACTTGAATCCGATAGAGCATGTGTGGGACATGCTTGTCCGACGAGTTACAGCCCGTCAACCACCTTCTACATGTGTGACGGAACTTGGGAGAGCATTGCTTGCTGAGTGGAGTAATCTTCCCCAAGATCAGCTCGATAATTTGATACTCAGCATGCCTAGGCGTTATGCGGTCTGTATTTCATCGCATGGGAGATATACAATGTATTAACCATCATACCAACCATGTAATATTAAGTTTTTGTAAAGGAGATATTTTTTAGAATTGCTCCAGGGAGCAAAAATCGTAGTTTTTATGAATGGTATCATACATACACCATCTTTTTTTTTCTTTATATTTTGTTTTATAAATGGGCTTTATGAATAAGTCACGTTTGTTTTGTTTCTGAACCTTTATTTGCTGAAGCTGGCATTATCCTTAATTTATGGACATGAGTGTAAATGATTCATCCCTTTCTGGCGTACCTTTTAATGTTTTTTAAACAGTCTTCTATTTCCCCCTTAAACCAGACTTTTTGCTGTACCTCAATAATAGCTCCGCGTCTACATAAACGCGACAGAACTGGGTGGCTAGCATACCTCAGCAGGTATAAATATCTATTTATCTTAATTGGCAGTAGAGAGTTATGATTAGAGAAAATTTTCGGCTGTGTGTGTAGTAGGGGGGAGGGAGTGGGGGACTTCAAGATAAAAGATGGTGGGAGCAGGAAAATCTCAATGCTAGGATTGATATACTGTTACATTGTTATGGATATATTTTTCTGTAATTCCTCTTGTTAAAGGTACTGGAACACGTAGAAAAAAAAGAAAGAAAAATAAATCTATGTATCACATTGCAAGTTATGTGGAATTACTTATTTCGCATTTTCTAGTTATTTATAATGCCCTACTCATAAATATGTACCGTTGAATGTAATTCCAGAAATACATGCATACATTTATGTCTCCAAACATGACCGTATTCAATGAAAAAGAAACATGCATTAAGTTTCCGTACTAAATTGTTTAGCATTTTAAAACCGTTATACAGATTAATATGGGAAGACTATCAGCTACTTATTTCAATTAGATAACAAGCTAAACATGTCGCTACTGTGAAATATTAAGCATTAAAGTAGACTTCTTAATCAGATACAGCCGCATTTATTTTTCTTATAATCAGTGATAGATAAATCATTAATGCCGAAACTGACATTTTAAAAGCGTATGAATATCTGCTGTCTAGAAAAAAAATTGAAAACATCACCTTTTTTTCAGCCATACTTATGCAGATTATATACTTCCTTTTCCTTTCTTAAATGGATTTATAAATGATGATATGAATTTACTTCATTAAGTCACTTCATAGTGAGCATATACTTTGCATATCATTCTTGTGTGGATAAGTTACATAGTATAAGGTGAATTTAAACAATTTTCACATTAATAAGCTATATTTAAGTGAGAAAGAATTTCCAAAATTTTAGGAATAGCGGAGCGATCAATAACAAATTAGCCTAAGTCCTAAATTGAAAAGGTAAACCAAATTCATTGTAATTTTTGTCTGAAAATCGTTTAAAATCTGTTTATATTTCTTTTTTTGTATATTTATAAACTAGTTTCAGTAAAATATGTTAGACGTAAAGGAGTGATAACATGTCTCGAATCTGGGAAAGTAAACAAATGAAAATTTATTTATGAATTTGCGCATTTATTTTTGAAAAGATACTTTTTTTTGCGAGAGTGAATATAGAAATATTGCGTTTAAAGTTCATTTCGCATTCCACTTCAAAACTGAAACAAGTTTAGCAATTTTCAAGAGCATTACATTTTCTAAAAGGAGCATATAAGATTTTAAAAGGAAATAATCAACTCTGTTTGATTTTGTTATTATAAAAAAGTGAAAATTGCACGCGTAATACGAAAGACAGCAGTATTTATTGATGTAAGTAAGTACAACTTTCCTGAGGGCGTGGTGGCCCAGTTGGCAAGGGCTGGGGGCTAGCGACCTGAAAGTCACTGGTTCGATGCTCGTCGCTGACAAATCCACTGCCGTGTACACGAATGGTGGCTGGTGCAAAAAAATTTGTCGTGACTGCAATGTACTCCGAGTTCTCAAAATTACCTCTGGGGGTGCGGGGTCAAGTGTTCTGGTCTCGTCACTTGACTCGGTTGAAAATTACGGGACTGGTTCTTTGGCCAAGTCGGACTCCGACCTTTGTGGTGCCAGTCATGAAGGAGCCGCACATTCATCTCCCATAGCCTTCGGGACTTGATTTGATGTTGCTGTCGGTCAAGTGGCATAATCAACAACACAATTTCCCTAGCTTTTGTCATTTATCCAATTATAGCTTTGAAAACTCCATTACGCGGCGTTTAGTAAGCCATTTTCCTTTACCGTTATAGGGAATATTTAAATAAACTGCCCTTCAAACATCTTAGGTGCCTTTTTCCATGTCCTTGCAATATCGCTGAGTATTTTAAGGGGACCTTGCGAAAAATGTTAGATAATTGACTAAGATTTTATAATTTTTAACAAATTAACCAATTAAGCAAATTTAATGAAAATTTCTGAACTGTTTGATGAATCATAACTTGTTGCATCAAAAATATCAGATTGATGTAAATTATTTAAATTAATTAGAAAAACTTAAATTAAGTAACATGTTGTTTTCTATTTTCATAATTACAATTTGTCACTGCGCGCATAACTGGTGTTAATTTATCAACATGAAACCAACTTTAATTTAAAGAAAACATTTAGCTTAACATATTTACCTAAAATGTTTTAATTACCTTTATTTTTAATATTTATAATTAGTTTAAAATTTTTTTTTTGCATAAAACCTTTTGCAAAATTTTTATTACCAAAGATAAATATAAGCTTTTAGGTCATTTTATGTAGAAGGTTGGCGTTAACTCGCACATTAATGCACGTTCTTCACATGCGAAGAAAATTCCAAGCATTTATCTTGAATAGCTTTTGAGACATCAGGCGCGCAAAGTCAAAAAATCATATCTATATCTATACTTATATATAAAGAGAGAGAGCAATTTTGTACGTGGAGGGTAATCTCCGGAACCACTGCACCTATTTGAAAAATTCTTTCACTGTTTGAAAGGTACATTATTCCAGATGGACATAGGCTATATATTATGTATATCTGATCAGTAGAAATAAAGTTAGGGGGGATAATCTAGATTTGTGTGCACGGCCGCCATCTTGGATTTTTCCGCCAGGGTTTGGCGCATTTCGCATGGCGATAATTATTGCGTTCTGGTAAAAATAACCCAATGTCAAATTCTCTAATTTTAAGATCAAACAGTTATTTCTGATGTGATCTTTTAATTACAGTATAATAATTTTAGGCCAGATCTTGGTCTTGACCTGGAAATCTGAGTCAAATTGACTATACTCAAAAGAGTAAATTATTTTTAAAACTAAGAGTCTTTTTGTTGAAAATTTTTGAATCCATTATCAGTTTTTCGTTAACTTATTAAATTTAAGTTGCTTTTAATTTTGTTTATCGATTGTCAATTAGTATACTATAATGATACACCATTTCATTTATTTGAAGTAAAAATTATCTGCCATCATTTTTTCATAAAATGTAAAATACAGTATACATTTTAAATACAATATATTTTAAAATATTTTATAATTCCAAGTTGTAGTGGATTACAAATAAATTTAAATAACTGAAGCTCAACTTCTCTCTCCCCAGGAACCTAAGTTAAAAAGTTAGTTAAGGTTAAGTTATTGGTTTAGGAAAAGGTTTTTTTTTTCTCATTTCCAACACAGCAGGATAAATGGTCAAATAATCCTTGTCCCGATTTTATTGTATGCACCAAATATTTGGTTAAGGTCAAATCTGAAGTAAAATTTCATTACCACAATGCCCTAACCCCCCCCCCCCCCCACCAAAAAAAAAAAAAAAAAAAAAAAAAGAGGATCTGGTTACTCACCATAAATTTATGGGTTCATAATTATTTTACATTTTTCAAAGCTGAATTTTAGATAATTTTTAAATTGCAAGTTATTTAGGTGGTACGAAAATGCTGTATTTTTTTCTAATTAACAATATATTGGCATAATATTTTGGTGATTCATTGCTATTAGTCAAAGAGTTAGGGCAAACTGAATAGATGGCATTGAAATTTTATCTGTAAGTAAAATTCATTTGACCAAATTTTTCATATGGATCATAATTTGAAAAGGTAGTTTTTAATTAAAAATGACAAAAAAAAATCTCAGTCCAACGATTAAATGATTTTTTTAAAATATTTCTAAGTTTCACAATTTAAAAAGGTCGTTTTTATTAAAAAAGCTAAAAGAAAAACCCAAAATTTCCAATATTTGAGAAAGATTTTTTCAAAAAAGTGGTTTTTATCAAAAATCCAAAAAAAAAATATATAAGTCCAACGTTTAAATGATTTTTCAAAAAAATTTCTAAGTTTCATAATTCAAATAGGTGGTTTTTATTAAAAAAGCTAAAAAAATTCAAAGTCCAGCGTTTTGAAAACACCGCTTAAAACACATTGGCGAGAAATTTTCCACTCCTCAAAACACGGTAAAATCGCCAAGTTGGCGCAAAAAAATCCAAGATGGCGGCTGCGCACACAATTATTAAGTAACGTAATATTAATTTGAATATTATTTTAGGTGCTTAAAATAATTAAAAAAACATTCTTTACTTAAAATCCTTTTTTTTTATTTTTTTATTTTTATTTCATCTCTTACTCTAATTTTGAGATACCAATGTGTATCTATACTTCTATAATCTATACTTCTATAATCTATAGGGGCTTAATCTTAACAATCTCCATTGTTACCGCTACTGTCCTCTACCGCTTTTTGTGCCGAAATCTTTAACGATCCTTAGCATGGTGCTATCGCGGTGGGCTTCTTCTATACTTATATATAAAGAGAGAGCGATTTTGTACGTGGAGGGTAATCTCCAGAACCACTGTACCTATTTGAAAAATTCTTTCACTGTTTGAAAGGTACATTATTCCAGATGGACATAGGCTATATATTATGTATATCTGATCAGTAGAAATAATGTTAGGGGCTTAATCCTAACAATCTCCTTTGTTACCGCTACTGTCCTCTACCTCTTTTTGTGCCGAAGTCTTTAACGATCCTTAGCATGGTGCTATTGCGGTGGGCTTCTTCTATATCTATACTTATATATAAAGAGAGAGCGATTTTGTACGTGGAGGGTAATCTCCAGAACCACTGCACCTATTTGAAAAATTCTTTCACTGTTTGAAAGGTACATTATTCCAGATCGACATAGGCTATATATTATGTATATCTGATCAGTAGAAATGAAGTTAGGGGCTTAATCCTAACAATCTCCATTGTTACCGCTACTGTCTTACCGCTACTGTCCTCTACCGCTTTTTGTGCCGAAGTTTTCAACAATCCTTAGCGTGGTGCTATCGCGGTGGGCTTCTGTTCTGACGATAGTGGTTCGAACCTAGCCGTTCTCCGGCACGCCTTTTTCTTTTAAAAATTAACTTTAATTATTAACTAAAGTAATATTAATTTGAATATTATTTTAAGAATATTATTTAAAAACAAATTGAATATTTAAAAAAACATTCTTTACTTAAAATCCATTTTTATTTTTGTATTTTTATTTCAACTCTTAACCTCTTTATATTATCTATCTATACTTATATATAAAGAGAGAGCGATTTTGTACGTGGAGGGTAATCTCCAGAACCACTGCACCTATTTGAAAAATTCTTTCACTGTTTGAAAGGTACATTATTCCAGATGGACATAGGCTATATATTATGTATATCTGATCAGTAGAAATAAAGTTAGGGGCTTAATCCTAACAATCTCCATTGTTACCGCTACTGTCCTCTACCGCTTTTTGTGCCGAAGTCTTCAACGATCCTTATCGTGGTGCTATCGCGGTGGGCTTCTGTTCTGACGATAGTGGTTTGAACCTAGCCGTTCTCCGGCACGCCTTTTTCTTTTAAAAAATTAACTTTAATTATTTACTAACGTAATATTAATTTGAATATTATTTTAGGAATATTATTTGAAAAAAAAAATTTAATATTATTTTTAAAAAAACATTCTTTACTTAAAATCCTTTTTTTATTTTTGTACTTTTATTTCATCTCTTAACTTCTCTCTTTTAAAAAAATTAACTTTAATTAATAACTAACGTAATATTAATTTGAATACTATTTTAGGTGCTTAAAATAATTTAAAAAGCATTCTTTACTTAAAATCCTTTTTATATTTTTGAATAAAACTACGGTCTCAAGCACACCTCTTTTATAAAATTAACTTTAATTAATAAATAACGTAATATTACTTTGAATATTATTTTAGGTGCTTAAAAGAATTAAAAAAAATATTCTTTACTTAAAATCCTTTTTATCTTTGTATTTTTATTTCATCTCTTATTCTAATTTTGGGATACCAATGTGTATCTATACTTCTATAATAATATATAAAGAGAGAGAGCAGATTTTGTACGTGGAGGGTAATGTACAACTTTTGTACATTAAAATGTACCTTACATATTTTCCTTTGTCAACCGCAGTCAAGTAACCATAGCAACACCCTTTAGCTTACGGGGTCCGTTTTTCGAAATCGCTCTTTACAACGGGAAAATGTTATCTACTTCCTACCTGCATTTTATGTGGAGGACATTCAGCGTGGGGGGGTCAGGGGAAAGAGTGGTTAATTGCTGTCTTATTGCTTTCTTACTGTTAAAGAAGAATTTCAATAGTAGATCATCGGCACTCCGTGCCTCTTTCATCTCTCAAAAGGCTGAAAATGGATGAACCGCGGGTGAACCGCCCATCTCATGTCTCTCGCCTGAAAAGAAATAGCCTCTAGCTAGAACGACAAAAGATTATTATTCAGTCCTTTTCGGCAAGATTCACCCTCCAGAATGTCACCCAATTGTTCTTTGAGGGCAAAGACGTTAGGAAAGTCACAACGAAGTGGAATTCTAGACAATATCTCTGCCGACATCAAACCGTATTTTTCGAGAGTATGTGCTTCGGATATATGCTATCCCACCCCGTAAGGAAAAGGTTTAATATTTTTAAGATTCACGTAGAGGAGGTATTGATAAATACAAAAGGGATTTTTGAAACTGGCAACGTTAAAGGGTTTATTGAAGAAAATTACATTTGGAAGTACGCTTTTTATTGGACATTTAAGGTAAAAAAATATTTACAATTTATTGGCTATCAACTGGAAATTTATTGGTATAATATTTTGTTCAACCCGGACAAAGTCGGGACGGGCCGCTAGTTTTGAGATAAATGAATTTAAAATTAAAATTTTGAGTAAAAATTACTGCTTGAATGATCACAATTATTTTAATATCTTATGATGTAATTGTCGTACCACAAAAAGAGTAGTACCAAACTGTTCTGAATAAATTCGGGATTCAATCAATATAAGAAAAAATATCGATTATTTTTGGCCTTTTTAAAGGTTCACTGTTCCCTTAACTATGTTTTTCGCTTGCTACAGAAGATATTTTCCATGCAACCGCCATGAAGGAAGTATTTTTCTTAGCCGCGTGATTCATCTCAATGTCGTTTCCTGAACTAAGTCGAAAAAGAAAACCAAATCAAGAAAACAAGAATAAACATGTTTAACGCTAAATGTTCATCATTAAACGAAAAGTTGTTTCTAAAAGTTGTGATCTTCAAGACAGACACAACATGATACTAGACAGCCTTTCCAAAAAATAAGCCAGGAATAGTATCCAAAAGACTGATGAAGCAAGTTGCATGTGAGCTTCCCGCCTGATCAAGCGGAACGATAGACAAGGTTACAACTAAGAAGTCTGGCTCAGTTCTTCTTTTCTAGATTTCGTTTACCTTAACATTTTGCTTTTCTCTCTCAACTCTTTATATTGTTCTTCTTACAGGGGAGAGTTCTGCAACCTCGCCTTACTATGCAAATATTAATATTTAATTTAAATTGTTAATTACTTGTAATAGTTTAAAAAATAGTTTAATTTTTTTTAAACTATTTCAATTTCTTTCCAATTTAACATAAAAAATATGAATATAGGTATTCATAGATATACATATAAATACACTCTTAGACAAAAAAAAAAGACACACCAAGAAGGGGTAATGTAAATTGGACACAAATTGATATGCATACAGGTTTTGACTGAAAATGCAAAATTTTAAAGTTTGGCGGCCAATGAATGAACATGTGACGCTGCAGCGCATCTTAACTGCGCAACTGGAAGGATATTAAAGAGTTGAAATTTCGATTCCTGGTCATAAATTCTTTGCGAATTTTATTCCGTGTACTCAGGTAGACAGTAACTATGCCTCCTATACAGATCTACGAACAATATCCACAGATGTCAGCATTTGAGAAAGGACGTGTAGTTGTGCTCAGAGAAGCAGGTTGGTCCAATTGACGAATCGCTCGACATTTGGATAGGAGCAATGCCACTATTAAAGGATGTTGGCAGGAATCTATGAACCATGCCCGAACACAGCGTCAAGAAGGAAGCGATCGGCCTAGAGAAACGACAGAACAAGGACCGAGCAATCGACAGAGAGGCACTCACAGCCCCAGATTCATCATTATCATCGATCGTACGTGCAACTGGTGCTTCAGTGACCACAAGGACCCATCATAGGCGGCTCAGAGAAAGGGGGCTGAGCTCACGGCGCCCCTTGCGCCGACTACCATTGACCTCTGTACACTGACAAGCCCGTTTGCAATGGTGTCGTGCATATCCGACCTGGATTGACACGGACTGGAGTAGAATTGTCTTCAGTGATGTGTCCTGCTTCAAAATGAGCCCCGATGACCAGCGAATACGTGTCTGAATACGCTCCGGACAGCTGTGGGATACCAACCTGACTGTCTTCCGACATACGGGCCGACAACTGGGAGTGATGGTCTTGGGTGCCATTTCATTTCATAGCAGGACCTCTTTGGTTGTCATCCGCGGCAATCTTTCAGCACAGCGGTACGTCGACGGTATTCTACGCCCCGTTGTGTTGCCCTTCATATCACGCAATCCTGGGCATACATTTCAGGAGGATAATACCACCTCTATCAATGAATGCCAACCCGAATAACTGCTTGCATAAGGTCCAGATGTTACCAGCGCGTTATTGACTTTTTCATTTTGTAAAGCTCTTTCCCTTCAATAAATCGTCCAATTTTTCTCAAATTGTAATCATTTATTTTTCTGTACATGTATATGACATCTACTGATTTTCGTCCTTCTTGATGCGTCGGTTTTTTTTGTCTAAGAGTGAGTACGTACGTACGTACATACATACACACACACACACACACACACACACACACACACATATATATATATACACTGAAGTGCCACTGAATTAGGGATAGCAAAGCCTATGCAAATTGTGTAGCGCTGCGCATCATGTATGCGCAAGTGAGGGCGATGTGGTAACTGCATATATAGCGCGTACTGTGGTTGTTCTGAATTAGTTGTTGGAATTGCCAGTATGGGTAAACTGCCTGATTTAGACGCCTTCGATCGCGGACAAATCGTAGGTGCGCGACACATGGGCCATTCAATTTCGGAAATCGTCAGACAGCTAGGATTTTCAAGGTCGACAGTGCCAAGAGTATACCAAGAATACATGGATGGTGGAAAAAAAACTAGCGATCGGGCAAACTGCAAAGGACAATTAGCCTTGACAGTGCTTGGTGAGAGACGGCTCAGGCGTATTGTATGTAGCCAGCGAAGCCAAACATTAGCTCAAATTTCCACCCAGTTTAATGACGGTGCCAGTCGTACAGTCAGTAAACGGACTGTGCAACGCTCGCTTCACCGTATGGGTTTCGGGAGCAGTCGACCTACGAGAGTACCATTGCTCTATACTCGCCATCGGGCTGCACGTCTTGCCTGGGCAAGAGAGCACAGAGACTGGAGTGTACAGGACTGGAAACGAGTAGCATGGAGTGATGAGTCTCGATTCCGACTACTTAACGCCGACGGGAGGCTGAGAATATGGCGTCAGGCTCATGAAGCCATGGATCCTGCATGCCTGGCTGGAACTGTACAAGGGCATGGTGGCTCAATCATGGTCTGGGGTGTTATTTCGTGGCACAGTTTGCGATCTTTGGTGAGTGTACCAACCTCCCTCAATGCAATTCGGTACGTAGAGTTGCTGGGTGATCACCTCCATCCGTTTATGCTGTTCTGTTATCCGCACGGTAATGGAGTTTTCCAGCAAGACAACTGTACCTCTCATAAGTCCCGGTTGGCTACTGGCTGGTTGGATGAGCATTCCTCTGACTTCTCTGTCATGAATTGGCCACCTAGAAGCCCAGACTTAAATCCTATTGAGCATCTTTGGGATGTTTTGGAACAAGGCGTGAAAGGCCATCACACAGCACTGTTTTTGTTTCTCTCTTACCTTTACTTAATGTGGTTCGATGACAAGGTGATTACAAACTAGTCAATAAATGTTAATATTGTTTCTGTATTCAATTTTGGTCGTTTATTGTGTTAAATTTCATGTTTTTCCCGAAAAGGCGCCCACTGGTGGACATTTTGGAACTAAATTTTTTTTCCAAATTCCGTGAGCGCATCTCGTGTATAGCCCATATACAAAATTTCGTTGCATTCCGTTCACCCATTTGCGCTGTAGGATGCCGTTTATAGGGGAAGTTTAATTATAACCACCCGATATATATATATATATAAATATACATAAAAAGATATTGAGGCATATAAATATCTAGAAAGCCAATTGTATTTAGTTTACATTCTTTTAGGATGTGAAAATTTACAAACACACCAAAGTATAAAATGGTTTGTGTAAGTACTGCTATAGATATCATATAAATAACAAACGCCAATTCTACGAATAAAATGTTTGAGTTCAGACTTTATAAGGATGCACTATGATACTGTATGAGTTTTGAGAGGGGGGCTTTCTTTTTCCCGAAGGTTTATAGTACAATAATTTCCATCCTCTAATTGAATTTTACAGACGTTTTTTTCAACTGAGAAATCCATAATTCTTTCCCTGCCTGTGAAATCTATGTAGATGTGTCCGTACCACCTGTTTCAACACCGGGGCTTTAACGGCATACTGAGAAGCGTCTGAACAAACTAGGAAAGGCCGAATTGGAGTTACGACCTCTTTTAAAGAATTATTTTCTTTGTGGGTAATTATGATCGAGCTAAAAGGAGATATAGGACTTTACCGAAGGATTTCGTTTGCTAAACTCGTGAGTGACCTCAGCGCTCCAAAGACTGGTTATTTAAAAGCTTCGCAAATTACAGGGATATTTTGCATTGATCATGTGCAAACTAAAATTAGAAGAGATTTAAATACTGAAAACTGACCTTTTGAAAACTATTCAGATATATTATAAGTCCGGGATAAAAATTATAGAGATAATAATCATAAATCTAGTTTTTAAAAAAAATTCCTCTTTTAAAAAGTACGATTCTAGTGTTGGAACTATTTGGTACTCTTGGAATTCTCTCTAGACATTACTGCAGGGTTTCGCAAACTATGTTCTGCCTAACGCTGGTGTTCCTAAGGTGGTTCCTAAGGTGGTTAATAACTGTTCCGCAAAAACCTGGAAATGTTTTATATCCTGCAACGGCTACAAGAAATAAAACGTGTTTGACTGATTAATGCTCTAACATGTCTAAAAAATTAAATACTATAAACAAATAATTAATGTTTTTTCTCATTTTTTAAAAATTTTATTGATTATGTGTCATTACATATCCTATAAAATAATTAACGCGTTCCGTTAAAATTCCAGGATTTACGAAGTATTCCATCGCAGGAAAAGTTTGGTAAAAACTGCATTACTGAATGCTATTTTTACTCATTTATAATAACAGAAAAATGTTCACACAGGACCAAACGCTTGAGGCAAATTTTAAAAACGGCGCCTTTTCAGATTTTTAGAGAAACTCTGAGATGACCTCAGAATCAGAAACAGTCTAATTAATAGAATAACAGACATTTTGGGGGTAAATAAGCATTAAATTAAAAAAAAGAAAAGTTTTATTAATTTTAAAAGAAAACATAAGTTAAATAAAAAGAAAAAGTTTCAAAAAGTTTGAATTTTTAATGTGATAATCGCTAAATCCTTCTTAGAACTTTTATTGCAGCAAATTGCTTGATTGTATCTCGATAATTCATTGTTTTAAATACCGTAAAAATTTCGGATTTTTACTGCTTCATTTTGGAGCCTGTTCCAATACGGCGCTTGTAGCAGTCGCCTCGCATCGCCTCGCCGTATCACCTATGCGGCAGAGTATGCGTATACATACTCTTAATTTGTGTCCAACTAAATAATTAACAAAAAAATTAAGCTTAAGGAAGACATGTCCAAGTGAATTGAAATGCATATATTATTAAGGTATAGAACCTAAAATAAGCCATTAGATCCTGGATTAATACTGCGTGAGGAATACTGTAGGTTATATAATGCAGGAAAAC
>OU015496.1:89735740-89793240 GCA_907164885.2 Dolomedes plantarius | reverse complement strand
TTTAGGAGGAGTTCAGTTACATACACACGGACAGAAGAAATATATATATAAGATATATATATATATATATATATATATATATATATATATATATATATATATATATATATATATATATATGTATACATATATACATATATACATATACATATACATATATATACATATACATATATACATATATATACATATACATATATACATATATACATATACATATATACATATATACATATACATATATACATATATATATATATATATATATATATATTTATTATTTTAAAGTAAATTTATAGATGGGCTGAAAGGAGAATTTAATTTAAAAATTGGGAATTTAGGGGCCAAATACAGAATTAATCTGGAGCTGGCTCCAGAAGAGCCGCCCTAGACGCTTACGCCCTAGGATCCCTAAAATCGTAATCCGGAATTTCAACGATAATTTCGTTATTTATATTATGCATGTAATCATAGAATTAATAGAGGCCTGTTGAGCTGCCGTGGCAAACGTTTGGATATCGAAGTCCTGCCTAATAACCTTATTAGACAGGTATCGGTGTGCCCTTCTAATTCTCCTCAGAATTCTATTCTGAACAGTCTCAATTATTTTAATGTTGGTCTTGGCTGCATATGTCCAGACCGGCGCCACATACACAGCATTTGGAAGAACAATTAGTTTATACAGGAGAATTTTGTTTTTGTAATTTAATTCGTTACTAAAGAAGAGGGCGCGTAGCATCTGGACTTTCTGGTTCATTTTTTGTGTGATTGTATTGAAAGTGTGGCTTAAAGATGAGCCGCCTATTTAAAGTTATGCCCAAGTATTTCACATTGCTCTCCCAGTTAATAACCGAGTAGAAGATGTAAATACGCGGGGGGGGGGGAGTTTGAAAGATCTAGAGAAATAAATAGCGTGGCATTTATCTGTGTTGACTTTGATTTTCACTTTTATAAACCAGTCTTCCAGAGCATCTATGTGTTGGATGTAATTACCTACAGAATTAATGTGTGGGGCAGTGGCCAGAATGGCCGTATCGTCCGCGTACAGTGTGATTGAAGTGTGGGGACTTCTTGGTAAATCATTAATGTAAACATTGAAGAGGGTCGGCCCGAGGAACTGACTTTCAACGCCAATCTCAGGTATATTTATAGACTTCCAAAGCGCCCCCTATCGGCCGCCAGCTAAAAATCAATGGAACAGTCCAGAAAGGCCTAGAAGGTTGGCGACCAAAATAAGTCCCCAAATCCATTGCCAATTCGGCGATTACTCTCATATTTGACGAGATTACCATAGACTGGCAAAATTCGTAACAATATATAATCATGGGATGAGTGGGGCCAAAATGTTCATTTAGAATGAAAAACGATTTTAAAGAAGGTTCAGATGTAAGTTTTTGTCTCTTCAACAAAATAACAACTTGACACACAGTATAAATAGTTCAACGGTGGTTGTTGTAAAAAATGATAGCAACAAATTAACTCCTTTTACTTTAGTATGATCGTAAACGGACTCTTAGTGAATCATTAGATACACTAACTGAGAGTAACTCGCCTTATTAATCGATACATTATCAAACCTCACCCCGTTGTGTGAAATTAACTCATCAAAATGGTAATCGTAGAAATGTTAATTCTATCACTTGCTCTACCATGCTGTGTTCAAAGGCGCTCTTATCATATAGCGTTTCCCTGTGTCACTCGGCTGTTACAAGCCGGATAGTAGAATATCTTAAGACTGCTGCGTATTAACCCTATTGGATTCGCTCACCTGAATGTTAATCTATGAAGAAAATGTGGTCTTGTGTGTTTTAAAACCTCATAAATTCCTTTGGTAAACAAAAATTTTTAAAATGAATCCTGTTGTAAGGGGCAGAAAATTTCAGTCTGAAAATACCATTTTATTGGATTGTCAGCATTTATGTAGCTGTAAACAATAGGCAAATTTTCTCCGTAGGTTATCACTGAGGTGAGAAAATCCAATAGGTTTAGTACACAGCAGCCTTAAATCAGCATAGTAGTGGTCTAGGCCTCAAAGAGATGAGCGGGAATCCGGGCCATTGACACATCGGAGTCCTCTATAACGAGTCCAAAATTTTTTGAAGGCATATAAATACTCAGGCATACTCATATAAATTATTTAATATTTATTTCGAAATTTACAATAATCAAAACTAGTTTTAAAGTTTAGAAATAGATCTTAAATACTAACATAAAACGGTGTATCCTCTAGCATTAGAGTGTATAAAAAATTATGTTTATAAGTTATTTTTAAAATGCTGAGCAGGTTTACTTTTTCGCTGTGTCTTTTAATATTCCTGAGATTTCAAGTTTCTTTGCAATATTAAAGTCGCACTTAACCTGTTTAAATCTAATCTAAAATCTTGTGGAGCTTTTGAAAATTTTAGTTTCCTTAACAACTCTAAAAATCTTCTGACACAACCAAAAAAGATTAAACTTGAAAATATTTTGAAGAATGCAAGAAATATTTTTTTTAAAAATCAGTTCATTTTTTATTTTTAAAATATTATGAAGCAAACATGTTGTAGATGGTTTAACGTAAAAATATTCTCTATAAATATTTTTGAGAAAAACTATCTTATCTCCAAAATGTTATTATATTGCATATATATTTCTGCATACTTTTCCGCTTTTTCTTCTCATCATTTCATCGATTTCAATTTCTTTTAACTTTTTTAAATAGAAATTTTTTTTCAGATGACAAGCTTCGAGGCCACTTAGAATCCAGATTTTCAAGATGACCTAAAGGCGTTTTTGAAATTCCTTTGGTAGTGCCTCAGAAGTCGACAACTTAAATACCCTTGTACATACCACTCCTCAAAAAATATCCCGAAAAAAATATAAGGATCACTCTATGATTTGAACTGATACATAGTTCATCGTCAGGACGATGAACTATGAAGAACATTGTAGGTTTATTACATTAAGTGTGATTGTCACCATATATTTTTGTGGTGTGTGTGTGTGTGGGGGGGTATTTTAGAAGCTTTGTGTTCTTTTTACGTTTTCCTCAAATTTCCTGTAAGTCATAAATACCCTTGTACTTGTAGATACAGGTGAATTAGCGTAACAGCTATCGCTAGATAAGTGGTACTACGCAGAACGTCGGAGGTTATTGTAGACTCCGGACGTGTCTGGTATGGTCTTAGGAATAACGTCGTAGGTTATTGCAGACTCCGGACGTGTCTGGTATGTTCTTAGGGAGAACGTCGTAGGTTATTGCAGAATCCGGACGTGTCTGGTATGTTCTTCGGGAGAACGTCGTAGGTTATTGTAGACTCCGGACGTGTCTAGTATGTTCTTAGGGAGAACGGCGTAGGTTATTGTAGACTCGACGTGTCTGATATGTTCTTAGGGAGAACGTCGTAGGTTATTGTAGACTCCGGACGTGTCTGATATGTTGTTAGGGAGAACGTCGGAGGTTGTTGTAGACTCCGGACGTGTCTGGTATGTTCTTCGGAACTTTGAAATACCTTTCTCTAATTTTCATGTAAAATAGTATTCTTCTATGTGTAAATTGGTTGTCCTGTGTTAGTCCGTGCTGTGCTCTATGTTATAATAAACTAGATGTTTAAAGAGTGCCACCTACATGGTGTAGTGGTTGGCGTTCTGGGCTGCCATGCAATGGGCTTGGGCTCAAATCCCAAATAAGTCTTGGTCGTTTCCATGTCGTCCCCTCATAGAGAGCAATTCTGGCTCACCTATAAGGTGCTCTCATAATAAAGTAGCCAGTAAAATAGCGGTGAATAACAAAATGATGAATGTCTAACGACAAACGCCTCTGCATTAGACAAAAAAGATGTTTAAAGCGTTGACTCTCTATTGGATTAAAAAAGCTACACAACTCGGCAATCCTCTCACTTCTGCCTCAAGATTGCTGATGGAGTGTCATTAAATCCGAGCTGTTACCGCAGTATTGATCTGAATAAAGTAGATCGATTGTCAGTGTATATCAGTGTTTCCACAACGTTTTATAGTCGCGATACCCGTCAATGGTTTCCACTTATCCTGCGACCCTCAACCTCTTCCCTCCCTACATAATTTCATTAAAAGGCCCTTTTAAGAAGACATAGACAAAGAAAACAATTTAAATGCATTTTCTATGATTTAAATTCTAACTAAGTGTTTAATTTATTAAAATGAAGTTTGAAATAAATAGCGAACATCAAGGAACATTAATCGCTTAGGAAGGATATGTAAAAGCAACAAAACAGAACAGAATTATATAATAATCAAAATACAAAAACTCTTTAAATAAAATTGTTTTTCTGTTGGGGAAATTACAATAGAAATACCAAAAGTGACAAAGGATACTGATGAAAGATAAACATACGTTTAGAAATTCTGTACTGTACGTAGTAAGTAACCGCGAATTTCATTTATCACCAAATGAAGGCTGTAGAATTCTGGCAAACTGGGTTTGCATTTTGAAAGAGACTTTTCCCTATCAAAAAGCATTACTTCCTTACAGTTTCATGGTAAATAAATGTTGACAAATTTTTCGGTGAAGTTCGTCAAAAATTTATTTACAATGAACCCCTCGTGTTTCCTTTATCAACAGGTTGGGAACCACTGGTGTATATGGTGTGTGTACCACTTTTGAGAGCGAATTAAACCAATTGTTTATAAAATTTTTGCTATCATCGTCATTATTATTATTTACTATCAGCCTAACTGCGTTTTGATTTGTATCACATCGTGTACGAGCCAATGGAAAGTAGAGATTGCTATCAGTCAACGTATTATGTAAGCATGAACATCCTTACAATCTGTTCAAACACATCAGGAATAGAAAACGAATGCATCATTTTTAAGGCCAATTTTTCTTTTTATGTCATTGTCAGCTGATTCCCATTCTACCTCGAACTTACATTGCAAGCAGATCCCTGAAAAAACATTTCACTACTGCAACGTGTTTGGATTAAGTAGAGGTAGAATATATAAGTTCTCTCAAATTTGAGGCATGAAATCTGGTTCAAAATTCGATGTTGTACTGCGTCTGACATAATTCCCTCGGAACATGAATGCAATTTATAAAGAAACTAGCACATGACAGTGATTATAAGCTGTTGAGCGTCATGTTATAGACAGTTACTTATTTTTTAACCAACATGAAAGTCACTGTAAAGCGAGGAAGTGTAAAATTATGTTATTAAAACAGGCAAAGCGATAAGGAGATCCTGGTTGTAAATTCCCAGAAATTCGAAAGAACACTTCCAAGTTTCATTTTTTTCTCCCCAATGACCTTCATTTCTAACCTTCATTTCGTCTTCCTTTCTCAGGAAGCTGCTTTAGCATGCATCAAAAGATTAAGTTACTTTAGCATTTAATTTTTTAACAAACTGATTTCTACGAGTTTATCTTCTTTCTCCGCTTATAAAAGGATTTAAGTGAACTAAAAGTTTTTATCTATTTTAACGGGAAAATAATTTAAGGAGTCTTCAAAATGTTCTGAGCCGCATTATTAATAAAATAACCTCAAATTATATAATTAATGTAATTATTACATATAACTAATCATACATATACACTGAAATGCCAAAACATCTGCGATACGTTTATAATACGTCGTTGGGAATCGGCTATTAAAGCCGATATCATGCAGTAAAGGTTGTGCAGTCGTCACGCTGATGATGTTTGTAGAGGCCCAAATATTGAATTGCGATGTTATTTGCTCCAATGTTGTCGTCCTTTTGCTTGATATGATTGTCGACAGAATACGACGGTCACGGCCATTCAGAGTTTTTCGACTGCCAAACTATTGCAGTGAGTTCTATGTCTTACTAGAATTCTTCTATTCGAGTTGTACCCTTGAAATGGTCGAAGTTCAAAATTCCAAACTTTACCTGTATCTCCGAAATGCCATAACCCATTGCACGAGGACTAAGTACCATACCTCGTTGAAATTCTCGTAAATCATGATCGCCTGCCATACACGCAGCTTAACAGGCTTTTTAAGCATCCACAAAGGTCTGTCCTTCTGTATAAACTGCTTGCGGACGAAAACATTTCCTAGAAACTGGGTACTGCGACATGCTCCGAAAGTGGTCGTCTCTGCCAGTTATTCTGCCACTTCAGTGAATATAATTAATCATGTATAAGCTGATCTACATTCATATAAAAACAACACCGAAAATCTTGATTCTAGTATAAATACTTGCACGGAAAGGCGCTGAATTCAGCACATTTCCAGGTGTATAAAAGTTGAAACTGAAAACTTACTCATTTAGGAAAGCCAAAGCATAAGACTGCTAGAGAAATAAAGTTTAGAGATAAATCACTTCACTTATGTACACTGAAGAGCCAAAAAAACTGGTACACCTGCCTAATATCGTGTAGGGCCCCCGCGAGCACGCAGAAGTGCCGTAACACTACGTGCCATGGACTCGACTAATGTCTGAAGGTATCCTGGAGGCAATTCACACCATGACTCCGACAGGGCAGTCCACAAATCCATAGGAGTGCGAGCGGTAGGGATCCTTCTGAACAGCACGTTGTAAGGCATCCCAGATATGCTCAATAATGATCATGTCTGGGAATTTAGATGGCCAATGGAAGTGACTAAAGTCAGAAGAGTGATCCTGGAGCCACTCGGTAGTAATTCTCCAGATGTGGGGTGTCGCATTGTCCTGCTGGGACTGTCCAAATTCGTCGGAATGCACAATTGACATGAATGGGTGTAGATGATCGTGCAGGGTGCTTATATACACGTCACCTGTCAGAGTCGTCTCTAGACCCCATATCAGGGGCCCCATATCACGCCAACTGCACACGCCCCATACCATCACAGAGGCTCCCCCAGCTTTAACAGTCCCCTGTTGACACGCACGGTCCATGAATTCATGGGGTTGTCTCCATACCCGTACACGTCCATTCGCCTGATACAACTGGAAACGTGACTTGTCAGACCAGACAACGTGTTTCCAGTCATCAACAGTCCAATGGAGGTGTTGACGAGCCAAGGCGAAGCGTAAAGCTTTGTGCCGTGCAGTCAACAAGGGTACACAAGGGACTTGCGGCTCCGAAAGCCGTGATCAATGACGGTTCGTTGAACAAATCATACACTAATACTTAGTGATGACCCAGCCTTTAAATCCGCAGAAATTTGAGGAAATGTTGCACATTTATCTCGGTTATTGATTCTCGTCAGTCGTCGACGGTCCAGTTCTTTCAAAATCTTTTTCCGGGAGCACCGCTGTCAGAGATTTGATGTTTTACCAGATACCTGATATCCACAGTACACTCGTGAAATGGTCTTGTGAGAATATCCAAATTGCATCGCTACCTCGGAGATGCTATGTCCCATGTCTTGTGCACCGACTGTAACGCCATGTACAAAGTCACATAAATCGTGATCACCTGCCATTGTAGCAGCAGAAACCGATCTAACATCTTCGCCAGACACCTGTTGTCTTATTTTGTCGCTGCCGACCGCATCGCGTTACGCTGATTGGTTGCATACCTCCATTATTTGCATACGCACGCCTGTAGCATTATATTTTTTCTGGGGTAGGGGGGGCTCTTCAGTATATATCTAGCATTTGTACATTCATACAATTAATCATGTATAAGTATGAGCCAATGCGAGATATTTAATAAACAATCTATATATATAAAACGTGTAGGTATGCGGCACAAAAATCGATGATATTTCTACACATCGAATAGCAACGGCTGAAAATACCGGATGTAAATATTAGCGGCCGTCCGCAATTTGCAACCGCGTGTCAACAAGGATTTACGCATTGAAATCAGGAATGCTCGAAAGCGAGCTGCACGATCAAGTGAAAATTGGGAACAATCTCACGAAAGAAAGCGAAGAAGAAATAATTCATTAAGAGAGAGAATAAATGATACCGAAGTTAGGCTTAACCGTCGCCGGCATAGCAACCGAGCGACAGTAATAGTTAATTTTCTACACTTTTTTCAGTTTTTGCTGAATTTTTACTTCATTTTATAAGTGAAGAAATATTCTCAATAATTTATTATTTGATATGATTAAGTGTAGATATCTGAAATGTGAACAATAGTACATACACAGAGTGATGTAATACACACTAATTATTTTAGTACTTGCTGAATAAATACTCCATTTTTTATGTGAAAAATTTTCCCCCCAACAATTTCTTATTTGATGTAATGATAAAGTGTTGATGTCTAAATTTTGAAAAATAGTGCCTATAGAGAGGGATGTAACTTTTAAAATCATTGGTGTTGGTTTTCTCAGTCTTATCTTTAACTCTGTTCTGAATTAATGGAAATTCACATTTTTTAAATCACGTTGATTTAGAATCAGCCTTATAGAGAATACCTCTTAACAACGCATATTTATGATGGCAGGTAATGGTAACATTCCTTACATAAGTTATTTTCAGTTCTGTTGTTTTGCAAAAGAAAATAAAAAACTAAAAGCGACCATGCTGGTCGCTCAGCGGCTAGTAAAACTAAATAGATGAAACAGCCTTGATCTTCATTCATATATAATATGGGGTGAAAAGCTGGATTTTAATTTTTAAAAAATACTTGTACAGTAAACTGCAGTATTCAGTTGTTTTCTAGATGTGTATAAGGCCGTCTGCACACGGAGCAACTCAAAAGAAACTGATAACTGACTCGAATCACAAACCAGTCCGTGTTGAGTCGTAACCTATGTAATTGAATGGAGCCACGCACACGGCGCAACTGGTTACAAACCCGTCCAGTTTCTTTTGAGTTGCCCCGTGGGCAGACGGCCTTAGTTGAAAATGAAAATTTAGTCATTTAGGAAAGTGTAAGAATGCTGGATAAACAAAGTTTAGAGATGTATCACTTTCATAATGTATATCTTACATTTGTTCATTCGTATATTTAATCATGTGTGCGAAGGAACAACTGCAAGATAGCTAATAAACGACGATGAAATTTTGCATGTATTGGCTCTTCTTATCTTATAGGACAATCTTTTTCATTTGCTACGTTATTTGTGCATTTAAACACCTGTATGGTTTACTAAATAGTGACTTTTCAACATGACAGCACAAAGGACTCTTTTCAAAATACAAAGAAATGTAACTTAAATTTACAGATTATATTCATGGGACACAGTTTCAGTACGCAAGACGTTTTGCAACATGTGCTTTCATAAAAAGTTCTTAATTGTGTAATTTCTGGAGGTCTCGAAATTTCTATGTTATTTCAATCAGCAGAATGCAAATTAAATCTGTAAAAGATCCAGGAATAAGCTGATAGAAATTGTAGAAAAGTCGTACAGTGAGGAGAGATATTTCCCTTATAAATAATTGTGATTTTTTTTTTTACTCATTTGAGTTTCAATTTTTTAGGGACAGGATTCCGATGCAAGATATTAGAAGCATTTTGAGAACGAATAATTGGCTGAAGGACACAGATAATATAGCTTGTTTAGGTGATTTGGGGATTTTTACTTTTGCAGGCTCTTGGGTCCTTAGAATATAAGGGTGAGATTATTGAGGAATTGAAACACAAGATCAAAAATAATGGTGTGGTCG
Organism: Dolomedes plantarius; assembly: GCA_907164885.2. NCBI lineage: Eukaryota > Metazoa > Arthropoda > Arachnida > Araneae > Dolomedidae > Dolomedes > Dolomedes plantarius. Next base: position 89,783,716 of record OU015496.1, on the reverse strand, counting down.
TGCATTTACACTGGATAAAAACACATATCGGGATCAGACAGAATGAGGAAGTTGATACTGCGGCTGAAGAAGCCACGGAACTGGACATAATTAAAGGTACCTACAAAATGACCAAGCAACAAGTAAAGGCAAAGATTAAGGCATATGGAATGAAAGTCTGGCAAGAAAGGTGGGCCGATAGTGAATTGGGGAGGCCGGTTCATAAAATCTACCCTCATGTTTCCTTAGAAAGATTAATATCGAATTTCTATATAAATCAAGCTATCACTCAACATGGAAGCGTGGGTTCATATCAAAGAAGATTTTTTGGGAAGAGTGACATCTGTGGTCGAGTTTACCGAGGGAAATTACTGAATGGTCACCACATAAATTCTATAAGGACTACTATTGTAGAAAATTCATTTTGGCTGTGATGAAAGTCCTTATGGACTTTCATTACCCTTTTTTGGGTCATTGATAATTTTGTTGTTTGTTTGTTTCGGTTTTTTTAATTGTGTAACATTGCATGTATTTATTTGTATTGTATAATCCTAGTCAAGCTGATTGCCATTCCGAAATTTGTCGTCTCTCAAAATCATCCGTATACCTTTGGGAAGGACGGATTATCTTTTGGATTTTGCAACAAAACAGTATGTGATATCCATTTTTGCACTATTCTCAGGACATGATGTCACTGGCAGAGGCTATAATCCCTTTTCCCTCACAGCAAAACTTCTTATCTGTTTGTTTTTCTGCTTACATTTTTATGTAATGCTTTAAATATTTTCGATTACATGTTTAAAATAAATCACTTTCAAAATTTTCAGATATGTTAAATCTATTTAAAGATTTACCCCATTACTTCTAATACGCACTCGCGCACACACAAAAACACACATGTATAGTTGAAAAAATGGATAAAAACTGAGTTGATATACATTCAAATAAAAACAGCGCTTAAAAGCTGGATAAATATACTGGCACAGTAAGACGCAGAATCCAGCACTTTTCCAGAAGAAAAATGTATATAAGTTGAAAATGAAAACTTACTTTCATTTTTTAAAGCCATAGTGTAAGCATACTAGAGAAATGAAGTTTAGAGATGTATCCTTTATCAAAAACGCAGACCTGCGGGTACGCACGTACAAGATGCTTCATTCTGATATTATTGGGGGTCTCTTTCACTCCATGATTTGAAAGATTGTCCAATATTAGGTTGTGTTTATCTTAACTATCACAAATTTCAGAAACAGTCTCTCGTCAAATGATGTCCGCCTTGTCGAGGCACACGAAAATAAGAATACTAGAATACTAGTGTAAAAAGATATTACACTAGGAATATTATTTTGGCTTTGCACACACACACACACATATATATAATATATATATATATATATATATATATATATATATATATATCTGTGGCTTGGTACAAGAACTGCCTAAGTCAGTTTTTTCCAAGATGACTTTGTTTTCTTATGACTCTTTTAAAAAAAAATCTCAATCTAAGAAGTATCCAAGTCTATCCGATGCTTTAAAAGTGTTTTCTAAACCATTGTACAGACTTGGGTACTTCTTACATGGAAAATAATATTTTTTTAAAGAGACATAAGCAAACAAAGTCATCTTAGAGAAAATTGACTTACGCATTTCTTATACCAAGCCACAGATATATATATATATATATATATATATATATATATATATATATATATATATATATAAATTGCTGGCCACTGTAAATGCAACACCCTGAAGGAAACATGCAAATAACATGAAATTTACAACCTGCATTAGCGGAGGTGAGATATGCAAATGATTAGAATTTCAGCGCAGACGCACATCACGCGCGCCTGTGGCGCCACTTCAAAGCGCTATTTAAGGCTTGGAGATTTCGACGATTTCAAGTTCGGCAATTGTGTTTTTCTTGTGGTTTTTTCAAAAAAAACGATCAATTATGCCTCGTCAAAAACAGCGATCATCTTTTGATCAAGTATCCGAGTTCACCAGAGGAAGGATAGTGGCCTACCGAGATTGTGGATTATCTTTCAGGGAAATCGGTAGTCGTGTTGGACGAAACCAAACAACTGTAATGCGGATATGTGATCGTTGGATTCAGGAGGTTACGACGGACCGGCGTGTTCGATCGCATCCACCTCGGCGCACCACTTCACGTGATGACAGGCAAATTGTGCGCATGGCAGTGACGGATCGCTCAGTCACATCACGAACCATAGCACAGCACATGCAGTCTGTAACGCATCATCCAGTGTCTGCGCGTACCATTCGAAGCCGTTTACAGCAGAGTGGTCTGTCCGCAAGACGTCCATTGCTTTGTCTACCCTTGACGCAGAACCACAGACGTCTCCGCCGCCAATGGTGCGATGACAGAAGGATATGGACGGCAGAATGGAATGAAATTGTCTTTACTGACGAGTCACGCTTCTGTCTGCAACACCACGATGGTCGCATTCGAGTCTGGAGACACCGTGAAGAGAGGATGCTGAACAGCTGCGTTATGCACCGCCACACTGGTCCTACACCGGGTATTATGGTATGGGACGGTATTGGATATCACTCTCGCATACCTCTAGTACGCATTGCCGGTACTTTAAACAGCCAGCGCTGCACCTCCGAGGTGTTGGAGCCAGTTGTCCTTCCTTACCTTCAAGGCTTGCCCACAGCCATATTTCAACAGGATAATGCGCGACCACACGTGGCACGCATTGTCCAACGGTTCTTCGTCAATCGCCAGATTGAATTGCTTCCCTGGCCGCCTCGCTCTCCAGATCTTTCGCCGATAGAAAACATGTGGTCCATGGTTGCTCTACGATTGATCCAGATTCCATCCCTAGCTGCCGCAGCATATCAACTTTGGCAACGTGTGGAAGCTGCTTGGTCTGCTGTACCCCAAGAACTCATCCAAAGTCTCTTTGAATCAATGCCGAGGCGTGTGGCAGCGGTGATCTCCAACAATGGCGGCTACTCTGGCTACTGATTTTGGCAGGAACCACACTTCACAGAAGTCTATAAATTTAATCATTTGATACTTGGTCAACATGTTATCTACCAAATAAATTTTGTTGTGATATATCTCTTGTCTTTCTTGGTGTTGCAATTTGGGGGGCCAGCAGTGTATATATATATATATATATATATATATATATATATATATACACTGCTAAAGATGTTTCATTTATATACATGTGATGCGTTATTAGGAATAATATTTATAATAATTATATTCAACCTATTTTAAATCTGTCTATAAGGAAAATAGAAACTTATATATCATCAGTTAATCAGGAATGCATCAGATTAAGGTTAGATATTCTTTGCCATAAATTATAAGATGAATTATTTTCTCACTTATATCGTCGATATCGTATCTCTTAGGATCAAATCTATACTTACTTCAAACATATTTTCCTCCAGAAATAAAATTTATACTTTTTATTTACATTGAGAACTATCCTGAGTTGACTAGTAGCGATAAACCTCTGCCCTTTTTAAGGAATGCCGATGAATTCTGTTAAAGTTTGATTAGGATGATAAAATGTTACGAAAGTTTGAGAATCCAGTTAATTAATCTTTATTTCTCTATGTTTATTTACAGGAATTTAAAACTAAGAGCCCACAACGGGAAAAAACCTCTTAGTAACCTTAACCAAATGTAAGCTTTCTCCATTAACATAGCATTCTAATAGACACGGAAACTTACATTTGTAGAAGATTTCAAGCATAAGTTTAATAACAGGACAGATGTCTTTCTAAATCATGCTACTAATTTGAAAATAGAAATTTCGTTAAATTAAGCTCAGAAGTCGGAGATGCCTGAAACCATGAAACATTTTTTTTTTCAAATTCTGACATGATATTATTTCTCTGTTATTGCTTTAAACTTTCAAATAACTAGCAATAAAATTACATGTTATTATAACCATCCCATTTCCACTCTTATTGATTAATACTACAGAGTGTAATCAGTCAAAAGCCTGGATAAACCCGCCAACAAAGAGGAGAAACGTATTATTGTAGAAAATCATGAAAAGGGGGTGGAAAACTAAACAAAGTTTATACAAATATAACTAAAAAGTAAATAATTCAACACGGAATGATAATAACTAACAGGAAGAATGCAGACAAAATAAACCAAAATCAGGCACTTAGGACTAAACGCACCATAAAACAGTGAAAGAACTAAACCATATAACGAGGCAACCGACTAGTCTCTGCATCAGGATGCCTAACCAAATCAGTTATCTCAAGGGAGAACTTTCTGAATAGGGTGCAGATCTAACCAAAAGACATCCCAATGCCCCGAGATCCCCATTGAAACAGATAATCAAATCAAATGAAAATAAACAGAAATCCTGCACTTAGAGCTAAACGCACCATAAATGCAAGTAAACATACAATCCTAAAAGAACACAAATGAAAAGACAGAAATACAAAAAGTACACTCGCCCTATTCCAGTGAGTTTTGCAGTAACGGTCATAGCTAAATAACAGCCATTTATAACCCTAAGTGAGTTACGCCACTGTGGGAAGACTACAGCGCCACACCCCATTAAAGTTTTTAAGCCACAAAAATTTAAAGAAAATGTGAAACCAGAAAACCCTATCTTAATTGTCCTTAAAATGAATCCAAGTTTGAAATAAAGTTTATACAAACTTAATTTCAGTAATTGAACGATAAAATTTACAAAAATTCAAAACGTAGGAATACGTTTCGACAGATTCGAATAGGCTGGCGGATAAATTTATCAGTCTCCCATACCTAGTGGGAAAATGAGAGCTCCATTGGTGGTCTGAAAAACTAATTATACATGCGTTAGAGAAAGTTTTCCAGTGGTGATCTAAACATTAATAAAATGCTAATTCCCGAATTAAACCCTTCAGATTCATAATATGATATTGAGATAAGGCTATGCCCAGTAACTCTGTGATGGCGTCAGATAATAAAGACTAAAAATAATCCCTTTTCTAGACCAGCGGTTCTCAACCTGGGGGGGGGGCGCACCCTGGAGGGGGACGTAGAAGAATTTCAAGGGAGGCGTGAGTTTTTTTTCCAAGATTGAACGACCTCCTCGGTGATAAAAAAAAACTCTCATTGCAACAGATAAATGAATTGAAGGACCTTATACCAGGGCATTTGGTAGCATTGCAAAATGAAATTGCAGACAATTTTCCAGATATTAGTTCAGAGAACTGGGAGTTTAAGTTGACATGAGATCCTTTTAAAATCGACGTGGATGTACTTCCTGATCATATTCAGGAACAGGCAATCGACCTACAATGTGATTCTCAAGCAAACGCGGAATTCGAAAACACGGAAGTTGAAAATTTTTGGTTACGCTATTTTCCTGTTTACTCAGAAGTTACTTTGGAAGCTTTGAGGTTGTTAGGGCAGTTTTCATCCACATACCTCCGTGAATCTGGATTTTCTGCATTAGCATACATAAAGTCAAAATTTCGAGCAACGCTGAACGTTGAAAGTAACCTGAGGTGTGTTTTTTCACAGTTAAACCTAATATTCAAAAACTTGACAAGGACAAACAGTGCCAGCCCTCTCATTAATGTTGTGGAAGTGACAGGTAGTACATTCCAACGTCACCTAGATCCTTGATTAGCTCAAACTTATTTGATCTGAATTTAACTCTTTGATTTCATATGTTCTAATAATAATATGGTCCAAATTAAAATATGTGTAGTAATATTAAAGTTTGTGTATAAAATTATCTATTCTATATTTTTATTTAATAACCAGCTTCAGTTTCAAATTCCGATTGTATAACTTGTATCGACCACATATGGTGGTGGGGGGGGGGGGGGGCGTGACCTCACATCAGTGTTCAAAGGGGGGCACAGGCCTGAAAGGTTGAGAACCCCTGGTCTAGACAATAAAGGTACCTAGTCACAATTTGATAAGATGATTGCTAAATATTTCAAGAAATAAGAATACGAATCTAAAATATTAAGACCTTTTTTTTAGGGGAAGGCCGATCCTGTAAAATTTGGTGGTTAGAGGAACTACCTCGGAGACTTCTCTGAGGGAGTTCTCAGAGACTTACTACAAATTTCAGTGGCTAAGGAAATCGCACTCGTACTGCGTTCCGACATAAAATGTAATACAAATTCTTAACAACCTCTTTTAGGATCCTTTTATGTCTCTCAAGTTTTCACATTTTTCTCTTTGCGGTCTCAACGACAGTTTAAAAGAGACCATCTGTAGAGTATTGCTTTTGTACAGTAATTACACTTGCCTGAGAATTTTTTCACGTCCCGAGTAAATATACTTTGCACATGATCCCGTTTGGTAAAGCGGTCTTATTAGTCTCTGTGAAGCAGAAGTTGACCGAAGTTATCCCCTAAAACTGATTAACCCTTTGGAAAAGCATCATACCAGATTTCGCTGGTATTTCGCTTAAATCACTGTTCCATACCCTTTGTGAGCCAGACGATGGCCCAATGGCTGGAGTGTGTTTTGATACACTATCTGGCCAAAAGTATCCGGATACCCCCTAAAGAAGTGGATCTGGCAGGTGACGTAATTTGATGCGTAACTGAAAGCTCTGAAGATTCGAGACTTCTTAGAAGATGCTGTTATCCTGGCCAAAGCAGCAGCAATAGTCAGAAAAGATATCATGAGTCACCAAGGTATCAAATTTAGTGGCTGCTTCCCAGCACAATGCCAAGAAAACTCACTGCTTGCAAAAGTCTTAAGTCTCTTCTTTTTATGATGTTAAATTGTTCAAACTTGCAAGATCAAGACAAACGTGACTCTTAGGCATGCTTAACCATTGGCCAGTGCATCGTTCACAACTCAAAGAAAAAAATGTCTCATACTGCTCTGAAGATATGACACAGTAAGGAACGTGAGCCACCCTTCCCGATCTATGTCGGCATCAATGTTCCTGCAGCTACCAGAAGTAAGAAACTCATCCAGAAGTTATGTCACATGGGCATTTGTATTCCATATGATAGGACTCTAGAAACTGAAGACTGGATAGGCACTTCTTCCTGTGAACGCTTTGAAGAAAATGGAGTGACGTCTCCTGCTTGTCTCCGTAAAGGGTTATTGTCAAGAGTCCTGTTGGTGCTCTTGACAATACAGACCACAACCCAAGCTCAACTACTTCATTGTCCTTATTCCATACGACTGACTGATGTTCTATATGATAAAATCACTCCTCTCAGAAGTATCAATCAGATAAGAAAGGAGCTTTTTTTGTCAGAAGAATCGAGCAATGGACAAAGTTCCACCGACTGAGGATGATCTTCTACAACATATCCGAAGGGCCGTTTATCAAGCAAGTATTTGGAGACGACCAGCACACAAACACAGCAAGTGGTTCCTTCTCCGCAGGATTTTGCTTGGAATAAGGTTTCAGAGTCATGTATATCAGTTTGGTTGAAAAATCCAGAGGTTTCCCGATCATGCAGGGAATTGATTAAATGTTCCTGCAAAGCATACTGCAACAACTGCAAATGTAGGAAAGCCAATCGGGACTTCTCACCACTTTGGAAGTATAATTTGCAAGTGCAAATTATTATAACTGTTGCATACTGAATTCTATTGAATGACTAGCTATAAATAATTTTGTTTTTTTGTTTTGGGAACACTTATTAGCATTATATTTGTACTTATAAATTACTGTAATAAAATATATGGATATATTTTATTTTATTTTATGTAATATGTAGACTACTCTAAGTTAGAATTTTAGTGTACTTAATTGGCTTAAAGTTGTAATTGAAAATTAACAGTAAAATAGATTGTGTTAAAAGTGATATTTTGTCGTATTTGTCAGCCTTTTTGGATTTTAGTGCCGTGCATGAAAATTTTTAGAAATTCCAGAGGGCTTCTAGGTACCCTCATACCAAATTTAGTGCTTTTATCTGCCAGGTAACGGTAATTTCACTAATACCACAGTCAAAATAGACCCGATTTTGACGAATGGCTAAACAAAATATGAAAGTTTTGAAAATTGGTGGAGATGTTTGTTTGAGCATGTTAATGAACATACTAAAAGTCCCCACCGATCAGACTTGAGCTTTCGCCGCCATCTTGGAAAATGTGTAGACTTTTTTGATTTTTTGCAAGTAACTTCAGAAATATTGATTTTATGTAAAAAAAAATTAATTAAAAAATTGAAGGGCATTAAATTATGAACAAAACATTATTTGCATTTTTTTATAAGTCTAACACGAACAAAGATAATTGACTTTGAAAACAGCGAACAATCACGCGTAGGACGCGGATGCGCGGGTCATCCCCATCGCGATGGGGGGATGTCCCGCGCATGTGCCCCAAAAGTCTTGCACACTGACGTGTGTCAAACCTCTGCATATCAAAGCTCGAGATAGGGTTGCAACAACATCCAATCCATTGTTATCAGGTTGTATTGTGAGGCTTGGTGGATTCTGTCTTTTTATGTCACACTTAGATTGCATTGGGTACATAATGACTGGAAGTGGGTAAAAATAAATACTAAATTTGATGTATGCAACTACGTCAGTAGAAAAAACGTTCCCTGGCCATGCATACGCTAGAAAATCCTAGCTTATTTATCTACCCAAACAGCTTTAGCAAAAATAAATTTTGACGCCACGGATATATCTGATTTCAAAAGCAATAATCTCCATGAGTTGTTTAGAGATTTTGCTACTGAACTACTATCACTAGAAACCATATACGGACATACTCATATACGAGTCATCGAGATTAAAATGAGGAAGACTTTGAAGTAGTTGAAAGAGAATCCAACTACTTCAAAGTTTTCCTCACTTCAGAGTACTGTATCCCTCTGGGTTCAGTACTTTGAAATGGTAAAGCTTATGTAAGCTTGATCACCGTCAATTGTGCGGTGAAAGTAAACGGTTTCAATTGCGGTGAAAGTAAACGGTTTCAAGTCAACGGTTTCGGTAAAAGTCTACTTCAAAGTACTGCATCCCTCTGGGTTCAGTACTTTGAAATGGTAAAGCTTATGTAAGCTTGATCACCGTCAATTGTGCGGTGAAAGTAAACGGTTTCAATACATTAGTAAACCCGTTGTTGCTTTTCCAGAGGATAGAAATCGTTAAACAAAACGACGAAGAAACGACTAGCATTTTATTTAGAATATGAGTTAGCCCCTTTTACGCTGGCTCTGTTTAATGAAGCTGGCATGCGAGAAACAACGACATTGGCTAGGTACGACGTTTTTGAAGTTCCAGGCAAAAACCTTAACATCCTGAACTGCTTCAACATTTTGAACAGTGGTTTTCTCCTGCACCGTGTCAAATGGGGATTACAATTAACTTTTTCGGGTGTTTGCACAAATTAAGTTAACTATATAAAAGAAGCCTTATGGGACCAGCTGTATAGTCGTTTTTTAAAGGCTAATCCAACACCAATAACAGTAAAAAAATGGAAGAAAATCTACGGTCTATTGTGATAAAATCTGTAGACATAAGTTTTGATGGAAACATGCGAGTTACTGTTCAACAATAACAGTTCCTTTCAAATGAAAACAACAAGAGCAAACTGATCAGCATGCTATCAGCAGAGCGGGAAAACAGTGGGATTCGATTCCGACAATATAATGACGAAGCCGACATTCTCATTGTAAATACTGCAATTAATGAAGCATGTTCTGGTTACAACATCGTTGTAATCATCGGTGAAGATGTTGACCACCTGGTTCTATTAACAACTCTCACTCCTACATAAAAGACATTTTCCTTGTCAAAACATGCAAAAGGAAAGCAAAGAAAAAAATACATTCGTCAATTAAAATACAATCATCGGGACATACCAAAGTATCCTTTTTCTCCATGCGTTCAGTGGATGAGATACTACTTCTGCAGCATTCAACAAAGGAAAGAAAAATTGTGTAAAAATGTTCCAAAGTAAAGATATGGAACACGACGTGACAGTAGTTAATAAATGCAACTCATCGCATAATGATGTTGCTTAAGCAGGAGAATGTTTTTATCTAATCTGGTATGGAGCACATCCCAGTGAAAAGTCCCTAAATAAGCTTAGGTACAAATGATTTGAAGAATTTGTCACTAAAATAAAACCATACATTTCGTCTCTTCCCTAAACTGAAAAGGAAGCCATGTGACATTCCTTTCGGTTGTATCACCAAGTGCAAAAGTGGTTTGGGAATGAGTAGAATCCTGAAGTGTGGGCTGGAAATGTCATAAGAAAACCCTCGTGCCCATCACAACTATGGATGCAGTGGGTCCCGTTTCAGTTTTAAGCATGGTGTTTCACAACTGTAAGACTGAATGGGGAGAAAGATGCGTGTGTCGGAAAGTAAGCATCAACTGCACAACGCCGTACAATAACTGCAATGGGGTATGTCCCAATGATATACTCCATTGCAGTTATTGCACTGTAGATCATGAGGATCCAATGAAAGGAATTGATGAATGAGGTGGTGCTAGCTGACCCATAGACGATCTTTTCAAGACTGACGACGCGAACAATCCCGTACCGAAAAAAGCACGACAACCATAAAGTAGGTAAGCTTAAAAAATGATATACAACGGTAAATATGGTAGTGAATAAATCCAAGTTTATTACATTCATTCATAAAATTAAAAAAGATCAATTATCTGCATACCAAACAACATTAGTATATTTTCTTGTGTTTAAAGATTGCCCAAATGAGGGAGAGGAGAGTATTTAAAGGAAAGCGCCTGCAACGAGACTTAAACGCTACATTCATAATCAACCCACATTTTATAGTCGATATTTTGGTTCGTGTTAGGGTTACGACAAAATATATTTAATATTTTTTTTTACACAATTTAATATTCATTACTTTTTTTTATAAAACTTTTCTTTTCATAAACTTAATATTTCCTAAGTTATTTGTAAAAACACAAAAAAAGCCTTCAAAATCTTTAAACAACTTATGGAGATTATTGCTTTAGAAATCAGTTATGTCCATGACATCAAAAATTATTTTTGCCAAAGCTGTTCGGGTAAATAAATGAGCTAGAATTTTTCTAGCGTATGCATGGCCAGGAAACATTTTTTTTTACTGAAGTAGTTGCATACATCAAATTTAGTATTTATTTTTCCCACTTCCAGCCATTTTGTACCCAATGCAGCCTAAGTATGACATAAAAAGATAGAATCCACCAAGCCTCACAATACAACCTCATAACAATGGATTGGATGTTGCTGCAACATCTCGAGCTTTGATATGCAGAGGTTTGACACACGTGAGTGTGCAAGACTTTTGGGGCACATGCGCAGGTCATCCCCCCATCGCGATGGGGATGACCCGCGCATCCGCGTCCTACGCGTGATTGCTCGCTGTTTTCAAAGTCAATTATCTTTGTTCGTGTTAGACTTATAAAAAAATGCAAATAATGTTTTGTTCATAATTTAATGCCCTTCAATTTTTTAATTCAATTTTTTTACATAATATCAATATTTCTGAAGTTACTTGCAAAAAACCAAAAAAGTCTACACATTTTCCAAGATGGCGGCGAAAGCTCAAGTCTGATCGGTGGGGACTTTTAGTATGTTCATTAACATGCTCAAACAAACATCTCCACCAATTTTCAAAACTTTCATATTTTTTTTAGCCATAAAACCTATTTTGGCTGGGCTATAAGACCATTAGGGGGAAAATATTTCCCTTTTCTGAAGGATGAGGATTTAAGGGATCAGCTTAGGTACCTTTTAAAGTCCAAGAGACTCGACAAACATATCCCTATTTTCAATCACCAGTAGTTACAAAAATAATTATTTTTGTAACTAATAAAATATAATTTATTCAGAAATATGAAAATTTTGCAGAGAGTTAAACACTCTTTCTTCTTTATAAATATTGCTTTCAATTTTTTCTAGCTTGAAGAGAAATTCTTTAATTGTTTAAAATTTTAACCCTTTTTTTTACATGTTTTTATTAACTCGCTTTCTTGTTTGTGTGTTTGTGTGTTTGTCTGGTACAAATCTTGCAATCGATTTTTAACTTCCCGACTAGCAAGACATTTGAAAATTTTAGAATAGCTCAGAACACAATGAAAATACATTCTTTTGATATTTTAGACATCTTTAAGTAGATTTGAATTCATTTTCAATTAATTTTGTTTTGTACACTGGTGCAGCCATCTATCGACCGGGACGGGAATGAAAAGTTAAACGCAAGTTAACTTCCAATTAACTTCATTTTTTTTCAAGTTGATGGGATAATTCATAAAAAAAAATTTTAAAAAGTATTTATTAATACATAGAATTGTCAAGTTTATAAGATTCAACAGAAAATTTTAAAACATGGTATATAAAAAGTTCTTCTTATCTTGTAATTATTCATTGTTATGTCATTTCGCACATGATACCACCATAACAGTTGGCTACAATACCATGAAATTTTATACACTGGCAATTTAAACATGTATCATTAAATTGACCTAGTATTAAGTCATTGCGATCATAAAAATTTTAATTTCAGTAAAATTTATCCATTTTTAAATTTTTTTAAAAAATTGATAAATTTTTTTTTCCTTTTAAGAATAATGAATTTTGATTTCAAAGTTGGTCATTTTAAAGATATATTATATAACTTAATTTTAAAATTGAAAAAATATTTATATTCCTTAATATACGGACGAAAGTCTGCGTGCAATGACATTGAAAAAAAACAATGGTTGAAATTTTTAAAAAATTTTAAAATTATCTTCAAGCTAGGAAAAATTGACAGCGACATTTATAAAGAAGAGAACGCGTTTAACTCGCGGTAAAATTTGCATATTCCTGAATAAATGATTTCATAACTACTGATGATTGAAAACAGGAATATCTTTTTCGAGTCTCTTAGCTATTAAAAGGTACCTGACCCCTTAAAACTTCTATTCATTTTGATCAAACATAACATTTTTATTAATGTCTTCTCGAAATGTCAAAAATAGTATATGCCTCACATTTACTTTAATAACTCTTCTCTTTTTTTCCTCTAAATACTTTGAGAGACGCTAATGACAAGAGAAATTTTATATACAACATCAAACTCAATTCTGAACTTGATCAAATGTTCAGAAAACATTAGTTTTAGTTTTTGAAGAAATTTTCAAAAATAGAATACTGCCATTGCAAACTGCCATAACTAGGTAAAATAAAGCAACGAGGAAAATACGTTAGAGTTATAAAAACAGTTGAAACTTGACTAGAAGAATAAAAATTCTTATGGACATGTTTTTTCTCAGTAATAAGAAAATTCCGCTTGAATGATATTTGTTAGAAACCCTGCTATAAAAAAAAATCTTTAAGATTTTATAAAATTACGAGAAATAGATTTTATCTCTATTTGTTTGAAAGAGTAACATCAGTGTACCTTATGGATGTCAAAAACGAGTTTCTGCTACAAGAAGCAACAAAATTGGATGTCCCATTTACACTACTATTTACAGCATACAAGATTACTATTTACAGCTACATAAATGCTGATAATACAATAGAAATGGCATGTTCAGATAGCTTGAGCTTTTCTGTCCCTTGCAATAGGATTCATTTTATAAATTTCGTCCACAAAAGGAATTTAAGTGCGTTTAAAACACACTACACCAGATTTTTCACCCCAAAAAATTTAATTTAAAATTATAATTTGGATTTTTTCAAAAAATGAAAAATTCCCCAAGGTGTAAAATTTCTTTCTCTATTATGGAATACAATTTAAAAAAATTCTTAAATCCAAGTCGCTAATCCTTGAACACATTTTCACCATAGGTATACATTGAGGTAAACGAATCGAATAGGGTTAGTACACAACAGCCTTAAGAATATAGTTCAATAACAGGGAAAGACCAGAAATTTTTTTTAAAACTTTGCTAAATATAATAATACCTCTGGTTTAGCCAGTGGCATGTCTACGTTATCTTTATCTACTGCCTTACAAGTAAAGGCATCTACTTCATTTCCAGTCTCTCTTTTTCCTAACCATTTAACATTATTATTTTTATTTCTTAATTCCTTTTCAATATTCCCTTATTTCGGTTCTATTCACTCGCTTTTCAATCAAATTTCCTGCTTTATATTTAGCCTCGTTAACGAGTGGGTCTCGTGTATTCATCCCACTTGTTTACCACTTTCGTGTATTCCCCCCTCCCACTTTCATGTGTCATCTCCTACCACCGCCTCCGACGACTTTTTTTATAATTTTCTGCTATCTCACCTATTTATACAATTTTTTTTTTAAAGTTTAAGTATCCCCGCATTTGTAAACTGTCCATAGAGACAACCACATCTAATGCTCTTTGGTGCGGTGTTGAACTAGTATTAAGGCTGCTGTGTACTAACCCTATTGGATTCGGTCATCTCAATGTTAACCTATGAAGAAAATTTGTCTACTATTTACAGCTGCATAAATGCTGTTAATCCAATAAAAATTATATGTTCAGATAGTTTGAACTTTCCTGTACCTTGCAACAGATTTCATTTAAGAATTTCGTCCACTAAATTAACTTATGAACGTTTAAAACACATCATATCATATTTTCCCGCCCGAATAATTTTAATTTTAAAATATTATTTGCATTTGAAAACATAAACGGAAAATGCCCCAAGGTGCAAAATTTCTTTCTTTGTTACGGAGTACAATTTTGTTTATAAAAAAATTTCAGGTAGTCTCTAACGAAACTACTGCGGGTTATTAACGTTGGATTACTTATCGTTGCGTACCTCTTTTGTATGTATATATGTATGTATGTGTTATGTATATATGTATCTATATATATGTACGTATATATATATATATATGTGTGTGTGTGTGTGTGTGTGTGTGTGTGTGTGTGTGTGTGTGCGTGTGTGTGTGTGTGTCAGTCAAAATTTTGACGCATTTTGGTACTTTTCTGTTTACTGCTTGTCCAAGCGATCCAGACTGGTTTTGGCACTGCCAAACTTATAACTCGCGACGACGGACGGTTTTAGCGTCTGAAATTGTGCTTTCCGGAGGACCATTATGGAGGAACGTAATCCTACATTAAAATCGTTCAATCCAAGTCGGCAATCCTTGGACAAATTTTCTCCGTAGGTTAACGTTGAAGTGAGCAAATCCAATAGGGTTAGTAAACAGCAGCCTTAATCAGTTCGAAACTAGTTACCACTCCCTAATTTTTACTGCGGATTTAAAGAAGCTGTGTGTTCCTGTTTTTTCTGTAAAAAGTTCTGTTTCCGAAGGAAACTTTCGAAAAGAAAACTCGAAAGACGCCGTAAAAAAACTGTACAAAAGTCTCCCTCCTCCATAATACCAGCATGGACATCTTAATGATTTTGGGATGTGCATTGGGGGAAAAAGTGTTTTCTTTTCTCAGATGTGTTTATACGAGACTCATGATAACTGAGCAAAATTTATTATTTTTGAACTTTGGATTACTTATCTGTGTAGTTTGGTTTGCATCCACAGTCTACCAAAGGCAATCTTGAAAACACCTCCATTGTATGGGCAGAGGGAGATCTAGAGTTCCATAATCCCCTTAGGGTGCTTCAGCAGGTGCTCTTGACTCTGCGACCCCGAATACTTCATAGTAAGCTGTAAACGACAGGAATTCAGCTAATTCTCCCTAACCATCTCTTCCGACCCAGGATTTTCACCCATCTACACGTGTCGGAAGAGGTGTTTACAAATCTAGGGATCGGCCATTCTGTTTTCGTTTGTGGGGAACTAATCTAAGATAAGCTTGAGTCTATCGTTTGTAATACTTTGGACAGATGTTTTTTTAGTATATTACCCGGTTGCATTTAGCATAAGATAACAGGAAAAATCTGTAGCGTCTGAAGTGGAGCGAAGTAATCAGAAGAGTGTAGGTGAAAAAGTGCGTATATGGGCGTTTAAAAATCGGCTGCCAGAGGTGAAATTTTGAGAATTATTGTAGAAAAAATTTAAGTCAAAAACAGAAGCTGTGAGACAAGGACAGTATAAAAGTGAAACGTAGGAACAGAACTGGAGACATCACGAGGACGCATAGGAAAGCAGGGGTCGTAAGCTGGTTTATAGCTCAGATAAATCTACAATTTATTACATTGATATTGAGATGAAGTAACACAAGAAGAGTTTTGTTCCGAGTGTCTTTTGTGTGTCCATACTAATTTCTGTGTCCGTCGGCAGAATCCCCGATGGGAACGATAACTCAGCTTTAAACAATCGGATGAGGTTGCGAATACGTTGAATCACGTTCCCTACAGTATTGTGTTTACTACAATATGTGTGAGGGAGAATCTGTGAAAGCTTATACAGGGTGATTATAATTAAAGTTTAAGTTTCAAAACGCTATAAAAAAAGAACCACTGATGAGAATGACGTCAAATGTGAACGGCATGTTATTGAAGAAGGCGGAAAGCGTATGGCAGAAGAAAAAATTTAGTTTCAAATTTTAGCAACAGATGGCGCTGTAAGCGGCAGAATCACGACGAGAAATGAGAAATGATTCGTAAAACAACGGCTAAGGTGTAAGTTGCACATTAAAACGCATTGACAAATTGGAATTGTTGAGTAATTGTATTTGCATGACTGTACATATCACATCGAAAGGGACAAATCGGTTGCAAGAGTTTTGCGGCGACATACCGCATAAGAACCATTCATCAAAGAAGTTCGGAAATGTCACGAGACTGGCGCAAAACATGTTCAATATGGTGTCCACCGTTGTGTGCAACAAGTTGAAAGTGACAAACAGCATGTTCCACAACGGATCGCAGTGTCTCCGGGGTGATGTTCAGAATGTGTTGCGAAATGCGTGCCTTTAATTCAGCTAAATTTGTAATTGGAGCACGGAACACAACATCTTTGAGATAACCCCACAGCCAGAAGTCACACGGAGTAAGATCAGGTGATCGGGACGGCCAGGGTGTAGGGAAATGACGGCTGATAATTCGAGCATTTCCGAAATGGCGCCTCAGCAGCTGCTTCACGGGATGTGCAATGTGCGGAGGAGCACCATCTTGCATAAAAATGATTTCATCCACACATCCACGCTGTTGCACAGCTGGAATGACGTGGTTGCGCAAAAGAGACGCATAGCTCTGACCAGTGACGGTAGCGGTAACAGGACCGAAAGCACCCGTCTGCTCGAAAAAATATGGCTGTAGGATGAATGATGCCGTAAAGCCGCACCACACCGTGACCTTTTCAGGATGAAGTGGTACGGGGTGCGTTGCCAGTGGATTTTCTGTTGCCCATATTAGACAATTCTGGGTATTGACGTACCCTGTAAGATGGAAATGGACTTCATCTGTCCACAAAATTTTCCACGGTCATTCATTATCCACTTCCATGCGACCAAGAAATTCTAACGCAAACGTCTCCCTTGCTGGCAGGTCAGACGGAAGCAACTCCTGCACATGGCCAATTTTGTACGGATAGCATAGCAGGATGTTTCGTACAATTTTCAGCACCGTGCTCGTAGGCCTGTCCAATGATCGGGTAATTCCTCGTGCACTGGACGGTTGCACATCACCAGCCGACCCCTCCTGTAATGCTGTGGCCACTTCTTCAACTACAGTCGAATGCACTCGTTTTCTCCCTGTACCAGACTGCACATCAAACGAACCTGTCGTTTCGAATTTTTTGCATCATTTTCTTCAGACCCACGACACTCATTGGACCAACGCCTTCTTTTATACCCTTCAGTGTCCTGAACTTTTGCAGAGCTACTCTTGCACAATCATCGTTCTTGTAATACAGCTTTACCAGCAGAGCGCGGTCCTGCAGTAAGACACCCATGGCGAACGTCTGAGACGCGAAATGAGGAACAGCCGTGTACCTGGCGGTTTTATAACACTGAAATGTGCCGTGCGCATGACAGGTATTTTAATTTACATCTTCTGCCTCTTACAGCGCCATCTGTTGCTAACTTTTGAAACTAAACTTTTTCTTCTGCCATACGCTTTCCGCCTTCTTCAATAACATGCCGTTCAAATTTGACGTCATTCTCATCAGTGGTTCTTTTTTTATAGCGATTTGAAACTTAAACTTTAATTATAATCATCCTGTATATATATATATCACTAGAATGCCCACAACCTCCATCCCCCTAGAACGCCCGCCGGAGTCATTTCGACTCCTATGGAATTTATAAGGTAAAAGCATACACGACCGTACAATAATGAATGAAATGTTCAATTAAAACATTTGAATTTGTATTTAAGAACAATGGATACAAAATTAACTATAAAGAAAAGATAACTGAAAGTACAATTATAAGAAAAATTAATAAAAGCCATGCTTTTCACTAAATACACATACTTACAGTTATTTTTAAACTTAAGTTCAGGAAGGCAGTTTTTGCATGTATAATCTATCTTTGCATAACATTTTCCACATACCATTTTCTTGAATGAAATACAATTGTTGGTAGTCATGTTACTATTACAAATTTTTATTTCTCATTTCCTCCTCTTTTTACCTGATCTCTCTGATGAATCCGCTGTGCTTGGTTTTCTTTTTGTTTATTCGGAAGGCGTATGTAATTTTGGCGCATTTCAACAGCTAACATTTGGATAAATGTTTTTATAGTAATTTTTTCCAGTAATTTCTTTAAAAATAATCCAGGCATTTATGGTAGCGAAATCTAACATATTATAAAAAGTATGAACAGGCCACCTTCTAGATGGTGCCTTTACAGAGTACTTTCTGGCCATCTGAGGAATTATATCAACACCATATTTGGTTGCATTATAAAAACCAATTGTTTCTGGGGTTTTCTTTTCATTATTATTTATTTCTACAGATGCATGAAGCGTACTCAAGACCATAACTATTTTTCTTTCTCTTTCCTTGATATACTGTAAAAGTAGCACCTGTTTCACCATGTTTCAGGATTTTAGATTTATACAGTTCCTCTCGGGACTATTTCATGGACTTTGGGATTTCTATTCTTGCCCTGCTGACAGTCCCTACCAAGCTTGTTCCCTTCTTCTGCAATTCTTTAGCTAAATAAATGAACGGAAAAAAGTTATCATCTGTGCCATTTAGACCTTTGCTTAGAAAAGGTTTCTTCAGTCTCATAACGACGTATTCAGATAATCTTTGATTGGATGGCCGTTCTTCATTTTTTCCTATATAAGGGAAGGCATTCAGGAGGTATTTCGTTCTTACATCGACAGCCAGCCAAAACTTTTGTCCATATTTATCAGGTTTTGAAGGTATAAATTGAGTAAAAGGACATCGTGTCTTGCTTGGAAACAGTTGTTCGTCTACAGTTATGTTTTCCCTTGGTTTGAAGCAAGAAATGCAATTTTCAATGAAACGATTCCAAATTTGTCTGTTTTGAAACGTGTCGGCCATGTAGATTTCAAATCAAATCGTAAAAATCGAAGAATTTCACAAAACTTGTTTCTTCCCATAGTTTCCGTGCACAAATTCAGGCGCCAGGTATTAGACCACAGAGAATGAAGCTCAATTCCTTTTGCACCACTCACGCCACGAGCGTATAGTATTCCAATAAATGCAAGTAACTCGTCTATAGGAAGAGACCAAGTGTCATTCTCAAGCACTCGTTTTACCCCTGCTTCCGTATATTTCTTTATATTGTTCAAAATTGCGCTGTCTATAAATAAAAACCAAACACTCAACACGCTATCATCCTTTACGTTTCTTTTTGCGTGATTTGTTGGTCCACTATCTTGCCGTATGATATTTTGTTTTGAAAACCTCCCAGGATTTTTTCCACTATCATATATTTCCCATTCTGTATCATCAGGAGCAATTAAGGCTCCCTTATTACTATTTTTATAGTTTCTTTATTCTCACTTTCATCACAATCAGATGAATAGTCATTTTTATTTTCACAATTGACAGATTCAAAATCCACGTCTAAAATGTCTGACAGCTCACCCATCTTCACATTCATTATCTGAGAGCTCTCGTAGTAGAACTGCTATTTCCACAGAGGTCAATCCTTTTTTACGAGCCATTTTCCACAATATATGCAACAAAACTGAGTAGTGCGATAGCTTCTAAAAATTAGAACACAAATAGAAACGAAATTACGGTGAAATGAGTCATTCAAAGAAGGAAGCATTTGAACCGCAGGTGCAAAGAACTGAACATATTTTCAATATAGGGGTGGACAAGGGAAGGGTATGATAACTGATAAGTCACTGTTTGGGAAAACAAGTATAGTCCAAGGTCATAGACCCGAAACAGAGATGAAAACGATAAAATTTCCCTTTTTTCTTTTCGGGGTCGATACAACTCCGTTGGGCGTTCTAGGGGTATGGGCCCGCTAATATTTTACTAATTAAATTAAATATTCCTGGTTTCCTCAAGTCATAGACATTATTATTTCATTAAAAGTCACAGAAGGAAAACAACTGAAATGAAAAATTGGGAACGATATCACTGTTTTTGTAGCGTGAGGAGTCGAAAGGACTCCGTCGGGCGTTCTAGTGATATATATATATATATATATATATATATATACAGGGCTAGATTTGAGGCGGAACGCGCCTCAAATCTAGAGAGAGAGATATTTATACAGTGTTTTTTATGTAGTGTTTTTTTTTTGTAGAAGTGGGTATACTGTTTTCTCACATAAAGGTGCATATTTTTAGTACCGTGTTTTTCACACGTCACGTCATAGGGAGACAAAAACTCGCAATTTAAAAAAATGTTTTTTGTTATATTTTAACTATTGATTTGTAAGTTTCTTAAAATTTCAGTTGTGTTAGGCCAAAATAATACTTAAAAAAAAGGTGGGGATACGCCGTATCCCCACGTACCCCCAGAAAGAAAATTCTCTCTCTCTCTCTCTCTCTCTATATATATATATATATATATATATATATATATATATATGACTATTGTTGTGCTGTATGCAAATTCGAAATTTCAAAACACGTTATTATTAAACTGAATTTATCGTGTGTACTTAGCTTTAAAAATTTCTCTTCTTATCCATCCTAATATTCACATGGAAATATTTTGAAATCATGACTGCAAATGAGATCGCCCACGCATGAACCGCGCTAAAATTTCCTTCCTGTAAGCCCTCAATTCAAACCTCCGGAGTGTAAACATTACCTACGCAAACATCAGAGTCCGTAATGTAAATTAAGTCCCATCCGCGAATTAATAAAAATCTGAGTGAAAGCAATGATCCGCTTTCGGCTTCGTGTAAGTATACGATAAACGGATCTGCGAAATCAATATCATCAAAATGGAAAATTCAAGGAAAGCTTAACAAGCTTTGATGCAATCAGACCTTTTACTTTCTCCGAGTCGAAAAATTTATAACTTTTATCTCAAAAATAAAGTTCCTGAAAATTTTCGAATCCTCACATCTAATGTCTATAAAAGGGTGAGTTATCTGAAACGATAACTTGGAAAAATAAGCATGACATTTGATGCATAAATAATTACAAGATAAAAAGAACTTTTTATGTACCATGTTTTTAAATTTTCTGTTGAATCATATAAACTTGACAATTATATGTATTAAATACTTTTTTAAAATTTTTTTGATGAATTCTCCGATCAACTTGAAATAAAATGAAGTTAATTGGAAGTTAACTTGCGTTTAACTTTTCGTTCCCGTCCCGGTCGATAGATGGCTGCACCAGTTTTTAAAACAAAATTAACTGAAAATGGATTCAATTCTGCTTAAAGATGGCTAAAAGTATTAAAATAAGGCATTGTCATCGTGTTCTGAGCTATTCTAAAAGTTTCAAATGTACAGCTATTCTGGAAGTTAGTTAAAAATTGATTGCAAAATTTGTACAGTACAAATACACACACACACAAACAAACAAGAAAGCGAGTTAATAAAAACATGATAATAAAAAGGCCCGTTCTTATTTTTTACGTAAATTTTAAAAGGGACATAT
Source organism: Dolomedes plantarius (assembly GCA_907164885.2). NCBI lineage: Eukaryota > Metazoa > Arthropoda > Arachnida > Araneae > Dolomedidae > Dolomedes > Dolomedes plantarius. The sequence goes on along the minus strand of OU015496.1, from coordinate 89,761,911 downwards.
TATGCTATTTAGATGATCAAGAATCAACTCAAAAATGTTAATTGAAAATATTCTCATGACAACAGAAAATGGCAAATCTATTGGTATAAACATTATTCTACAATACCGATAGATTGAATAAGAAAGACTATAAGCTGTTTGATCACCAGGATCTGAAATGTAGGCACTGCATCACCTGCGTATAGAATTAGACTGTGGGTTACCGCCGGTAATCTTCATCAAGAGGGGAGATCTTAGGGTCCGGGAAGGGTGCTAGATATATGCAACATGTCGGCCTAAGATGATTCCCACCTGTGTTCAACTGTACTGTGAGCAAGTAAGCTGGAATATTCAATGGAATGATGTCTTCAGATACAAGCAGTCCATCCATCAAGTAGGCTAAACGGGATCACACATTATCGTACATCAGGTGTAACTCTTGATCCCAATCCAACCTTATAACACACCTATATATATATATATATATATATATATATAATATATATATATATATATATATATATATATATGAGGGTTGGGGCATAAGTTATGGCAACTATTTTTTTTCTTGTAGATATGTGAACGGATCACAAACGTATATGTGTCGTGTAGAAGTTCTGCAGGCATAGTGTGCATGCAGAACAACAGATGGCTCTGTGATAGCTGGTAGTAGCGCAGCGAGGGCTCTGAAATCAGCCTGTTGGTGAGTGTCGTGCAAGATGGAAGTAACCCGTGTTGAGCAGCGCGCTTACATCAAAATAGCCGTTCTCCGAGGGGGAAATGCGATGGAATGTCACTGTGAATTAGTAGAAGCCCTTGGGAATAATGCCCTACCATATCGTACAGTAGCACGGTGGGTAGGAAAGTTTCAGCAAGGACGTGTGTCAACCAGTGATGAGCAACGTGCGGGACGACCGGTGAGTGTGCGGACCGACTTGGCACGTGCCGTCATCAAGCAGCTCATGACAGCAGCTCAAGACAGACGATGGACGTTACTGGAGGGAGGCATCGAGAAACGCACCGTCCACAGGATATTGCGTAATGAGCTACTGCCACGCAAAATCGCTTCGCGGTGGGTACCGCATCCACTGACGGAAGTTCAAAGGTGGGTGCGCCATGCAATATGCTCCGACCACTTTGTACGCTGGCAACAGGACGGCGATCAATTCTTGTCACGAATAATCGCCATCGATGAATTTTGGGCCAGGGAATACGAACCAGAACTGAAACGTCAGTCCGCGGAGTGGCGACATCCTGGATTACCAAGGCAGCAGAAGTTCCGTCAGAATCCTTCCCCAGTCAAATTGATGGTGATCGTCTCGTATGACGTCAGGGGTGTCATTGTTTGCCACTTTGTTCCTCGTGGCAGAACAGTGACCGCACAGTACTACAGGGACTTCCTGGTGCGACAGGTATGACGTGGCGTTCGGGATAAACGTCCGGATCTTGTGGACAGTGCAATAATCCTGCACGACAATGCAAGACCACATAAAGCAGGATGTGTACGGCAGCTACTCCGACGTTGGGGAGGGGAAGAATTGGAGCATCCACCGTACTCTCCTGACCTTTCGCCCTGTGACTTTGATCTCATTCCCAAGATTAACCCTTTCGCGACGGCAGTTCCGATCACGCGCTTTCCTCTGAGGCCGGAGGTTTTTCTCGTGAGCGTACCCTCCAGGCCGGCGGTTTTTCAAGCGCTAAGCCTAAATTTACGAAAAATTCCAAAATAGTAACATTTACGAGCAAATCTATTTATTTAAGCTATATATGGGTTACTTACACATTCTTTTATTATTTCTCCACTAAAAGATTTTTGTTATACAGTAAAATATTTTTTGCTGGGACATACTGTCGAAATCCTAGTCGCCCTTTCCATACTAAGAGACTTTCATCAACTGATATATTCCTATCAGGAATATATCAAGAACTCTGAAAGTTTTGAATGATTAAATCTAAAAAAGGTTTAATTTTTTCAATCTTTTTGGCATCAGAAGAAGTAAAATGCAAGTATCGAAGAATTTTGATGCACTGGTCCCGAGTGATAACCTTACTGAAAAAAGGTGTTGCAATCATGGGATTCGTTGAGTAGTACATCTTAATTTTCATTTTTTTTTTCACAATACCCATCAAAATTGTCAAAGCAAATTAAACATTTCTTCTTTAGTTACAGGCAAAAAATACTTTGAGGATGAACTCTATTCACTTTCCGGGTTTACGTACCTCTCATACGCATTAATTTGGTTAGTATAATATAATACGCATTAATTTAGTTATTAAATCCATTACAGTTTCATAAAATAAAACCTAAAAAAATCAAATTCATTTGATACAACATCATCGACTTTTATTCCACATGCCACTGTGAATGTTAGTTGAGTTAAATCCCTTACACGAGAAGACCACGAAGAAGCACCGTCCTGTGATATACTCAGAATAGAAATGTCTGATATATCTTCATCATCACTCTGATCTCGGTGCTCCAAATCAACAGATTCACCTCACGAGATTCACTGGAAGATATCACTGTCACTACTTTCAGAATTTGTTTCAGATTCCGACACATTTCTCATCAATTCAGAAATTTCGTCTTCTGTCAAATATTTTCTCCTTTTCGCCATATTAAATACTCAAAGGAAAGAAATCTCACTGCAACAGGGTCTGATTCTGACTCAAAACTAAACGGTGAACCCATATACCCAATGCTGCAATCCCACCGCAAAAGAAAAACAAAATTGCTCGTAAACAAAGACCACGTGCAAAGTTTAAATGCCCTACCCTCTGACAGCCAGACGCAATACATCCCTTCCTCCGTTTGTTTACATAAAACGATAGTCAGCATGTGATTCATACTAGTCTTGTTTTCGAATAGAAGGTCCCAACTACGTGTACTCCAAATTTCATAGACATGCGGTGCCATCTTGTGCCCCAAAAATTAACTAATAAAACGTTCCGAACTACTGACACGGATAGGTGACGGTCGGCCAGAAACGCGGATAGCTGCTGTCGCGTATACGTGACGGTCGGCCAGAAACGCGGATAGCTGCTGTCACGTATACGTGACGTTCGCCGCGAAAGGGTTAAGGAACCAATACGTGGTAGGCGGTTTGCAACACAAGAGGACATTGCTAATGCTGTGCGCCAACAGATGACCCGATTCACACATGGTGCGGCAAATGCTGAGGCTGATGGTATTCAGCGCCTCCCACATCGTTGGTAGCGTGTGGTGACACTAGCAGGGGACTACATTGAGGGTCTTTAGGCCAGGTTTGTCATTTCAACTTTATGTGTACTGTGTTATTATTATTTTGCACGGTGATGGCCATATTGCCCTGTATACTACCGTAATAAATTAGTGTGTTACGATATTTCAGTGCTATTCATTGTCCACACATGTAGTTAAGACCTTGTCCTTTCGTCTGTATATGTCACATTTTCCAACCGGACTGGTATCTTCAAGGAAAAAAAAATAGTTGCCATGACTTTTTCCCCAACCCTCGTATATATATATATATATATATATATATATATATATATATATATATATATATATATATATATATATATATATATATATATATATATATATGAGAGAGAAGGAAGTAATAGGGGGAGTTTTTGCTGTAAATTCTCACTACTTAGACTCTATCAAAATTTCCTATCTTGTTAAAAGTCACAAAATAACTATCAATACGAATACAATAATGCCAGATTGTACTTTCCAGGCATGCTCAGAATACTGTATGTTATTCGGACACAGTTTAAAAATTATGTAAAAGAAAATATAAATCATAGTAAATTTATAATATTTATTTAATTATAGTATAGTTACTATAATTAAATAAATATTATAAATTATAGTAAAGAAATCATATTCCGACACAGTTTACAAATTACATTGAGTAACGATTTCCTGTTACTTTTACTTTACCAACTTGAAACACAATTCTGCTGAGTCGAATGGAATGATAGTCATTAGAGGTCAAAAAAGGAAACCCATTAAAGTATTGGTAGTAAGCAAAGAGTAACAGGGCATTTGGGGTAATAGGGTAATATTTTGGTTGGGGTTCAGAGCATGCGCGCCTTAGTGTCTAGTCATTTAGTATGGTGGTGTTAGAAGCAGAGCTTTTTTTTGGATGCGATTTCAAATAAATTTTCGGTGTTTCCAGAATAAGATGAAAAATGCAAATATATATATATATATATATATATATATATATATATATATATATATATATATATATATAACAGTTCCATAACTGACTGACTGATAACGCACAGACGAAACCGCTGGATCTAAAGGGCTGAAATTTTGCATGGAGATTCTTCTTATAGTGTAGGGATGCACTAAGAAAGATTTTTGAAAAATTCTTCCTAGATTTTTTTAAAATTAAATTTTTAAGTTGTCTTTGTAACATTCTTTTAAGTTTGCATTTAAAATAATAATTTGAGGGTTATAAAATTTATATCACGAGAAAGATCATAAAAATTCTTTTAAAATTAAATCTTTTTCGAATCTTTGCCCCCATTTCCTGATTTTTGGTGAATTTTTAAAGATTAATTTTTAGAATTTAATTTATTAAATGTCGATCACGTGGTTTCTTTTCTTTTTGTGATACTTTAAATTAATTTTGCGTCACGTGCATAACAACGAAATAAATTGACAAAAATATTTTTTTTCTTGCTAATGCGGCAGACGATTGGACATTATCCAAAAAAATATTAAAAAAACAGTAAAAGAAATGTTCCTCAAACTGTACTATATTAACTGTACTATATTGTGGCAATTTCCCCCCCTCGAGGCGAGTAGGAAAACCATTAAAATCGTCGCTAGCCTTGAACCGATGCTAAAGAATGGCAGAACCCCCCGAGCGAAAGAAGACCACAATGGACACCTCTTTGGGACGCATTCCTGGGATGAAAAGAGGAGACAGTCTGGCGCCATATTTTGACAGTGGCCGACAATGACAGTTTACGCCCTGAAACGAGATCGCTAATGAGGAAGCGGGTGATGAAGATGAAATAATCGGCATCGTTTTTTGCGCACGGCTAGACGCTCAGCCTATCCGGAGCGAGCTATAGAGAGGAGGCTAGAAAGAATTCCGCCAGGGATCAAGTTTTTAAAATAAGCCGACGAGGGCTTGAAGACCAGTTTTTTGTGCGGAGAGTTTTTTCTTAGAGAGTTTAGGAGTGATACCTGATCTCCTAGCTCCACGCACTTTTAAGTGACTTGTTTTTTTGTGAGGCTCTGCCCTCTACGTGAGAAGACCATTTTTCACCGAGAAAGGTCGGGGAAACCGATCGGAACTTGATCTCCCCAATTGTGTTATTTCAGAGAAGCTGCTAGCTTCCAGTGGACGAGTGCGGGCCCTCTTTTTTTCTGTGACCTGACCAGCGGTTCGTCGCCTCGTTTTAGCGACAGTGTGCTCCATCCTTGAGAGACAATCCCCGATTTCTACTCCAACTTCTACGGACTGCTTTGTATAGATATCATTCGAGATCGCGGCCTAACCGTGTATGTTAAATAAATCTGAAATTCTCATTATCTTAAAAGTCTCTATTTTAGTAAGCTGTCTACCTTACACGTAACCTGTGACGCTACCTAAGTGTTTGCTTTTGACACAAATCGCAGGAATACGTTACAGCTATACTAATAATAGAAGAATGGTGGCAGCGGTGGGATGAATCCAGCTTTAGTGAGTGATTGTGCAAGACTGTGAGTGTGTGCGCGTACGATAATTCGAACTTTCAACAGTGCCTGACTAGTGTGGAGCCATTCCTACTAAGCCGAGAAAGCCAGCATACCCGAGGAGAGAAGCAAGCTTCGAGGACAGGTACTTGTTTTTTCATTCTCTAGAGGCAATTGTGTTTTTTAAATATTAACTCTTAAGTTAATTACCCGTCGAGAAAGTCGACATAATATTTGTGTTTTTTTTAAATATTAACTCTTAAGTTAATTACCCGTCGAGAAAGTCGACAGAATATTTGTGTTTTTTAAATATTAACTCTTAAGTTAATTACCCGTCGAGAAAGTCGACAGAATATTTGTGTTTTTTAAATATTAACTCTTAAGTTAATTACCCGTCGAGAAAGTCGACAGAATATTTGTGTTTTTTTTAAATGTTAACTCTTAAGTTAATTACCCGTCGAGAAAGTCGACAGAATATTTGTGTTTTTTATAATTAACTCCTTAGTTAAGATAACTCGAGAAATTCGAGAAACGTTTGAGCATCAGCTCGTTAAGCATATTTTTTTTTGAGTCCGAGAAATTCGAGACTTGTGGTTTTGTGATCTGGTTTATGAACAAGTCGCGAAGTGTTACCAATTTAGTAAAAGTGTATCGTAGAAATTTTTTGTTGCAAGCATATGTTATTGAACCTAAATTGCATATTGTGTTATAGTATCAAGTGTATTTGTGCTAGAGATTAAGAAAAGTGCATTTTTATTAATTATTAAGTATTGTATTAGAGTGTATTATTTTGGAGAATTGGGTTTTGATTAGTATATTGGGGTTATATTGGGTTAGGCAAAATGGCTTTCTTAATGACATATAAGAAAGAAGACCTCCAGGTTCTTTCAGATGATCTAGGGATTGATTTCGAGGATCACGATAGGAAATGTGACCTATACGACAGAATTTTGGCCAGTGCAAGGTATGATGAAGAGAGTGTTAGGGCTCAAATAAAAATCATTAAAGAAGAGCGCGAAAAAACCGAGTTTAGACACTTAGAATTAGAACGCGAAGCTAGACAAAGAGAATTTGAACTGGAAAGGTTGCGGTTGACTCATGCAGCCGAAACCGCCAGCGTAGCTTCGTCCCAGAATGAGAGCGCTAGGCCCGTACAAAATTTCAAAGCCCTAATGCAAAAGTATGATCCGGAAAAATCGGACATTTCTCTCTTCCTAACCCTGTTTGAACGTCAGGCACGAAAAGCACAGGTTGAAGACGGGGAACGAATGATGCATTTGCTTTCATTATTACCCACGGAGATAGCTGAAATAATTATTCGCGAACCCGTTGAGGTAGCAGATGATTACGATCAGGTAAAGAAATTACTTCTGAGCCGTTTTAAGTTAAGTCCGGAGACTTTTAGACTTAAACTAAATCAACACCAGAGGCGGCCAGGTGCCCTATGGAAAGATTTAATTTTCGAGCTGAGAAATTATTTAGAGGGATGGCTTGAAGGGGTAAGTGTAAAAGATTTTGAAGCCCTTAATAATCTCATGGTTGCAGACCAGATTAAAAAACGCGTCCCGGCGGAAATCCGAGAACATTTTTTGGATGAATGGGGAGCTATAGTGGACCCTCACATCTTAGTGAAAAAATTGGACGAATATGAAGCGACAAGGCGCACTATCAGAAAACCCATTAATTTAAAGCCGTTAGAGAAAAAAGGAACGGAAAAATCTAAAACCTTTGAGAAAAGTGAGGATAAAAAAGAGGTTAAAGAGAAACCCAACTCTTCTAACGGGAGAGACCAGGGATCTGTGAGAAATAACTGGAGGAATCGTGAGTATGAAAGGAGAAGAGCCCCGGCTTGTTACGAATGCGGGTCAACTGAGCATTTACGCCCTCAGTGCCCCGAATTACGCCGACAGACTAGCGAGCGGGTGAACAAAGTAGCGACCGCAGAGAACTTCGAACCCGTTTTTAAGCCGTACCTCAGCAAAGCGAAGGTAAATGGTGTGGAGACCACTATTCTTCGCGACAGCGGGACGAGCCTTGATGTCGCTCCTTTTAAATTAGTCAGCGCGACGGATTTTACAGGAGAGGTCGTATGGGTCCGCTCCGCGTTAGAAAACGAGTTGCGAAGCTTACCAGTCGCAGTAGTGCGGATAGAGAGTAAAAAATATGGGAATTTTGTGACGAAAACGGCCGTGGTAGGTAAATCAGTAGAGATGGACCACTACTTAATGGGGAATTATACTCAGGAAATTGTTGATAATATTAAGAATGAACCCCAGTTAGTGAATAATGTTGTCACGCGGAGCCGATCGAAGGCAGAAGCGAAAAATAAACCTGAAGGGGGGAATCAAAATTCAGAAAGTGAATTAGAAACCCAATCCGACCTCGAGAGAGAAATGGACGGCGAAATTGAAGGGGATTTAGAATTGCCCCCGGTCGAGGGAAGTACCGAGACGGAATTAGCTGGGATAAACTCAGAAACCTTCCTCGCAGAACAAACGAAATGTGAGGATCTAGAACCTCTCTGGGAAAAAGTTAAAAGTCAGACGACTACAGAGTACATAGTTGAGAAGGGGTTATTGTATAGGAAGTCTACGGATCACAGAGGTGAGGAACGGAGACAATTAGTTATACCCAAGTGTCTCCGAGACAGAATGTTAAAGCTAACTCACGAGGGGTTAGGCGGGCACATGGGAATCACTAAATGCAAAGACAAACTGTTGAGGTATTATTACTGACCGAATTGTACTAAAGATGTAGAGAACCATGTAAAAACTTGTGATCCATGTCAACGGATAGGAAAGGCCAGGGAAAAGAAGAAGGCTCCCTTAAAATTGGTACCCATCATAAAGGAGGTTTTCTCCAAACTCTGTATTGATACGGTAGGACCCCTACCCGAGACGAAAATAGGGAATCGGTACTTGTTGACAGCGATATGTGTAGCTTCGAAGTACCCTGAAGCTATACCCATCCCGGACATCCGGTCCGAGACCGTTACGGAGGCCCTCATGCTGATTTTCAGTAGGCTCGGTTTTCCGAAAGAGGTACAATGTGATAACGGCACTTGCTTCACGAGTAACTTGACGGAGACATTTTTTGAAAAGTTTAAAGTTAAGGTGACCCATAGTTCGGTTCGACACTCGCAAAGTAATAGTGTGGAAAGATGGCATCGAACTATAAAACGGTTAATTAAGGTTTTATGTTTAGAGTCAGGGCAAGATTGGGAGAGCATTCTCCCCGCCGCTTTACTTGCATTACGGACTGTGACCCACGAGTCAACAAATTTTAGTCCGGCAGAACTGGTCCACGGGAAAAATCTGAGAACCCCCGAGACTTTGCTCTACGAGCATTGGACCAATGCGGAAGATGAAGAAAGCGCTGTTACAGAGTATGTGTTCGGGTTGTTAAACCGCCTAAAAAGATGTCAGGAACTCGCTTCAGAACGAGTTATAGAACAACAAGGGAAGAGGAAAAATTATTACGACCGAGACGCAGTTCAGAGAAGGTTCAGACCAGGGGATAAGGTTTTGGTTTTAGCAGCTTCCAGACCAAATCGACTTGCTGTACAATGGGTAGGGCCCGCGACAATCGAGAGTCAGTTGTCTGACACTAACTATATTGTGCAGGTGCCAGGTAGATCTGCGAAGTCGCAAATTTATCACATAAATTTGTTAAAACCATATCATCAGAGGGTGGAAAATGTAAATTTTCTGTTGAATGAAGAGGTAGGTCAGGAAAAATCCGATTCGGACTTAGAAATACCGTATCCTGTCGCGAACCCGACTCTTTTCGATTTCGACGAAATCGTTAAAGAGAACGACTTAGGAAATAGGTGTACGCCCGACCAAATAAATCAGCTGGGAAAACTACTAGGATCCCACGCTAAAATATTTTCTAATGAACCCGGTCGCACTAACTTCATCGAGCATGACATCCAGCTGATATGCGATAAACCTGTTCGATCAAAGCCATACAGAACTTCTCCCCGACAAAACGAAATATTAAAAACCGAAATAAAGCGCATGCTAGATCTCAATATCATAGAGATAGGTGAATCAGACTATACGTCTCCTATGATTTTGGTAGAAACTCCGGGTCGAGACCCCCGACCATGTATTGATTACCGGAAACTGAATTCAATGATCAGGGTAGAATATTTTCCGCTACCAAATATACAGGAAAGGGTTGAAAAGGTCAGTGCCGCGAAGTACATCACGGTCATAGATTTGACAAAAGGTTACTGGCAGATACCCCTGAGTCCCCGGGCGCAGAGACTCGCTGCGTTCGTGACAACTTTTGGGACGTATCGACCCTTGGTAATGCCATTTGGGTTAGTAAATGCCCCGTATAGTTTCTCATGTTTATGTCTCGACTCTTACAAGGTTGCGAAGAGTTCGGGGTTCCCTATCTAGACGATGTGGCTATTTTCTCGGAAAGCTGGGAAGAGCATTTGAACCATATTGATATTGTGTTAAAAAAGATCGCGCAAGCTAAACTAACGATAAAACCTGCCAAATGCCAATTCGCACAGAACCAAGTGAAGTACTTAGGGCATATTGTAGGAGGGGGAAGCAGAACACCTGCTCAAGCAAAGGTCGAAGCGGTGTTAAATTTTCCTCCCCCGAAGACGCAGGTGCGCCAATTCTTAGGACTTAGCGGGTACTACTCCTGGTATATAATGGGATACGCGCTTATAGCGGAACCATTGACACGCTCTTTAAAGGGTCGAAACCGGAAGGAAAGTATTGAGTGGACAGAGGAGTGTGAAAACGCCTTCCAAGAACTAAAAACAAAACTAACGGAGAAACCAGTACTATACGCTCCCGATTTCTCTAAGGAATTCGTGATACAAACCGACGCGTCCGACAAAGGAATAGGGGTAATATTGGCACAAAAGGGACCAAATAATTCGGAACATCCCGTTTTGTTTTTAAGCAGGAAGTTCACTGAGAGTGAGCAGAAATATTGTGCGACCGAAAAAGAATGCGCCGCAATTATCTTTGCCTTAAAAAAGTTGCGACATTATTTAGATGGACAGCCATTTACGATCGAAACCGATCACAACCCACTGGTTTTCCTGAAGAATAATGCCGGAAATAACCATAGACTTATGAGGTGGTCTCTAGCTATGCAACCATTTAATTATAAGATTGTTCATAGGCCAGGGTCACAAAATAAACACGCAGACTGTCTCAGTAGAGCAGACTGATTTAAAAATAAATTGAATTGAAACATTTTTCATTTTTTTTCGTATTGTAATTGGAATTAATTGTATTGTTTTTAAATTAAGAAATTGTGATAAGATAAAGTTTTCTTTTTAGTTGAACCTCTAAACCTAAGATAGTGTTGTAAATATGAATGTTTTTTTTGTGTTTCTGTAAATATAAATGACATTTAATGTTTTAATTGAGGTATTGTGTTAGTGTAAAATTTTTTTTTATTGTAAATTAAGTGTAACATGAATAGTAAACTTAACCTAGAAGTTGATGCATAAATTAAAATTGTTAGGAATGCCTCTGGAGATGGAATACAAGTAAGTTACCTGTACCTAACCCTTGATTTTCAGATTTTGCAGAACCGCAAAATCTCTTCAAAGGGGGGAGGGGCTGTGGCAATTCCCCCTCCTCATGGCCCAGAAAATTATTAACCTCGGCTTGAAACAGAGTAAGCCAGCGGCGGACTGCGGAAAGAATAGGTTTCCCCCTGCCGAGGGTGACTTACAAAAGGAGTCAACTTCGACTCGCAAGCGAGGAGCGACTTGACAATAGCGAGGCGCCCCGATGTCTACAGCGAAGACACTATAACACAAAAGACTAACAAAGGCAGACCATCCCCCTGATGAGACGACCTAATGACCCAACGTGTGCTGCCGATATAAGAACAAATATAGTTTTGCACACGGTTCAAGGCCAAGGACCTATCAGAGCCCCAGATCAAAGAGCGGGGATGTTACAGATCCCGCCAGGGGAAAAAGTGTTAAAAACGGATGCCGGAGATTTTTTGGAGAGAGACGAGTTTCGAAGCCTGAGTTTAGGAGTGATAGCTGATCTCCTAGCTCCAGTCACTTTGAGTGACTTCGACATTTTTGGAGGCTCAGCCCCCCTGTGTGAAGAAGACCTTTTTCTCGCTGAGAAGGGTTATTTGGAGATCAAAACTTGATCTTTAGTATTTCCGAAGCAGCTAGCTTCTTTGGTGAGAACGTGGGACGAACCGTCCACTACTCTGATAATTAGACCACACAGCGTCTGGAGTTCGAGTTCGCCTCATTCCAGCCTGTTCCGACGAGTGGAATCCATTCCCAGCAACTGAGACTTCTACAATTAGAGTTTTATTGCCTGAAGGCCCGATCTACGATCCGTAGCGGCAGATCAGCCAGCCAGCTGAACGGACAATCTTTAGCGTGCATCGCAGACTTCAAAGAACATTATTAATGTAAAATGTATGTTCCAGAACACGACCTAATTGTGAAGTATTTAATCCAGACTCTCTAATAAATTGATATTCAGTGTAAAAAGTTCTTATTAGTAAGCTGTTTATCACTAAACATAACCGGTGTGACGCTACCTAGCGTGTCGGCTTTGACACCAAGCACGGAATATGTACAGTCTCTTCTGTTCCTGAAAGATTAAGAAGCGTTATAAAAGAACAGGGTGGGATACTAATTGAATTACATTGTCCTTCTCACGATATATTTCAAAATGAACTTGCAAACTTTTTACAATGTAAACATTTTTCACTCTGTTTCAACATTTAAAGACTTGATTTTATTATAAGATATATATTATGATATTATCATAACGAAAATAGCTTTGAATGAAAATGAAAATCTTAATATCTCGCAAAATAAAGCTGTACCGATTTAGATTCAAAAGTGTTAAATTCTAGTCATCAAAAGAAAAGAGATTGGCACGATGTCTCATTCCGAACTACAAGTAGGTTAAAAAAACACTGAGCAGCTGTATATTTCTATCTCTGTAACACTCTAATACCTTTTTATTTGTTCCTTACAACTGTTTCGTGTCTTTCACACCTGCTTACAGATGTCAGATTCATTTTAATCATTTTTTTATATCCGAATTCAAAGTTTCGCATGTAAAAAACTTCCAGCGAAAAAATTACTTGTGAGATATTGATTCTTTATAACTAATTTACTTCTTTATTAAATATTTACTTTTTTACTTTTTTAAAAAATCAGCTCATTCAACGAGTTACAATTTGACAATATTTTCTCAAAATCTTGAGTAAAACTGTTAAAATTTTGTTTAGAGACATTTAAATATCTAATTGAAACCTCATGATATTTAAATATCTAATTGATTCCCTTATAGATACAGTAATATTGTTTGGTAAAATTTAGCTTCAGTGTTTCGAGGAGTACCGCATGAAATAAATTTTCGAAGTCTAAATATCAACAATCACAGTTTTGAAACGGAATGAATTATTATATTTGAAAAAAGAACCCCTTCTTAAAGCTATTGCATTTATTAAAAGTTTGGACCAATTTTATCAACATTCAAACAACAATTTTCTGGCAAAAATTAAAAATTTAATAAAATAATACTCAGCATAACATAATTCGTCAGATATTTGCAATAAGTTTTATTTTCGGAAGGAAGTAGAAACATTCTTACTGAAATGTTGAAAAGATTTATTAATCGTTTTTATTGAACCACTAAGATCGAAAATGTTGATTTAGTGAACAGAGTTAACATTTCACTGTACACCAACAATTTCCCTTCATAGATTAGGCGAAATTTCTCAAATTCTTAGAATGAAATCATTCTGCTCTGAATGTTTAAATATTTACCAGGTTAATTATAAAAAAATAGGCGAATCCAACTCAAACTAGTGATATATTTATGAAGTCTGATTAGATTAGAAAAATAAACTAGTGTAAATAATTATTTTTATTTCAATCTGCTATTAAATAGAAATATTCTTTCGATAAGTTTCTTGCATAAAAAGGGAATTTAATCAAAGTTAATAGAAGTAGAATTTCCCTTTTATGTTTACAAGAATTTTTAATGCTTCGTAAATAAACTGCCATATTGAATAAGAGCAGACATAAACCATCTTACTCTAAAGTTTTTAGTTTTTTTGCGGTCAAAAGTATTTTGAAAACTCCCAAACAAAATCTTTGATTGTGCTTGGTTCTTCATTGTTTGTTATTTTTTATTCGATTTCGTTTGTTTATTTTTCGAATTTGCTCTTCCGCTCCCAGATTTTACTTCCAAAAAAGAAATTTTTCTTTGTTTTCTGAATTCTGATGCACCAGTTGATAAGCCTGAATGCCTAAAAATATTGCTTGATAAAAACTACGTTGATATAGTTTATTGCACATGCAGTTGTTTTTTTTCACGTCTAAAACATTTTTCTTCGTCAAAGATAGAAATGTTATATAAAAATGTTCAGTTAATGAACTAAAGTCCTGAAAGGAGATTGTTATACAAAAATAACAGAATGATATATACGTTGAGATTAGCAATGAGGGAGATACATAAAATAGACCCTTTTAGGAGTGGTTACGAATAATGGGCATGTGTCGCTAGCATATTTTAACAGCTCGCAAGGGAACCTACGTTTCTCATCGTAAGCAAACTCTTCTGAATGTAAAGTAATAATGGTATTTATTCCCGCATTTTCCAGCCCTCAACAACGGAAAACTAAAACTCCCACGAGCTGTAATACAAGTGTGTACTTCAAAGATAAACCTCCTCCAGTATATGGTGTATCTGTATCATATACATTTTAGTTTATGTGTAATGTTAGAGTGCTGTCATACTTCAGTTGTGGGAAATTTTTAGCCTGAAACATGAAGGAAATAAAGTGGATATCAGGGAAATTGTAAGGTAATTTCGTATATGAAATTTTACCCCTCTTGTCTATCTGCAATTTGTCGAAAATCTCATAAACCCTTCCAAATACTAGATCATAGATTATAGTATGAATATGCAAGAGTGCATATCTATTTCATTTGATATAGCAAGATGTTGCATATCTAACACTTTATCTCTTTAAATAGTTTGATCAAAATAATATGCCACTGTTATGCCAAGACCGAGGAAAACAACGAACCCTGCAATCTTGTAGTAACCGTTAAGTTGACCCGACAGCGTAAGGAAGTTATATTTTGAATGACTTTCCTGTCATATTCATCTATTATTTCAGGACAACAACGCAGAATTTGGAAGATAACATTTCTTGAATTATATTTCTACTTTTCTCAATATTTCATCATAAATTTGTTTGCATAACGATCCATATTCAATTTTTCCATGACAGAATGTAACAATAACAATTTCCTTCCAGATCCAGGAATTCAACCTCTAAACTTGCGATCTTACGGGAAATGGAAAAAAAAGGAAGTCTAACAGGCAAATGAAATTCTCCGGAATTTTTCGGCGCTAGTCCCGTAGTTGTTGGAGTCTGCACGTAAGCATTCACACACATAAACGGAGTGTTTGTCTTTCATTTAACGTATGACTCATGTCCGCAACATGATTTGTTGCATAACTATAACCATTGGAAACCCCATATTATATGTGTGTGTGTGTGTGTAAGTAACAAGAAAACGCGTCATCCTAAATTACTTTTAAAGCATATTCTCCTTTTAATAAAGCATAACCCCTTTTCCAAATCGCAGCCTAAAAATAATGTTAAGTTATAATCTGTACTAACCTTTAATGCACCTGCTGACCACTAAGCAGGCGTTTGAAATAGCTGAATTCAATAACATCTCCATATATCTCGTCCGAGTCAGAGGCACATTAAATTTGTATACAATAAATAAGATTTGTTTTCGGATTCTTCCTTTCTGGTAAAACGCAGCGAGCGTCATTCAGAGATGACTCAAGACCAAGCGCAATTCGTCATACAGCGCGCGTGCTCTAGCAATTAATTTATCCCCGGAAAACCACGGCGTTGGGCACCACGTGACCAAATCTGACCAATTAAGTAACTTCCAGCTGGTGCCCAGATCGGAAACAGTCATTTGAAAATATTTTGAACGGAGGACTCTTCTATTTCTTCTAACTTAACCCTGTCATATAAGCACTGCTGTTTTCCCGTCCCGCCTTGTTGCGGACCTCCCATCTCCGCTGATATTATGTAAGGCCACGGCTCTTCTCTTCACTCCTAAATTTTGCATGTAGCTGCTGCAGACTCTTACATATCATGTCTTTTCCGGTAAAGTTATGTGGCCGCAACAGCTTGCTTGATAACAAAAAATACGTCTATGTTTCCCTCCTAAATTTCCTAAGTGCTCCGCAGAAATTCATTCGATTGCGATTATCTATATATATAAAACAGTTCCGTAACTGACTCATTCATTCATTAATTCATTCACTGACTGACTGACATACAACGCACAGACCAAACCGCTGGACCGAAAGGGATGAAATTTTGCATGGCGATTCTTCTAATAGTGTAGGGGTGCACAAAGAGAGATTTTTCAAAAATTCTTCTTAGATTTTTTTAAATTAAATTTTTAAGCTATATTTTAAACTTTTTTTACGTTTGCATTTAAAATAATACATTGAGGGTTAGAAAATTTATATCACTAGAAAGATCATAAAATTCCTTAAAAATGAAATTTTTTTCGAATTTTTACCTCCATTTCCTGATTTTTGGTGAATTTTTAAAGATTAATTTTTAGAATTTAATTTATTAAATGCCGATCACGTGATTTCTTTTTCTGGTACTTTCAATAAATTTATCGTCACGTGCGTAACAACTAAATAGACAAAAAAAAAATTTTTTTTCTCTTTCTAATGCAGCAGACGATTGGATATTATCAAAAAAAATGCATATCCCTTACGATTTTTTTATAAATATACATATATAGATAGATATATATTTTACATCAATTGTATACATTGATCATCGCATTTATTATAAATATATATATTTATTTTTGGCATAAATTGCATACGTTGACCGTTGTATTTAATTTGAATGTACTCCGTAGCGAAGCGCGGGTTTTCAGCTAGTTATAATATATATATATATATATAACTTTTATTAGGAGCTTCTTCCTGAATGAACTTGCAGAGGGTTGACATTTTAGCTCTAGCAAATATATAATATATGTACTTATATGTTGTCTTTCTGTGGCAGTTATTATTAATCTAGTTCAAGAAATTTCATTAATGTTTAACTCTCTGAAATCAACAGACTATACTAACAGACATTTTTCCTGATTAAAATGTTTGCAATAGATTCTGCTTTCCTTCTCTTTTCCCTTGTCATTACATGTAATTTCCTCTCACTTCTTTCGGGAAATTAAAAGTAACGTTAAATAAAATTTCATCTGTATTGTTAAAGTTGATTTTCACCGTGAAAGTTCTAAATTAATTCCACCAAAACTTTCCACTAAATTTTGGACTAATTCCTGCAAATGTTACATGAATACAATCTTCAAACTGAACAATTTTTTTCACAGAACACTCCTTCCATGAAATAACTTTCGTAAATCTAATCGGAACATTTTATTTTAAAGTTTTAACTAATATTAAATTTTCAAAGCACGTAAATGTACTTGAAAATTCCTTATTTTATATCAAATCTTCATGTCTAGAGCTAATGTTTCAATTTTTTTGTTTTGTTGTTGTTTGTTTGTTTCTTTACAGCACATAGATTCTGAATATCAATAAATTTAATAAAAAGCAGTTTCAAGGCAGGAATTCAGATGTTAACATGTAAAAATTTCAAAGCATTAACTATACGTGCTCTTTGAATACCCAAGATGCATATCAAAATAGAAATTTTTCACAACAAAATCACTTTTTATTTTTATTTTCAAGTCATGTCTGAATTTTACCGGTAAAATTTAAATGCATAGATTTTTTTTTTTGCTTGTGTCAAACTTTAGGGCTTTATCCTTTAAGTTATTCATCGAATTCCTTTTATAACCCGTAAAAGATGCAGGGAAATATAGCTGGTAAAGATATTTCATCACTGAAATCCTTTTCAAACATTTTTTTAATAATAATAGACTGAGAGTCATGCAAGTCAATGAAAGAACCTTTTCGTTTTTTAAGTCAATTTCATCTATTCCTTTTCAGTGTTCAACACATGTAAGGCCCACTATTATAAACATGAATATTTTCAAATACCTTAAAAGAGCAGTATTCCTCCTCATTTTTTCTTTCTTTAACGTAAAAAAGCAGAATTTAACCTCAAAAGATTTCGTCATTTCAGTTTTCTAAAATAAATTCTTGAATACGTTCCTTAAGCTTTGTAAAGTCTTTTAATATTTTCCCGGTATTTTCGTCTATAAAACTGTCGACAGAGATGTACTCATTCTCATGAGGTCTGCTTCATGTTGAAGGTAGCTGAAACTTCGAAAATTAAACGTAAAAAATTAAACGAGTAATCAAATTCATTTGATGCTTTAAAGCTCAAAAATAAAAGATTGCGATATACAACTTTTCTTTACATCAAACTATGCAGCATCATTGACCTCGGACAAGTAAGCTATAAACCTACTCAACCGTCTTGTGTCAACGGAAACAAAAAGACTCCCCTCACGTGCATTAATGTGAAAGCAACGCCTTGGTGACGTCATGATAATGGGTGATATTTAAGAGGGAGGGGGGGGATTATTCTTACTTTTCTTCTTTCGTAGAAGGTTAATTAACCGAAATGCATTTAGGTGGTATTAATTTATTTAACAATTCAGCACTCTGTAGCAAGACATAAAAATTATTTACTCTGTTTATTTCTAATTTTTTTGTGTGTCTCCCCGAAGATTAAAAATTAAAGAAGCTTCCAGAATAGCACTAATACTACGGCAATTAATCTGTACAAATCGAGCATTATAAAATGTAGCTCGAGTTAAACTGCGATCTTCGTGTTTTATAACGTAAACAAATTGATTAGTTACTTTCAGATCTTAAAAATTCTATTAAATGATAATGAGTGGATTCTTTATTTATTCCTTTGATTTTGAGAACTGTCGTATTCTTATTTTCTTGTGGCTGTAAATAGTATAAATTTTCTGTAAAAGAATTTCATTTCAGTATTCTGAGTTTAGAAGCTAAGTTTTTGAGAAAACAAATGGACGCTCTTTCTCTGTAGCTAGCAATCATAAATCGTGATTTTTATTTATATTAAATGAAAGGTATTTTAGAATTTCAAAATGCTTTTATGAGTTGTTACTTCAATTACATTTCTTTCAAATCCAACTTTACTGAAACTTATTTTTCCTTACTGAGCTTTGTTTTACTTATTCAATGTTATGGTAAAAATAAGGTTGTAACAAAAGTCCTCCAGACATTTTAGCGAAATTATGAGCCCTGGATACAAACAAGTTTTGCATAATGGAACAAGTAATGTATATCTTATGAAATTGCTTAATTCCATGGTTTTACTCGTGGTTTTCAAAATGCAGGAGGAAACATTGTCAAACGAGAGTTTATTTCAGAATTAGCTCTGTGACACATTATTTATCAAATTAATTTGCTAAAAAATGTATCGCAGTGTTAACAATATTTTTGTCTTTTTCTATCTAAAATACGAAATAGAGAAAAAAAAAATTAACAACCTAAACTAGAATAAGGCTATGTACAAGGTGCTGCCATTAATTTCCAGGACTGATCTAATAACTTCAGAAAATATTACATGAAATACATACTCATTTAATATGTTATTTATAACTCCCACCTGCCGCAAGGCACTTCTGTGCTCGGCTTTTTAAGTTTCGGAAACAACTTTTAAAGTTCTCTTTCGGAATGCTCTTTAATGTGGACGTCACCGGTTTCTTGATGGCTTCGACATACTCAAATCTTGTTCCCTTCAGCAAATTGGCCCAGCATGAGGTCTTGGAGATGCATCCTCCTCCATACGCTCCGAGCTTAACACCGGCAGACTTTTTCTTGTTTCCAAAACTGAAAGATTTGCTGAAGGGAACAAGATTTGAGTATTACGGCAGGTGGGGTTACTTCGAAACATATTAAATGGGTATGTATTTCATATAATATTTTCTGGAGTTATTAGATCAGTCCTGGAAATTAATGGCCGCACTTTGTATGAATATATATAATGAAAATATAATAACGTACTGGTAGAATAGTTAAACTCTAGTTGCAGACCTATGAGATATAGTTTTAACTGTGAGTAGAAAAATATAACCTTTGCTTTTACATTTAAATTGACCAACTGTTGATATTTAGCTGTTATATACTCTAACGTCAGTGTATTTTAATTGCAATGGATTATAATTTGATATTTTCCCTCATTAACATACCCTTGCAAGCTGATTCGGTGTTTATTATTTTTGGGGGAGGCAAGGTGGAGGAGACTAAAAACACCTAGCTTTCATGATAAAAAAAACTCATATTATACCATTAATCCAAATGTGGATGTTGGATTTGAGAATTCTATATTTATAACAGAGTTAAACAAGCACAGACTGTTTATGTTACAATATCAAAATGCTCTTTACATACGAGAAAAAAACAGTTTGATTAGAAAATGCTTGAACCTTTTTCTTGTAAGTTTATTAAATGAATCATTTCTTAAATAAACTATTTACTAACTTTCGGCTCTTAATTCTCTTAAGCTGAAAAACCATCAATAACTAATGAGTATAGTTTTTAGTGTTTTCAGTGTTTAATACATAGGGAGTTACCTCAAAATAAAAATTGCATTTTTACATTAATCCTTCCTCCCTGAAATCATTAATATCAGGAGATAGCTACACTTTCAAAGAACTCTTCAGGCGGTGATAATTTTTTTTCACCTCCTACCCATATAATGCTTCGGAAAACATCTCTTTCTGAGTTCTGAAATTAATCCCTTTGACAAAAGTTCGTACATCTTAATCAAGCATCAACTAGTTGACCAAGTTTTACACCTCTTCGCTATCAGCAGGTTTTCAGGAACTTGTAGTGACAAGGGCTTAACTTCCAAATTCCCAGTAGCAAAAAACTACTAAAAATGTCATGTGTCAGTATTAGATGTAAAGACTAGCTGATGGTTTTCCTAAAAAAAACTATCACTCCTTTCAGTTCTAATATACAGGCTAATTTAGAAGTGATATACAGACTTATTTAGAAGACTTAGATAAAATGTTTGCGCATTGCAAAAACTGTTTTTAATTATACTTTTCCTAAAATATAGATGCTTAAAGTTTTTTACCGAGTGTTTGTATTTCTGGGATCTCACATCCTTATTAGATATTGTTGTTGACTTATTAATTCTTTTCCATGTGAAAATAATCCAATTTGGAATAGTAATTACGCTTGTGTTACCAATTATTTTTAATTTTTTGCTATTAAATTAACAAAATTTTAGCATGAAGATTAATTAAAGGTGATTATTGTAAGCCTCTAAAGAAAACTATGACCAAATATACATTTCCTCGATTTTTTTTTAAATAAGGATATTGAACATTAAATTGCATTTTCTAATTACAGAAAATACAAAAACGAATACGTCTCAAATGCAGTGAAATTAATGTCGTGAATAATTCATAATTTCTAATTAAATTGTGTGTAGTGAAAGAAGCTAATCCAATGTTAAAAATAATGTATCTAATAAACTTAATCCATGAGAGTGTGCTCCAGAAGCAATGAAACAAAATACCATTAATAAATGGAAAATTTAAAAGCAAATAATAACATTAAATTATGAAAAAAAACTTTCATTTTTTAACTTAAAAATAAATCAATACACTAATTAATTTTTCTAATTCTCTCGCGCGTTAAAATATGTGACCTATGGAAAAATTACTTGTATTTTTATATTTGGAAAGACACGCGGAAATGAATAAAAATGCTCATGAAAAATCAATAGAACTAAACACGTGAAAAAGTAATGGTCTATTCACATGGAATCCGTCACCATCCGCATAAGGGCCTGTTCACATAGGAGTCCGTTGCGTAGCGTTAAGAAAAAGATGACGTTGAGACGAAAATAAACCGATCATAGGCGTTAAAAATTTCATTGCTAATCGGTTGGAGGCCTATGATTGGTTTATTTTCGACTCAACGTCATATTTCCTTAACGCAACGCAACGGACTCCTATGTGAACAGGCCCTTACTGGTATCGAAATACAACCTTTGTCCAGAAAGTTCGGTGAATGACGTCATAGTGCTCACGGCCGTAAGAGTTTGCAGCCGGCGCATACCGTGCCGGACAGGTGAAGACTGGTCTGAACCAGTACCTGAGCGGCGGCGCTGCGAGTTAGCTTATCGTGTGGAAACAGTTCATTGTAGGGTGAAAGTGTTGTGCGCTCGGTCGAAATTCAAAAGGGATCAGTGAACGAATATGTTATTCTGTTTCAAACTTGGAAAATCAGCGAAAGATATTCATGAAATGCTGCTAAAAGTTTACGAAGCACGTGCTGTCACGTTGAAATGCGTGTATGAGTGGTTTAAACGCTTCCGAGAAGGGCGGGACACCATTGAAGACTCCCCCCGAAGTGAACGGTCTGCAACTGCACGCACCCCGGACAACGTACAGAAAGTGAAGGAATTGTTGGACAAGGATCTTCGTGTGACAGTGCGAATGATAGCGGAGGAAGTGGGAATTGGTAGTGAGATAGCCCACCTCATACTGATCCAGGATTTGGGTAAACGCAAGCTTTGCTCCCGACTTGTGCCCACACTTTGACGCCGGAACAAATGCAAATTCGGCTTGACGCCTGTGGAGACTTCATTGACATGGCGTATCGAAACTCAAATTTCCTGAAAACCATTGTCACGGGTGACGAGACCTGGTGCCTGAAGTACGACCCCGACGGCAAGCTTCAGAGTATGGAGTAGCGGGGTCCAGGGTCGCCAAAAAGCAAGAAGGTGCGAAGTGAGAAATCTCGCCTCAAGATAATGCTCGTGGTGTTCTTCGACTCTGAGGGTCTCATCCATGAAGAATTCCTCCTTGAGGGCACCACGTTAAATGCCTCTAAATACGTGGATATGCTTAAACGTCTGCTGCAACAGATCAATCGGGTACGCCCCCAGTACGCCAAGCAAGGCAACTGGACCCTGCTTCACGACATTGCATGGCCATATACTGCATTTCTGGTGCAGCAGTTCCTGGCCAACAGGCGAGTTGTGTCCCTGAATCACCCACCCTACTCCCCAGACTTGTCTTCCCCGACTTTTTCTTGTCCCCTAAATTGAAATCGGCCATAAAGGGCTACAGGTTTTCGGAAATTTTGGACATCCAACATAATGCTACGACCCAGCTGCAGGCCATCCCTAAAGACGACTGCGCCAGGAGTTTCCAAGACTTGTACAGCCGTTCCCAGACGTGCATTACTGCCCACGGGGATCACTTCGAAGGACAGTAACAGCTGTATCATGTAAAACAACAATCATTGTACTATAGACACATTCACCAAACTTTCTGGACAAAGGTTGTATACTTTACCAATTACAAACCTCAAACTATTGGCTACAAAACTGTTACGGGCTGTGAATGGTTTAAAATATGTCAATACGAGTAACGGATTCTATGTGAACAGGCCCTAAGGTTTCATATTAAATCCCTTATTTATTCTTTCGGATTATAGAGCATTGCGCCAACAAGTCTAGAACTCATTCCTAAACAGTTTATCTAAGTATGAATAGTATTTTTTTCTAATGCAAAAACCTGTGGACAAAGTCCTTAGGTTTGCAGAAAAAAAGGGAAAAATACAAAACTGCGATGGAGAACAAAATGGAAAATTGTACATAAACAAGAAAAGTAACTAAGACAAAATTCTCATGTGACAAAAATCTCACGGTCTCCCAGTAACGTCTGTACAGAGAACGCCAGTTAAGGCAAAGCAGGACATGATGTGCTTACCGTCCATGTCGCTGGTACATAAAAATGGATAACAAGGCTGAGATAGCAGAAAGCTGCCACTCTGAAAGACCACTGCCGTTAAATTAACGTTGCCCGGGGTGCACCACGAGGAGCAGGGTCCATCAATACACCCCAAGTAGTATGAATAGTACTATAATGCTAATTGCCATTAATAATACTGCGGGACGAATTTTTATACAGATGGAGCAATTTTAAGAAAAAAATGGCGATTTTCTTTAAGATTCAGTTATTCAATTTTATTGATTTTTTATGTGCTTAAATTTGGGTTGGTTAGGTATAATTCACATTTTTTTAAAATTTAAGTACTACTACAGTGTACTGCCACAGAAATATTACTAGTAAGATCTCTTTAGATACACGGTGCTTTTGTTTCATTTACTCATGTGGTAACTACTGACCATGATATATGAGTAAATAGAACTTGTTTTTGTGGTATATCATCAACCTGATTACAGATAACCTGTTAAACCTGATTACAGATCCAATAATATGTGTAAGTGTACAGTGAACATCTGACGTCTTTGGCCTTGAAAATAACGAGAAACAACTAGTGTATCGTTAAGGCTGTTGTGTACTAACCCTGTTGGATTCGCTCGCCTCAGTGATAACCTATGGAGAAAATGTGTCTACTATTTACAGCTACGTAAATGCTGATAATTCAATAAAAATGGTATTTTCATATAGCCTGATCTTTTCTGTACCTTGCAACAGGATTCATTTTATACATTTCGTCCACGAAGGAATTTATGAGCGTTTAAAACACATTCTACCTGATTTTTTCCTCGAATAATTTAAATTTTAAAATATATAGATATATTTTTAAACGAAAAATTCCCAAGGTGTAAAATTTCTTTCTCTATTACAGAGTATATATTTTTTAATTTTTAAATCCAAGTCAGTAATCCTTGGACACATTTTTTCCATAGGTTGACATTGAAGTGAGCGAATTCAATAGGGTTAGTAGACAGTAGCCTTAACGGAAAAGATATTTCCACACAACGCCTGGGTACCTTAGCATGAAAAGCGTACTTCCCGAAAAGAGATTAAACGAGTTCAACATACACCCTTGTCAAAAGAGTTATTATAAAAGGGGGAAAATCACATTTCGAATTCAGAACAGTGTTTTGCTCCATTTCTTAACAACAAACAAACAAACAAAAGGCGAGAAAAGCAGGCTAGTGTGTTTTTTCTTCCTCCAGAAATCCTAAAATTTCAGTCCAGTGGGTTTTCTCCTTAAAATGCATGACTTAAAATTTATTATAATAAACCTTTCAATACCTTGATTGCGCTTCGAAACTTAAAGATGAGACGAACGATTATCAGTGTCTCTGCAGAATACACTATCAATTTCTTATATATAAAACAGTTCCGTAACTGACTCATTCATTCACTGACTGACTGACTGACTGACATACAACGCACAGACCAAACCGCTGGACCTAAAGAGCTGAAATTTTGCATGGCGATTCTTCTAATAGTGTAGGGGTGCACTAAGAAAGATTTTTCAAAAATTCTTCTTAGATTTTTTTAAATTAAATTTTTAAGCTGTTTTTTAAACTTTTTTTACGTTTGCATTTAAAATAATACATTGAGGGTTATAAAATTTATATCACGAGAAAGATCATAAAAATTCTTTCAAAATGAAATTTTTTTCGAATTTTTATCTCCATTTCCTGATTTTTGGTGAATTTTAAAGATTAATTTTTAGAATTTAATTTATTAAATGCCGATCACGTGATTTCTTTTTCTGGTACTTTAAATAAATTTATCGTCACGTGCGTAACAACTAAATAGACAAAAAAAATATTTTTTTCTCTTCTAATGCAGCAGACGATTGGATATTATCCAAAAAAAAATGCATATCCCTTACGATTTTTTTATAAATATATATATATATAGATAGATATTTTACATCAATTGTATACATTGATCATCGCATTTATTATAAATATATATTTATTTTTTGGCATAAATTGCATACGTTGACCGTTGTATTTAATTTGAATGTACTCCGTAGCGAAGCGCGGGTTTTCAGCTAGTGTATTTATATAAGGGTAGAAATCTTCAATGTGTATAGTGACATCATGTTTGAACCGTGAGTCAAATTACGTGATACATTACTCCTACTTATTTGCACGATTGAACAGCTTTTCCATGCTGTCTCATTAAGCAAAACTGCTTTTGATATCTTGTAATATCTCTTTCGTACGGTTCCAGATGTTGTTAAGAATTGATGGGAATTTTTTTTATTTAAAATTTTGTATTCTTCTGTGTGTCAATGACAGTATTAACCGGATTTAAATATATAAGCTCTCTCTTCATCTTACTTTGATTTTACGAAGTGATATACTGATCGGATTACATGAATATCAACTTTCCGACCAGCATGTCTTAAGTGTATTCAAACAAAATGTAAGCCATATGAGACGAATTCGAAATTATCGTGACATATGCTGATACAGCAGAGATTAATGCTGATTCATGGCGCAAAATATCTTCGTTTTCCTGTCGAGTCGTTTTACAACTGTGAGATAAGAACGTTCGAATATGAGAGACTGAATCTCTGATGTCATCAGTATTTATTGAGTGCTGAGAATAAAGTTGTCTTCTTCACTGACAATTTTAATTATTATAATAATGTCGCATTAAATCATAGATATCATTTTTTTCCTTTTTAAAAGTAATTGAAAAGATTGG